>JAOXNX010000001.1:8779263-8790799 GCA_028566075.1 Solidago caesia | reverse complement strand
ATCTTTTGTATTAGCGTATAGTTTGTATCTGCTTATGATAAATATAACTAGATCTTTTGTATTAGCATGCCGCATACATTGGAACAAACCGATGCCGCCCATTTAGTCTTAGGATATATTTTGTATAAAAACGGCAGACTTGTACAACTCCATTAGATGACTCTATAGTAACACAACTTCCTTGCACGTTATGAACATCCACGCGATTACCACATACGTTGGAACAAACCGATGCCGCCCATTGGGCGGCGTGAAACTCCTAGTTGAATTTAAACGATATGGGCAATTTAAATATTTCAATACTTGAATATTTAAGGGATTAAACAAAAGTGGTAAAAGTTTATAGATAAATAAGGTAAATATTTTATGAGATGATTTTCTCTTGTAAAAAAAGGAGAAATGGTTGCTCGTACGTTGCCACGGGAACTCCTTTTCCAAGCTTAGAAAGTAGTTAATTATAAAATAATAGATATATTAATCCAAAAAACGACACTTTCATAACAATAATATAATGTGTAACATCGTAACATTAAAAATATGGATTTAAAAAAAAACTTTTGTTTTCAATTTCGAGTCAGGCCTTCAAAATCTTGACACAATAGCAAAATTTGTACATTGTACGGGCCTAATTAATTTGTTTTCTAAATAATAAAAAAGTATATTTTATTAATTAATTCAATTTAATAATTCTATTTATATGTTTTATAAATTATAAATACATATATTTATATTTTAACAAAATTTGACTTAATTACATACACCATAACTAGCAAATCCCTAAAAACAAACCTAAATCAAATCAAATTTAAATAACCAAATAACCCAAAGTACATATAAACCAAAAAAGTGCTACCGGAAAACCTTTTCTCTTTCCGTCCATCCATCCGACGTAAATTTCATCCAATCTCCCTTTCTTCTTCCTTACATTCTGCTTCCAATTTCATCTTATCTTTTAAATAAATAACATGGCTGACTCTTACTGGAAATACGCCGCCGCTGATGGGAGACAGCAGCAGCCGCCGCCGCAACAGCAGCAGCCACCACTTCACTCCCTCATCGGAAAACGTCCCCGTTCCGATTACGGTAACACACTCACTTTATCCACATAGGTTTTTATTTATTTTTAATAAATCTTGAATGTGGAAATAATATGTTGAGTTATAATTATAAAAATTAGGGTTTTGTCATCTTTTTGATATTTTGTTTCATTATATGGTCATAGATGTACATTATCACAAAACCCAACATTGTTTGTTGATGTTTTTCCTGAAAATTTAATAAAGCTCGTAACTTGAAGCGATATCAGTCGACGTGATCTCGATAGGGATATCGGATATGTATGTAGTGCTTAGCGTAGTATGGTAAATGGGGTCGAGAAAGATTGCATAATGTGTCAGAATTTGTTTGTTAATTTTGTTAAGTACCCGCTTAAGAAATTAGGTCCCCAGGCGTAAAGCTAGCCGCTTGGCTCCACCTATGGCTTCTTAGAACAATAGTTAAGTTGGAAACTTGTTGCTTTACACTAGTCGCAAATTGCGATATGGTTGCTCCTCTGCAACATTGAACTAGTCTCCATAAGAAGTTGTTAGTAGAGGATATCATTATTGTACTACTGCAGTAGTTACGATATATATTAGTTTCTTTGTAATTCTATGGAATGATTAACCACTATTTATTGACTTGTTAAATGTCATAATCTTAATCTCTCTCTCTCTCTCTGTCTTTTTTTAAATATCTCTGGCCGTAATTGGTTACCTGATAATTATCTGAACTATCTTTGGTTATTGGTTACGCCATTGATGGCTTTTTATGTTTTTAAGAACAGACCAGGCTTTGCAATTTGTCATACTGTTAAAACTAGATCAGGGTTGCTTAATACTTGCAAGCTCGTAACTTATATGAATGTAAAATGCTTTATAGATGGAAGCTCTTTATGCTTATCCTCGGTGCGGTCCCTTACAAGATGACAATCAGCCTCTATATATTTGTTCTTGTAAAAACACCTGATTTTTAACTGTTTGTATATCAGATTGGTCATTAAATTAAAGTATAATCTCATTAGTCTTTCATGAAAGGTTCAAACCTGTAGAGGCCGGTTGTCATCTTCTTAGAGATTGTATTAGGGGTATGTAGCCAGAGCTTAAATCAATATGGTTTAATCATATTCATCTAACTGCTACAGACAACCTGAATAGACCTTATATGCAGTAAGTTGGACATGAGAAACATTTACAATCAAACTGACTAATACTGAATGATTCTAATTAACATATTAGTGTTTACCCGTCGCTATTTAATTCTATCCTAAAACACATAGGTCTTTCCAAGGGATACCCCAGGTTGAATGATACATCAGAAATTAGGTTGGGCTTCCCTTTGTGGTTCAACTTATTACGTTTTAGAAAAACTATTTACTTACTGTAAGAATCCTCAAGACAGTGGCAAGGAAAAAGAAATGAAATCATTTTTACAGAGAAATAGGGAACAGAAGAATAAGATGTAGTACTATTCATCAAGTGTAATTCCTTGAATACAAGTATATTTTCTGTTTTCATTCCAGAAAAAATAAATTCCCCTGATCTAATTTACAAGATGTTTATTTGGGTTCGTGACTTGCTCTTTTTATGCTCTGATTTGATTCATATCATAGATCTTTCTGGTGGCCGCGACTTGCCTAGCTATTATGCTCGCGAAGATGAGAGGGGAACTCATCTAGTGGTTAAAGATTCTGATACCATTGGAGCATCTTATGACCGTTATCTACGTGGCACGGTATGTCTATATACCGTACCGACTTTGTCATGGTTAACATTATATGTCTACTCTCTGACAGGCCAGTTTTTTTTTTATAATATATGACAGCAACTTTCGCCATATGCTGGCATTGAGTCTGCTAGACCCATGACCATGGGACTTGGTGCTCGTGTTCATGAAGATCCCCGCTTGATTGGTATGGGCCTGGGAGGTGCGGATCATATTGCAGCAGCAACCTCAAAAGGTCGGGATGCAGGACTGTTGGGTGGGAGGCCTGAAATTGCTTTGCCTGCTGATGCCAGCAATACCCTGTTTGTGGAGGGGTTGCCTTCAAATTGTTCACGGAGAGAAGTGGCCCGTATCCTTTTTCTATCTGT
The DNA here is from genome assembly GCA_028566075.1 of Solidago caesia. Classification (NCBI taxonomy): domain Eukaryota; kingdom Viridiplantae; phylum Streptophyta; class Magnoliopsida; order Asterales; family Asteraceae; genus Solidago; species Solidago caesia. The sequence goes on along the minus strand of JAOXNX010000001.1, from coordinate 8,787,668 downwards.
TATTGTTCATAAACCTATAATATGTATAAATGTATTGCCATGCTGGCATTTATTTTTTCATACTGGTTTGGTTCCTTCACCTGAGTTTGGCAGATATATTTCGTCCTTTTGTTGGCTACAAAGAAGTTCGACTTGTGACCAAGGAATCTAGACATGTAAGACTAAATTTATTTGTTGCATGTATATTGTCAATTTTTATTATACCATGTTCATACCTCAAGAACTTTGGTTTTGCTAGGGATGTCAACAAAAAAAAATCCACATTTTTCCTTTTTTTTTGAAACTTGTGGAGTGAACTGATCTACTAGTCCTTTGCTTGTTTTTTTAAAAGCAAAACAGTACACACCTACAACCACTTAACATTTGCACCAATTGTCTGAAGTAAGATTTGACAACCTTGTTAACGGGTCACCTCAATACAGCTAGGCCAAATGCCCTTTGGTTCTATTTGTTCTATGCTTAATTATCAGGATTATAATTGACAGGCCCACAGAACTTTTTGGTTGGAGCCTGGTGCATGATGCAAGGGCGTTTTAAGCATTTAAAAATAACCAACCATTTCTGCTATTTTCCTTGTATAGTAAGCTAAGATGTAGTCTTTTGGGTTGTACAGTCCAGTAAGGATCCGTTGGTGCTCTGTTTTGTTGATTTTGAGAGTCCAGCTGAGGCAGCTACTGCTAAAGATGCATTACAAGGTACGTCTGTATTTTGTATATCTGCAATTATAAATTCTTGCTGTTTGTACTTGTTATTTGGTATTTATGTTTGGAGAGTGAATCTTACTCCAAAACTTGCTAAAGGTACCCCGTCTTCTGTATTTGAACCTGACCTTTACTCCACATGTCCCTGCAATCTACTAGTGAAAAGGGGCATTAAAAAATCTCATTGCTCTTCTTCAAGACTAAATTTTATTTCTAACCTAAAATGGTGATTTGGTGGTTATATTTAGAGTAACTGTAATTGTACAATTAACCGTCAACCGTAGATAAAGAACAATATGTCTCTTTATCGAGTGAAACGTTTCATTATGAGTTTGTCTTAACGAATTATCGTTTGCAGCTATGGAGCGTTTATACGAATATGATTAAATTGCTAAAGGCATATTTATTTTTTATTCCTTTTAAGTACTCCCAAGCCTAGGAAATGGTCCCCAACTAAGAGGAAGTACCATATTAAGGATGATGTGATTAGCATATTAGCGATGTTTGTTTTGTGGGGTATTGGGTTTAATCGGGGTTTTCAGTTTTTGGAATCAGTCAAACTACACATAAACTGGACCAAACTTGAAATTACCCGAACGGCCAGGCACGTGTTCCAGTGATTTCAAATTGATGAATCCATTGATGATCTTCATTGTTTCCCAGTCCCAAATTACTATGAAACAGATCCGTTTTGTTCTTTATCCTTTTTTTTTTAACTTTAGTATAAAAATCAAATCAGTTCTACACCCAGACTATGAAGATCCACAAAATTACTGACCTTAAACCTTGACGATGCCAATTTGATGGTTAACAAGGTTTTGTCGTTTTACTATGCTTTGAGTAGGCAACTCTGACAATTTCTTATGGTGCTCTTATACATCATCTTCTTTCTTTTGATGATTTATTCTTTTGAGGATACAATCTTGACAAGATGCTTTGTTTTCTTTGATTCTGATGGAAAAGGTGATGAACAATGGATTAAAAATAGGTGGAGGCTGCATGCTTAGGATTTATTCTAGGTAGGACCCAAAAATAAAGTACCAAACCGAATCCCAAACAACTAAACCAAATAAGTCGGTTTCATTAGAACCAAGTCCAAGTAACCTGAACCCATTGACCCAAAACTTGTTTTGATTATGTTGCCGAATCGTTTGACTCAATTGCTGAACACTGCCACATTCTATTATGATCATACGTGGTTCTATTTTTCCTCCTGTTCCTCCACAACCCAGTATATCTGTGAAGTATGTAAGTTTCAAGGGGCGCTTCTTTCATTCAAGGAATGGAGGCCAATCTAATATGTTGCCTTTAGTTGGCGGAACCATGTGCACCGTGTTGTAGAAATATCGTTAAGTTAATTATATCATAATTCTGTTCCATTTTATACACTTACATTCCATATAACGTATCAAAAGCTCATAACACAACTTTGAAAGCATACACTCTACATGAATTTAAAGCGCAATGCCTTTTTACTAACTGAAATAAATATAATTACCTAGACCGCTAATGTGGCTCGAATATTTGGTTTGATTTTTGGTCAAACATTTAAGAATACAGAAAAAAAGTCGATCATATTCAATTTGGAACTCTGAAATCTATTGCGTTACAAGTCATCGTTCTTTGTAATCTCTAAAATCTGATTCTTACGTAAAGCAGCAAAGTCGGAGAGCTTCGGGTTTCCGTTTGCATATATGACTTGAGGCTAATCTCCGAGATTAGGCAGTGCGATTAGTTGTGTGGTGTAAAATAGTCAAACTCACTTTTGCAGGTTATAAGTTTGACGAGCATGACCGAGACTCGGTTAGCTTAAGAATGCAGTTTGCTCGCTATCCTGGTGCAAGGACAGGTGGCGGAGCAAGGTCAAGTGGTGGGTCTCGTGGAAGACGTTGAATACGCGGATTTACAGGTGATAAAAGCTATATACACTCATGCGCTCAAACCTATGCTAGTAATAAACATCGGGTACACTAAAAACAGTTCAAACTAAATCATGGCAAACCGCTTTTATGTAGGATCTATGCGTGTCAGATAAATATATGATACGGGTGGGTTACAACGTCGCGCGCTTCCAGTTTTCTTAGGACCAAACGAATCGGGTGGGTTACGATTTTTCGAGCGATCGTCGTGCACGTTCGAAGCTTTTGTTATATCCTCACAAATTTCGTTTTGTGCCGGAGAGCAACGTTTATCTATGTTTTTCTTTTAGTGAAGCTTTGTGCAATTGAGATTAGGTTATTCAGTTGTGAGTTTTACCTATTCTGATATTTGTAGTGTATTACTTATTTGGAGTTTAACTTCTGTTTAATCGCTTTTCTGGTTATATCGTGAGGGTTAAGTTTTCATGCTAGGGTGTGTATTACTACATACTGTATGTTACTAGTTTATTAATATGTGAGCTGACAACAACGCTATTACCGTTCTAATACCTGACAGACTTATTTGCAAAAATGGGGCAGCTTCGATAATGCAATAAGACCTATGTTTTTAGAATTTTCCCCGTAACCTTTGTCTTGGATTTAGATTATTCAAGGAAGAATATATCCTTACTATGTAATCTGGTAGTAATCTGCTGTACCCAGGGCGTCGTTGGTTCAGCAACAGATGGGTTTTATTTTTGTACTTGTCGGTCTGGGTTGAGTTAATCCAAAGCCAAAAAAATTTAATTGTTTATTTATTCATTGAAAGTGTTTCTTTTAAATTGGCCACTTGAATGTTCAACCACAACCAAACCCACTTGCTTAGAGAAATAGGTTGTTGATCATTAAACAGTAACTAGTTAGTAACATATCTACCAAAAAAATGAAAATAGTACTATATTATTAAAAAGTAGATCATCACATATTTGACCAAATAAAATGGAAACTAATTAAAATAACTTAATTTATATCTTAATTATTCCCCCTTTCTTACATTATTACCATCATAGACTACCACACAAAGCTAGCGGTTGGCGAAGTCGGTTGCTATCACCCCACCAACGGTCACCCCACCAACTGGTTATTCTCGCCGAAGTCTTCAAAAAATGATTTACCGCCACGCATCGCTTGAGCACAATTCTTGTAGTTTGTGAGCCATACGGAGATGCCATTAAAGTAGTTATATCATTGGTAGTTAGTTTACTAGACTCAAAATGGAAATTTGTTACAAAGTTTACGACTCAAAAACCATAATAAACAAAGTATAATACCTGGATCGATTAACTTGAATGCAACTCCAACTCAACATTCAAAAGAAACATACAAGAGTGATATTGGTTCGGCTCATCTGCCTGTCTCGAAAAGCAAGCAGAGAAGCCAAACAAATATCACGCTTGTTTATTTCTTTTGTTTCCTGAGCATCTGCCAATCACAAATATGATCTAGAGAAGTGGTCCTTCCTCTTCTTATATAGTTGGATTCTTTTCGGTATGGTTGATGAAAGTCAAGATCATATAAGTACATTTGAATAAGTTCATGGTAAGTGTACAAAAGCTCCTTCATGCGTATATAATATGTTTGGCTGGCAATTTATAATCCATGAGCACATATGTTACATATTATATTTGATATCGTTAGATACGTTAGTATATATTATTGTCATATATATGGAAGTTTAATGTTTTATTAGTTGAATAAGATTCTAAGTGGAGCAGCCACATACAGCAAGTCTTTGGAGCATTTGTCTTGATGTGTTGAAATGGTCATGTTTTCTTGATTGTCCACTTTTAAATCTGTACTATTTCTGTAGATATCCTATCAAGGGGACTCATAGATTCCTTTATTGATCCATTTTGTACGTGTATGTGTATATTATATATGATAATGTGTATTCTATTATCGCGAGCAACACGTTATATGCCTTGTCTAAGATGCTTTAAGAGAATGAAGCACGAAAAGGTCTTATTTGTTTGGCTTTAGTTTGTTTAAGACGGTAATTGTCAATCACATGCTTATATTATAACTATATCAAGTTTTATATGTTATATATCTTTGTTTTAAGCAGGCTATTTGTGTATGCTTGGTCTCATCTCTTCTGTTATCTTAATGGTTATATCTTACATGTGTGTGCCATCGTCGCCTATCGTTACCATTGTGAGTTTTGCTGCATATTCAATTTATAGTTGGTGTCCCGTGTTTGATCATATGTATAACATACATAGACTGGTATTAATCAATGACCGAGGCTAGAAACCATTTGTTGGTCTGGTTATAATCCCGGTTTATGGTAGAGACCATTTGTTGGTCTGATTATAATCCCGGTTTATTAGATCTTAGTAACATTTTTTATGCAAATATCCAATTCCAATTTGAGCTCAAGAATGGTGCCACACAAAGCTTATTGATTTTAGTATAACCACAACACAACCGAAACTATCACATGATACGTCCAACTCCGTTTGGGTTGCTACTAGCAATTGCATACAAGAATTCTTTCGAGTACATCACATCTATGGCTTTTGACGTTACGAGTGTAATGACAAGTGAATGGCATCTAAAGCTGCGAGTTATATGATTAAAATTCATTTACTAAAGAGGATTTGTATGTTTAACAAAAGGTTGGAGTGAACTAATATCGCTAGAACGATATGTCAGCTGTTCTTATAATTTTGAGATATGCTAAGATCAACCGCAACCCACCGGTTCAAACAGAGGAAAATAGTGAGACCATATTATTGCGAAATGAACGCTAAAACCTGATAGTAATGCAATCGGTAAGCAAAACAATATTATCAAAGTATAGACCCTGAATGAGCAAAATTTTCGTGCAAACGAGATTTCTTGAAAAGTTCGACTTCCAATTCCATGTCCAATGGTTATGGGCTCGTCACGTACAAGAAAAGTAGTATTTTCTGGAAAGTTTAAATTAATATTAATATAATATTTATTTTTTGATTTATTATAACCGTCCATCTTTTTAAAAATTCCATGACTTTTAACTTCAATCACTAATATTCAAAGCATATTACTTTTAGTCATACTCATAACCAATTATTTTAACCATCAATATGTTCAATCTTATAATCTATTTCATACACCTATTAATAATTTAATCAGTAATCATAAAATTAAAAAGAATGCATAGCACCATTATTCATTGCTAGACCACAAAATGGTCAATCCCGTCGCATGGTATGAATACATGCCAGTATATATATGTTGTGAGCTTTACAAAAATTTTATTTTATTTTTCCAAAAATCATGATAACTTTTAATATTTGTATTAGATCACATGTTTTTTGAAATTCATTCACATGTGAAAGGTTATAAAGTTCATATTGTAAAATAGAAATTTTTCAAAACCTTAAACCTAGTCTCTTGTTCACATGTAAATAAATTTGTTCACATGTATCATTCACATATGAACATACTGAGTTATATATAATTTTACATGTTAATATGAACTTATATTATGTTTCACATGTGAAAGAAACCATTCGCGTAATTTAAAAGTTCTTACAAAAAATAATAATAAAGGTTCTGTAAAAAAGATGCTCATATATACTATAGACTGACTCATTATTTGAATCTCTTGCTTCTACTAACTCTATTTCATATTCACCTATTTGTTCTACTAAAATTCCCAATAATATTAAGTTTTCTTTCATGGCAGGCTAAAATTCCCTTTCCAATTCTCTTAATCCACATCCCTTAAACTCCTTACACTCCTTAGTACTTCATATTATATCCCACAAAACATCAAAAAATAAAAAATAAAAAATAAAAAATAAAAAATAATAATTTTATAACATCTCTTTTTACATAATATTTTAATATCTATATGTAAATTTATATTAACACGTAATTTAAAATAAACATAAATATTATACCATATATATTGTTTATATGCACAGCGGAGAGATAATACGAAGAGTATGCACAACGGATAACTAAGACAGAAAATTATTATTATAAAATCCTGTGTATATTCATTAAGCAAAAAAACCCAAAGCCCAGAAGAGATAAATAATTTAAAGGCCATAGGAGACAACCCATTTAATTTTACATCATAAATTAGAACACTTATACTAGGAGTAGACCCAGTAAAAAATAACACCTTACTACAAGATTCAGCTATTAGAAACCTAGAACAGTTAAGTATAGCAAATATGAAGTACATTATTGAATATACACAGGATTTTATTAGATTATTAACACAAACAGGACAGACAGTTAATGATGATTTATGTAATAAATATTTCATCAAATTACCAGGAGATTTAGGAAAAGCAATACATGAATCATGGAATCAAGCATATGGTAATACACAGCATCTAGGATTAGGACCTAGAGTAACACACACATTTCAAATATTAGAAAAAAAATGTAAAGAATTGGTATTACAAGAACAGATAAAAAAGAACGCTTATGCATTTTGCAAAACAGCTATCTATACACCACAAGCCTATGGACATAATGATAAAAAGAAAAAACTAAGAAAGGAAATGTTTTAGTGGTTTAACGGAAAGCCAAAATATTAATATACATGGAGAAGGAAACTTACAAGATATATGCACTGCGGAGAGATAATACGAACAGTATGCACAACGGATAACTAAGACAGAAGATTATTATTATAAATTTATTTTTATTTTTTTTTAATGTTTTTTATGTTTTTGTGGGATATAATATGAAGTACTAAGGAGTTTAAGGGATGTGGATTAAGAGAATTGGAAAGGAAATTTTAGCCTGCCGTGAAAGAAACTTAATATTATTATTGAAAATTTTTCGATGTGTTTACAAGTACAACTGAAGAGATGATCGCCTTTTATAGGCTTCAAACATTACAAAATTATTGAAAAGCACCTATCTATAATTATTACATCGAAGAAAAAATCGTAAAGGAATCTAAATAATTACATACAAACAAAAAACTTTATTAAAGAGAATAGTATTTTGCCGGCCATTCTTTCTGTGAATTATTGTTGTTGATCGTCATTGCTTACGTTTGTTCTTCTAGAAATCCCTGTGCGTACTGTCGATTGATACCGGTGAAACTGGAGTGGGGTTGTTGTCGTTTTCGGAAGAAGAACAAGAAGTGCAGGTAAATACAGGAACGTATAATGATAAATTAAAATTTTTAGAAGTAAAAACAGAATTACATGATTACAAAATAAAAGAAATAGAACATAAACTAAAACATTTAGAAGAATTGGTTGAAAGAAAGAAACATGTAGAACAAGAAATAACACAAATGAGTGAATTAATTCCAGAAGAAAGTATACACTTACAGACAAATACAGGAACTATTGGAAATACTAACATGATAAATTTACAGTGTAGATTATGGATAGATAATATATATGTTCATTCTATTTTTATTTTATTTGTTTCCAAAACTTTGATAACCTATTTTTACCAAATATACAAATAGGTATTGTTGTATTTTTTTTTACTAATACTTGGTACTAGATTTAGACCCGTGTCAAATAAACGGGAGGTTTACGATATTTTAAAAATGAAATGAATTATTAAATATATGTAATCAAAAAAACTTTGCAAATTCAAATTTAATATATATGAAAAAACAAACCGGTAATTTAGATGTCAAGAATGTAAGTAAAGTCAAAGTAAAAGATTGTAATTTTAAAACATTGAAAGCATATATTCTATTTTATCTTTTGTAATACTTTTTTGAAAACGATATATTTTTTAAGACCCGCAAAATATCGTTTTGTTAACATTATCTTGAAGGTTATGCCTGGCTAGCTACTCGATCAAATCT
>JAOXNX010000001.1:8736330-8748070 GCA_028566075.1 Solidago caesia | reverse complement strand
CAAACCGTGTGAGACGGTATCATAATTGAATCAAACCGATGGGAAGCCGTTTCAAACCAATAGCCACACCTTCCCCCTTAACAAAATGTTACAAATTCTTCACTGCTAAGTTCAAAACAGTTGACAAAAAACTCCAACATTTCACTGCTAAGTTTCAAATTCTTCCAAAAGGTTACAAACATTGTATTCGTTTAAAAAATAATGTCAAACGTTCTGAAAATAACATTAAACACCACAAACTTATGTAGATATATATTATTCTCGACAAGCATTTCTTTTTTTCCTTTACCTTTTCGGTTGTTGATTGCTTCCTCAATCTCTATAGATATATCAAAACATAAAAAAAGTTAGTACCCATTTAACAAATATCGAAGTTATATTGCATTTGAATAAGTTTGGTAAAGATCACCATCTAATGGTTAACAATTGTATCGAATATTCCATCCAATGCTATAGAGTAACTTTTCGACAACCTTACATAAAGTATGTGGCGGATCTTCAAGTTTTAGTGGAGGGTACCTAGAATTTTTTTTCCAATCGCTATGTTTTGGATATTATATTCGGGTCATCTTTGGCTCGAGTCAAACAATAATAATACCAAAAATTTAAGTTTTCTTCAATTGTTGTGAGTTATGGGCTATAAAAATTAAAATAGATAATTGTTAATGGACTTTTAAACAAAATAAAAAATGGACTAAAATTTTTAGATTAAAAAAAGTAAGAGGACCCAAAATTTTTAAGAAATATAATTGGAGAGGATCGGCTTAATAAGTATAATGTTTCTGAAGAAAATACAGATAAAATAACACTATTGAGCGTAAAAACGGAAGACCACATCCCTTCGGACCCCGAAAAAGATCCGCCCTTGTCACATAGACACATAGATGCATATAGAGTTCAAAGTAAAGCGAAAAGTTTTTAAAACACATTGAAGGTATCACATAACAAATGACCTAAACTAGTCAGTACTTTTTAACAATAACAATACAAATAAAGTCAGGTTCCCTTTCGAATGAAATCAAAACATGAGATGATATATACAAATGAATTCAAAGTTGAAGGATTCTCGGATACTTCGCATGAAGTAAAAATGACAACATTCACCAAATCCGAAAATCAATGTCGGCCTACCAAAACCAAACAGAACCACCATAAATATCTTAATAAAGAGTACAAAAACAGGTTTAAAGTTACATTTAGTTTTGTACTAGATAGAGTCTAATTTCATGTGTACTACATTACACATTTTGCAGTACAAAAAAACTATTTGATTACTTTCATTAATGGTCGAAATTTCACCACTAAACACACTTTACATTTGGCCATCAATAGTTGGAAATCTGTTGGTTATTCATCTTATAAATTCAATCATTTCTATGCCCATTTTCCATGCACATCATCTTTTTTTTTTATAATAAAAACATTGCACCTAAAACACATTGTGACATTTTATATGTTGTAGGGTTTTCAAGATTTCACATTACAAGTTTTGGTTCTCAAAACCTGAGGGTGTTTGATGGTTTTGATCATTTGATCATAAAACATATATATATATGGATATAGAGCAGACAAGAAACGAAAATGAGCAGATGGTCAAGAGACTACCACCATGGACAACAAACATAACATGTCGTGGACTCGTAGCTAGTTTAGTGATCGGGGTGGTTTATAGTGTGATAGTAACGAAGCTTAATCTCACGACTGGTCTTGTACCGAATCTAAACGTTTCTGCAGCTCTTTTAGCGTTCGTGTTCATTAAAACATGGACGAAACTGGTTCATAAAGCTGGTTTTGTTACGACACCATTTACAAAACAAGAGAATACAATCATTCAAACATGTGCTGTTGCTTGTTACAGCATTGCTGTTGGAGGTTTTTTGAATACTAATAGTTTATATTTTAATTTATTTATTTATTTTTTATTATTGATTTGGTTAATCATTAATGATTGGTGATTAATGATGGGTAATGTAGGTGGATTCGGGTCGTATTTATTGGGATTAAACAAGAAGACATATGAAGAAGCAGGTGTTGATGTAGAAGGGAATTCATCAGGAAGTTATAAAGAACCTGGAATTGGTTGGATGACTGGTTTTCTATTTGTTACTAGTTTTGTTGGGCTATTGGCTTTGGTTCCTTTAAGAAAGGTTTGTACTTTATTTTTATCCTTTATTGATTTGTAGTATCTTTGCATGGATAACTATGTACAACAACAACGATACTCATGGGCGGGGTAGGATGTAGACAGTCATAGAGAGACTGCTTTCAGAGAGACGTCCGACAAAAGTGTGTGGCGTGGCTAACTATGTGTTGTTTTTAATTTAATCATGTAGATTATGATCATAGACTACAAGTTAACATATCCTAGTGGAACAGCTACAGCAGTTTTGATCAATGGGTTTCATACTCCAAAGGGAGACAAAATGGCCAAGTATGCATCCCATTTTAAAACAAACATAAGCATTTCATGCATTTTAACATTTCAGTATTTTGTTAAATAACTTGGTGTATCATTGTTGTAGAAAGCAAGTTATTGGGTTCACAAAGTTCTTCTCAGCGAGTTTTATGTGGGCTTGTTTTCAATGGTTCTTTTCTGGTTCGGGCACATGTGGATTCACCTTTTTTCCTACATTCGGATTGAAAGCTTTCAAGAACTCGTGGGTGTTTTGTGTTTCAAAATTTTGATATGTTTGATGAAATGTTAATGCAAAATTGATGATGATATGATGATTTGGTGCTGGACGCAGGTTTTATTTTGATTTTAGTATGACATACATAGGAGCAGGAATGATATGTTCACATCTTGTGAACATGTCATTGCTTGCAGGAGCTGTGCTATCGTATGGCATTATGTGGCCCCTCATTGAAGATCGAAAAGGTGCTTGGTTTCCTTCCAGTTTACCAGAAAGTAGCATGAAGAGTTTAAACGGTTACAAGGTTCGACTTATTATGGTCAAACTAATAGCTTTCCAACATACAAGGATCATATTATAACTTGAAACGTTTGCAGGTCTTCATATCGATTGCTCTTATCCTAGGAGACGGACTGTACAATTTTCTCAAGATCACAGTTTTTACTGCACGAACGATATATCTGACATCTAGGGAGAAACCCAGAACTAGTAAGTAATTCAAAAGTGTATAATTAATTACAGAGAACAGCTATCCTTTCGGATTAGTAGCAAAGGTGGCGACTTCAACTCATTTATGATAAATGGGTCAATTTGCATAGTCTGTTACGTCAAATAGGTCAAGCGGATCAAATAAATTAATTTACTAAAACTGAAATGATGAGTCGATTGGGTTGGAAGGCGTCTCAAAGTCTACTTTTAATGCATTCTACCTCTTAAATCTTCCATTCAAAATTCAGATTATTATAGTACTAGTATTGTTTTTGTAACAGCAAAGGGCCTTTGCGGTACATGAGGTGATCCATCAAATAGTAAGTTGGGGGTTTTAGTTCCATTGTGGACAATTTGTAAATATGTGTGAATTTGTGTCATTATTGGCCTTTCTAAAAACTGTATTGTTTTTGTAATCACCGCATTAAGAGGGAAATTGTGGGTCAACCCAACCCAGCCCACACATTTCGAACCATACTAAAAAAAACCTCATTTCATCCCGACCTGTTTTGACCCGTTACCCGAAATGCCCAAACCTCACATTTTGCTACTTCTAACTAGAACTTAAGCAGAAAGTAGCAACTCTATTCAAAATCATGTCAAGTTTATTCTATTCATGGAGTGTTCTGTTGGTGATTTTAGTGTGATCGTCCGTTTTTATGTAATTGTGATTTACTTGAGACCAATGGATTTTGGGTTAAGTTATAATACGAGTTGGCGAGTGCAAAGTGCATGCTCATTAAAACTAATTTGATGTCCGTTTGATATGGCAAGGATCAAGAGGGATGCGCCCCCTTAGGGGAAGCGCCCTAGTTGGGGTCCCCTGATTATTTCCTTCCTATTGAAGAGATGCAACTCTTCATTTGTAACACTTTTTTTAACTCTTTTTTAGTAAAGAGTTGCAATCTTTCAATATGAAAGGTGCAACCTTTCATGCGTTGTAAACTCACAATTCTGCACGATTTTATACATGTATATATTCTTTACTTCAATTTTGGTTGCCTATATTGAAGTTGAAACCGTTGTCTTATCCCAATTAAAGATTTCGTGTAACCCTGAGACAGCATATAGGGTTGAAATACTTCAAAGGCAAATCTGGTAATCCCCTAAACCCACTTTTATAACAGTTTTGACATTTTTATGAATTTGTTGAAAACAGATCCAGAGGATCATATTCAACCCCGAGATGATTCAGAGCTGAATGAGGTCTTTTTAAGAGAGAGCATACCCTTCTGGCTAGCAGCTACTGGTTACCTGATGTTCTCTGTTGTTTCCATTATAGTCATCCCACTCATGTTTCCACAACTCAAATGGTATTATGTTCTTGTCGCATACATCATTGCACCATCCCTAGGCTTCTGTAATGCATATGGTGCTGGTCTAACCGACATGAACATGGCATATAATTATGGAAAGGTTGCACTCTTTGTGCTATCTGCTATGTCCGGTAAACATGATGGTGTCATTGCTGGTCTAGTAGGATGTGGTCTGATAAAGTCCATTGTCTCAATTTCATCTGATTTGATGCACGATTTCAAGACTGGTCATTTGACTTTGACTTCACCACGGTCAATGCTTGTTAGCCAAGCTATTGGGACTGCCATTGGATGTGTTGTGGCACCTCTGACCTTCTTTTTATTTTACAAAGCATTTGACATTGGAAATCCAGACGGAGAGTATAAAGCTCCTTATGCTATTGTTTACAGAAATATGGCAATTTTAGGGGTTGAAGGTTTCTCTGCATTGCCTAATCATTGCTTACAACTGTGTTACCTTTTCTTCGGTTTTGCCATGGCAGCTAATTTGATAAGAGATATTTTTCCAGAGAAAATAGGCAGATACCTTCCGTTACCAATGGCTATGGCTGTACCTTTTCTTGTCGGTGCATATTTTGCTATCGACATGTGTGTGGGAAGTTTGATTGTCTTCGTGTGGCATAAGCTCAATAAGCAAAAAGCTAAACTGATGGTTCCTGCCGTTGCTTCGGGTTTGATCTGTGGAGATGGATTATGGATTCTTCCATCATCGATTCTTGCATTAGCTGGTGTCAATCCTCCAATCTGCATGAACTTTGTGCCCACAAAGAGCTCATAATGTCAGAATTTATGTTGAAAAATATCAATAATGTTTAGCAGTTTTGTTATAATATATAGACTGTAGGATGAGCAGAGTATCAAAGTTATAGCATTAGCTTCTGTTTGCAATGGAAATCCTTGGTGTGTAATTTGAAACAGCATAAAGGAACTACACAAAGCCTTTTGAAATATTTGATATAAATGAAAAGTGAAGGTTATTCTATTTTGCTAACGACCCGCCATACACACGTTGACACGTATTTAGGATACAAATCTTTTTGGTCAACTATGAAAGTAATGAAATGTGATTTAGGACTCATGGGTTCCATCCCAGGCATTCGTGTGATTTAGGAGTAGGAGTAGGATAGTTTGCCGTTATAAAATAAAAACTGCAATTAGGAAATCATGTTGCCAAGCTAATAGTGTGCAAAGTAGTGATGTATCTTTCAATGGCCCTACCTAAGATAAGTGCAAGATCCTTTTATCTAGTCTAATCTTCACATGAATCACATTCATTTATAACAGTTTCTTCCATCTGCACAAAAGAATTTGATTTTACTGCAAATAACACTTCTATCGGTCATCAAGTTTAACACGAATGAATCTTTTCTCATATCAGAATAGACTGTACCAGTATTCGAAGTTTATATCATGCTATTTATGAATTTGACAGCAATATTTCAAGAGTTGATAGATGTCGATGATAATGGGCAGTGCCGGCCCAAGCTTTTTGGTGGCCTTAAGAGAGATCAATTTTGGGGTTTATTAGCATACAAAGTAAAGTAAATAAAGAAAGAAAAAAAGGGGAGGGGACGATTTTTTAAAAGGAAGACTGAAACTCTTATTTGGTAAAATATACAAAATATTAAGCCCAAATATACAAAACATTAAGCTCGTTATGTAAAATATGGGGGCTCTAGACCTTTGGGGGCCCAAAGCGGGTGCTTAATTTAACAACACTAAGGGCTGGCCATGATAATGGGTAAGGGATAATGGGTAAGTGTTGACTAAGACTTAAGAGTAGAATAGTCTGTATCCATTGTTTACTTTGAGTGCACTGAACATAAAAGTGTACTACAATGGCCTTTTTCATTATAATACAATAGCCAACTTAAGGAAAAAAAACATCAGGAGACGAATCGTGTTATAAAAAGAAAAGAGAAAATTATCCCACTGACATAGACACACACAAATTTAAGTGGAAGAAAAGATGGAAGGTAGAGGTAATGACAATGACACAAACGATGAAACCGGCTTGTAGACGATAATTTGCTCCTGTACGTGTTTTTACCGAAAATTAGCCGTGAAAAAAAAAACAGGTATCCCAAAAACCGGTTCCGATAAACCGAAAACCGACCCGACCAAAAACCGGTTTTTTAAAAACCGGTTCGGGTTTTATAGAAACCGGCGGGTTGGGACCGGTTTGTGATATAGCCGTTGGGAGCGGGTAGAAAACCAGGTTCTCCGAACCGGGTACGAAAAACCGGTTTTGAACCCAGTTTTTTTACTAGCCGTTAAGAGCCATTAGTGACCCTTTTTTTTCATCAAAAAATTACCATTTTGCCATGCTAAAACTTGTATAAATAGGTAGGTTGTGTTTGGTTTAGTTACAACACTCTATTTGGCTCAAAACACTCCGAAAAACACTAAAAATATCAAAAATGCTCAAAAAAATGGCTACTAATTCCGCTTCACAATCCACCGGTGTTGGTTCTTAGAATGCGGCAACGGTGGTGTCAATAATAAAAACAAAAATCGAATATACCAGTTTGAAATTCACTACATATTATCAATTGGGAAGTATATTTGGGTCAAATGTTGAATCATTAACAATTATGGGCCCAAAAATTGAATTATGACGAAAAAAAAAACTATTTTTTTGAAAAACCGGTTTTGAAGCCGGTTCCACTAAACCCGGTTTTGACCCGACCCTAATCGGGTTGGGTTTTTTGGTCCAAAAACCGGTTTGAAACCGGTTCGGGTTTTGGTCAAACCCGGTTCGGGTCCGGTTTGGGTCGACCCGAAACCGGTTTTTGTTCACGGCTACCGAAAATTACTATTTTGAAACCCGAAAACCAAACCACCATGTTGGATATGACTTGAATCCATCACAATTTGACTAACATATTTGTACTGTCACTTGTAGTAGGTAATCTATTGGCTATTCGAGTTTGTTTATATCACCAACAAATTAGCAGAAGAATCATACACAATTTGGTTCTATCCAGACATTCAAAACTGCTTATATATTGTATCAAACACTATAAGCTATAAGCATTTTTAATAAATAATCCAAAACACCATTCCTCAGATTGACCAATTCACATATATTTCCAAAGTATGTTATGTATATTGATTTTCTTCCATTAAGAACAGTGATGAAACAGAAACCCGACTGAGAGGGATTCACAGTAAGGGAAACAATGATTGCCACCAGCCATTAAGTCATGTAACTTGACGTATGCAATGACTAGGAAACACGACTGATTGAACACCAAACCGCAATTACCTTTTATCATGGCTAAGATTGGATAATAGGGTGAATGGTGTGTTTTATGATGTTTGTTGGCGATTCCCCGAAGGTAAGGATTAGAACCTTTTACGCCAATCTTAGGGTATGTTCTTATTCGGCTATGTGTCATGCCGTCTTTAATACGTATATTGTTCTGGTTCCCCTTGAAAATAGAGAACGAAAATGTGATTGTAAAATAGCGAGCAGAAATCGCTCTGACAAGTGTTTGATATGAGAATGTGCCTGTTCTTCAGATGGCAACTTGCTAGAAGCTAGAAAGTCGTAACCATCTCATAACGGTCGCCTATATGAAAAGATGTTTAAGGTTGTAATCATCACTACGAGGAGACTATTAAGAGGGTATCTATTTCCATCTCTTTATTCTTAATTGCATTCCTTCATTATGCAATAAACAGTTATACACTATGAATAGATTTCATTATACAATAAACAGTTATACACTATGAATAAATTATTGTACATTGAGCTGTGAAAATAAGAAAAAGAATGTGGAAATAGAAGGACCGTTGGGCTTTCATTTCATTTCTTGACCCACTCTTAACTTTGGCCCCTGTGGGCTGTAGTCTTCTACAATTTTATTTTAAAAATTTATTCGCCATGCACCCAACATGTTGAGTAAAGTCAACATAGTGTCAAGTTCAAGCCAGACTCAATTATAAAACTCGAAGCTCGATAATCGAGTTCGTTTGAACCTATACCTTCAAACTAGAACTCGAGTTTGATTAATTAATCGACACTTTCAAGCTTGGCGCGAGTCAACTTGATTATGAATACTAAATTCTTACTAAGAATACTTGTTACGGTTCGTATTAATGAACTCCATTCGTTAGTAAAATGACACATGCTCTGGATAAGGCTTACAAGTTTTAGAGTTTGATATTAAGTTAGTTAAATGGCAAATAAGGAATGGTAAACATAATGATTTAAATGTTTGTTTGGTGGCTTAAAATGAAAACATGGGTATAAACCCACAGAATCAAAAACCACTAAAACATGTGTTTACATCTTTTCTATCTCTTTCTATCTTTCTTTGTCATTTCAAAATAAAGAGGTTGGTTTTGCTCTCATTTGGCGACGGACGCGGAACAAGTTTCATCCAGGATATGCTAAAATAAAAACATTGTATTTGATATCGTTAAAATGAAATAAAAAATGACTAAAAAAGGTAACCAATTAAAATAAAGGTCCAACAACTAAAAACCATTTAAGGTTAAAGCAGAGAAAAGAAAACTGAAATTACAAAAAGTATTTCTGAATATGAAGTATCGTATTTGACACCGTTAAAAAGACAAATAAATAAAATAAAATATGTGCCTTAATATGAAATATCTTATTTGACACCGTCAAAAAGACCGATAAATAAAATAAAATTTATGAGAAAGAGTTGTTAATTAAACCCGAGAGACCATAAAAGAGAAACCATTTAAAGCCTAAGACAGTGAAACGAAAATTTTTATTAAAAAAGTTGTGATCCACAAACAAAAATACATAAATATCGACGAGTTAAAATTTTAAAACGAAATTATTTTTTCAGTAAAAAGTCCGTCGGATGCCAAATTATATTAGAAATGAAAAAAAAAAACCCAGGGATCAAGCTGTAACAAAAAAATAGAAAAAAAAAAAAAGAACTACAAAACCAAATAAAACTTTGGGAGAAAATTATCAAATCGGCCAATGAACAATAAAAATGAATGTCTTTTTTAATATCTTTCTATATACTAAAAAAAGGTTATGTCTTAATGACTTATTAGTGAATCACATTTCTCTATCCTTCAAATTGGACGTTATTTATGTCATCAATTTATTTACAATATAACATTAAAAATTCTAATAATTAATTTAATAAAATCCATGCACCAAAAGAAAACACCCTACTAAAGCCCCCACTAATATGTAAACTAAAAATAATTAACTTTTAATAAAAATCCAAACCAATCTTCATATCAATATTAAACTTAGAAGAAAAAATCTTAATCTTAATCTTAATCTTAATATATACTAAAAGATAACTAACCTAACATCAATTGACCAATCACAGCTCTCGATTCCTCTAAATTAATTTATTAAAAATGTGACTAAATTATGTTATTTAAAATTAAAAAAAATACAAGTCGACCAAATTTATTAAAATAGATAATAAATAAAACTCATATATATCCAAAAGACAACTGATCTAACCACTTATTAACCAATTATAGATCTCTATTCTTCAAAATTCATAATTGATTGTAGATTAAATTTATAATTAAAATTCCCAATAAAGTTATATATATATATATATATATATATATATAATAGTTATTTATTTTATAAGAGTTATCCAAAACTATTAATATAATATAAATTATAGAAAAAATCTCACTAATTTACAATTTTTTGTCTTCCATCACTAATTTACATTTTTTATCCTTTCATAAAAGAAAAAATCTTACTAAATACTTAATTTAAATATAATTATTACACTTTCAAGCCTTCAATTTGAATTTTTTTTTTTTTATTTTCCACCATTTAATTAATTAAAAATTTTCCAACATATTATTAATAACTCTTTTTTTTCATAAAATATTAAAAATATATGTTAATTTACATTTTCAATGAGTATATAAATTAGAAATATCATTATATACAAACTATTTTAAATCATTTAATATAGTTATTTTAACCTACCGGTGTTTGCAAACTTTTAAATAGATAATAGTTTAACATGTACTCATTTAACATGTAATAAGATTCATTTAATCCATATGAAGTTCATAACGATGTATCAATTTTTATAATGTTTTAAAATGTAATATTTTGTATCTATCCGTGTATATACACGGGCCAAATATCTAGTATATACTAAAAGACAAATGACTTAACATCAATTGACCAATCACAACTCTCGATTTCTCTAAATTAATTTATTAAACATGTGACTAAAATATGTTATTTATAAAAAATAAATATAGATTAAAAAATAAAAAATATGGGTCCACAAAAAAAACTTTAACTATTAGTTATATTAATAATTGTAGAAAAAGTTTCATTAATTTACATTTTTTTATTTTCCATCACTAATTTACATTTTTATAATAGTTCTAATTTTTTTTTATTAATCTTTATCTTATATTTAATTTAATTTTACATCAATTAACCAATCATAACTCTCGATTTCTCTAAACTAAGTTATTAAACATGTGACTATATTATGTTATTTAAAAAAAATAAATATAGATTAAAAAATAAAAAAATATGGATGCACACAAAAAACTTTAACTATTACTTATATTAATAATTGTAAAAAAAAAATCTCATTAATTTACTCTTTTTTTCTTTTCCATCACTAATTTACACTTTTATAATAGTTCTAATTTTTTATTAATCTTTATCTTATATTTAATTTAAGTTTACATTATAAGACAACTGACCTAACAATTTATTAACCAATCAAAAAGCTTAATTGATCCTAAAATTAATTTTGCATGTGTCATAATTAAAATTTCAAATTAGAAAATATGTGCCCACAAAAACTTTACTTATTAATTATATTATATTAATAATTATAGAAAAAGTCTTATTAATTTATACTTTTTTGTTTTTATCACTAATTTATATTTTTTAGCTTTTCATAAAAGAATAAATCTTATTAAATACTTAATCTAAATATAATTAACATATTTTAGCTTTTCATGATTATTAATAATTAAATTATCAAAAACATATTTCCACAAAAAAAATTCTAAAATTTATTTATGTTTCAATTGATAATGGTAATCCAATCCACATCTTAAAAAAAATACAAACTATATTACTCGGTATATCAAAAATATATATAAAATTTTTTTGTTAACATCTATATTAAAACAAACTTCCACATATATTTACTAATTAATATTTAATAATCCACCAACTGCATAAATGTTTAATTTGTTACATAGAGAACTAAAATTATAACACCCCAACAATGGCGGAAACATGGGGCATCCAGGATAGCACAGCACGACATGGAATTAAGTAGAAACGAAACT
>JAOXNX010000001.1:8711477-8723866 GCA_028566075.1 Solidago caesia | reverse complement strand
CAAATAAACAAATAAACCGAATTAATTTTTATTCAAAAAAAACATTACACGAATTAATTTACAAAAAAAAAAACCGAATAAATGTTTATTCAAAAAAACATTACACGAATTAATTTACAAAAAAAAAAAACCGAATAAATGTTTATTCAAAAAAACATTACACGAATTAATTTACAAAAAAAAAAATCGAATAAATGTTTATTCAAAAAAAAGAATACACGAATTAATTTAAAAAAAAAAAAAACCGAATTAATTTTAAAAAAAAAACCATTCATTTGTTTAAAAAAAAAACCCGAATTAAATTATTTTTTTTTAAAAGCCGAATTAAAATAACATAATCCTATAAATAAATAAATAAACAAACAAATTTTTTATTACCGTTTGGAAGGTTTTGTGTTTCGGGAACGACATCGTCGTCATCGTCGCTAGGCAACTTATCACGATAGTCCGCGAACGGTTCGAATTCAACATTGGCCGTTTGTTCGATCACGTATTGCATTGGATGCATTGGTGGAGGAGGCGCATAGTTATAGCCGTACATTGGTTGCGAACTCGCCGATTGAGGGTAGTAAGGTTGCGGAGTCGGTGGTTGGGGACGATAATAAGCGGGTTGAGACATTGCGGGAGCGACTACCTTTCGAACGCCCCGACCTCGAGCTTTTGACCCGGATGATTGAGTTTTTTGTTTCCTTGGATCCATATGTGTTGGTTGTTTTGTGGTGAAAGGGTGTGTTTTTTAAAAATAAAATTGGTTGTTTTGTATAAAATGTGTGGAAGAATGTTATATTTATAGATAAAGAATGGAAAAAAAAAATTTTTTATTTTTACTTGGAACGGTCATATGACCGTTGGGACCATAAATGAATTTGCAAAATGTACCGTTTACCCCCCTCGTTTGATTTTATGCCCACCGGCTTTATAACCCGCTTGCCATAAAATTTTCGCATAAAATGGGGGTCGGCGCCGGTGTAGCCGGCGGCTTCACCCATAAATTCCTCCAAACCGCCGACGACTCCTAGTCCCCTAAGGCTGGTCACATCAACTGCATCTATAATCTATCACTTATGGTTTCTGTTTATCGGCTTGCTAACTGACTTTGTTAGTTAACCGACGGCTGTCAATACTCAACCCGACCTAAAAAAAACCGGGTTATAGTTGTGAAAACTCAACCCGCCAACCCATTAACCTGATATTTTTCGGGTTGGGTTCGGGTTCGGGTTGACCTTTTGGGTTAACAGGTCGACCTGCCAACCCAATAATATTTCAAGTTTATATAAAAAAAATTTAACAGGTCGATTCACCAACCCATTTGATCCATCAACCTGACAACCCACAACCCATTTTACCTGAAATGAACCCACCAACCCACAACCCATATGACCTGAAATCAACCCGCCAGCCTATCAACCCACCAACCCAATTTTTTTCCAGGTTGGTGGGTTGGGTGTTGACAGGTTGTGGGTCAGGGTTGAAATTTCTGACCTGAAACTTTTAGTGAATCGGATTAGGGTCAGAGATTTTCAACCCGCCAACCCAAACCCGAACCCATTGACAGCCCTAGTACTGTCACACTTTTCTGCCTTTTCTGCTTACAAGGCTGACTTAGTTTACTGAGTGACTCTGTCTACGGCATACTTCTTTTAGTTTGCTGACCGACTTAATATATAACTCATATAGAGACTAATCATGCAATCTTACTGAAATAAAACATATATTTACTTCCAAAATCCACTATCACACAACTCAAAGTCTCAAACAATTATAATGGCATGATTATACAACTTATTTAAACATACAACCCAGTTTCAATTCCATTCATATATTGTTCTAAAAAAAGTTTAAATTTCATGCCAGTGACATTCATTTATTCTTCAAAGAAGACTAAACCAAACACTTCCTTAGTATCCAATATCGACCTAAGGATAGTTAACGGGATAATCCTGAAGTAGCATCCTTGTCCAGGAACCAAGTTAGGTTCCCTATGGGTGAAACCTTCTCGACAGGCAGAGGGAAACAACTAGAGTTACATGATTCCCTTAATGCTATTTTCACAGCGTCAGCTGCATCATCTCCAGTCACCACCATTGCAATTTCAGATGCTGCGTTGATGAGTGGAAAGGTGAATGTGATCCTCTCTGACGGTGGTTTGGGTGAGTCCTTGATGAATGTCACCCATCTTGTTTTCTCAAACCGCTGGAAATGCCAGCAGAATAGAGACGCCACATGACCATCTGGACCCATTCCTAGCAGCATCAGATCAAAGTTTGCAAACTTGCCAGTTCCTGATCTTTTTAGCATAGACTTATTGACCAACTGCTTTAGACGTCTTTCATAGTCATCGGCTGCACCCTCAGGTGATAACTTGTCATTAATGGCGTATATGTTACTCTTGGGTATTGGTACCTACCATGACACGTTAAATACAAATTTGCAAAATCAAAGTTGAAACGACATTTACAAATAGGAACATGTTTGCATTTACCTTGGAAAGAAAACCATCTAAAGCAAGTTTATAGTTGCTGTCAGGGTGATTCAGGGGAACCACCCGCTCGTCCAAGAAGAAAATCAGCCATTTTGACCATTCTATTGAATGTATATAAGGAGGCTCAAGTAGTTTCCTGTTGCAAAGTTAATATCAAGGAAAGTATCCCCACAAATCATCTCTCATGATAAGTTAAATTCTTAATATAGGATGTTACCTGAGAGTATCAATGAGTGTACCTCCAGACAAAACAACAGAGAAAGACCCGTTTTCTTGAATGAACTTAGCAGACAGATCGGCAATGTATTTGGCCAGAGCAATGGCTACAACTTCTTCAGAACGGAACTTGAGAATACCGACTCTACCCTTGTGATATCTCCACTTTTGGGGGGATGTTATGGTCCTAAATCGGGTAGTTCACGGCATGATCCAAAGTAAGTTTTTAACACTAGCATTGTTCTTTCATGAGAGGTGACACCACATAAACATATAAACATGTGCAAACATATTGAACAAGGCTTGTTGGGTTGCTCAAGAAAACGTTACATTGATCAATTCAGGAGTTTGTGTTTGTTACAGCTATCAAAATGTTTCAAATTTAGAATAGGGTATACCCCATTCTATGCCCTCGATCATCAACCCGTCTCATAGTCAATACGAGTAAGGTGAATCGCATAGGCATAACCCGCACTTAAGGTGAATGACATTGCAGCAATTATTGTTTAGATAAAAAGATTATCCTTCAACAAAATTCATTATCCTAGTAAAAGCAAAAGACCTATGTATTAACTATTTCTATCACCTAATGTGGGAGTTTTTTACTCGCATAACATGTTGCTTCTGATGAAGCAAATATGTCGTTTTCGGTTATTTTTAAATAATCAGTTTCATCAAACACCTGAACATCTTTTAGTTATTAAAACTTCAAACAACAAAAGAGCACCCAAACCGTTTTGTTACATGTAATTATCTGATTGTGATTATTGTCTATCATACATTGATTTCCAAACACACGTTCAAGCACTACTCCTGCATCCCTTGCACGTTGACATACCTGACAATGAGGTGGATCATGATGGCCAAGGCAACTCCGGCAAAGCCAAAGACGACTAAATTTACAGAACCATTTGAAGATACTGTATTTGCCCAAAATGCAGAACAGTAACTACGAATGTTATCAAAGTTTAAGTAGCTGAAAAACATCATAACTAGACACTAATGGGGCTTTCTTGTACTCGATCTAGAAATGAAACGATACTGAGCTTTAAAGGCAAATAATGGAGAATAAACTCAACAACAAACACAAGGTAATGTCACTTTGGCATCTTTATCCTTCTATCGTATCGCATTCTTACTTGGAACTTGAGCAAATAAGTCATATTCTTTACTTAAAGCAAACTACAATCTTGAAGCTTAAAGTGGTCCTCTGACCTCAAAAGTCTAAAACAGTCGGGACCAGCACACATTCTTGCCTTAGAGCTTTGATGCAGCCTCTTTGTCCAAAAACCATGTGAGTTCACCTTCAGGTGCCACCAATTGAACAGGCAACACCTCAGAATCTTGACCATTTCCCAGAGCTACATGCACTGGATGGGCTTTACCTGCCCCAGCTACAACAAGTGCGATATTTGCAGATGAATTGATTACTGGAAAGGTAAACGTAATTCTTTCCGGAGGAGGTTTTGGTGATTCCTTAATGAAGGTAACCCACTTGTCCTTCTCTTGAAGTAGAGGGTGTCCGGGGAATAAAGATGCCACGTGTCCATCTGGGCCCATACCCAATAGCATAACATCAAATTTAGGAATCCCATTTGTCTCGGATGTGCTGATTATGCCATTATGAACCAAATGCTTGACACAGGTCTCGTAGTCATCTGCTGCAGCCTCTGCTGACAAGGCATCGTTAATGGCATATACATTTCCAGAAGGAATCGGCACCTGTCAATAAAATTTACGTGGTGACAATAATTTCAACGAAGCACGAAGACATCTCAAAGTCTAGAATTCAAACTCTAATATTAGAGGGTGTTTGGCATGAAGCAGATTAACAGATTATTGCAACTTGACATTGCAATAATAGTTTAAAGTAGTTGGTAAAAAGATTCTAATCATATAAAATGAAGTGTCATAAGTAAAATTTCACCCCTTTTAATGATATAACGAACAGTAATTTTTATCCATTAAATTCTTAAATTACCAAAATTGTTCAAACAATCAAAGAGTTGATTAGCTGATATTACAAATACAAACAACTGAAACACTATCACCTATGACAAGTTTTACTAAAGGTACACTATCTCGTATAGTGGCACATTTCCTAAAGAAGATTATCAACTTATGACAATTAAATCTCATATAATCATTGTCAAAGACATCCCTTGACTTTGTGAAATCAAACACCAAAACCTTTCTTTTCTTTAAAGACAAAATAAATAAATTTCAGAAACATACCTTGGAGAGAAACCCGTCATAGGCAAGAAGATAATTGCTATCCGGATGATCTTTAGGAACAACTCTTTCATCAACCCAGAACATATGCCATTTAGACCAATCTACTGAATCTTTATATGGTGCTTCCACTAGCTTTCTGTATCACAATAACACAAATACCCATCCAATTATTAGACCCCAATTCACAATAATATATGGATAAATCACACTATACAACCAAAAAACGCAGAAAACCAAGAAAACAAAACTAAGCTAACCAATGATCCTATTACTTACATAACCCAACCACAGTAACGACACAAAACTAACTATCAAGAAAACAATATTGAATTGGCTAAGTGTTTGGGTGTATGTATTTAACCTTAGTCCAAAGTCTATTGTATGTATCTAACTTAGGCCATCTCCAACCATACCTTTATCTCTATCTCTAAATATAGAGGAAAAAGAGTATCTTTATAGCATAATCCTCCCCTAAAAAAACTGCATCTGTAACCTTTGCTAACGTGATATTTATATAACTTGCCACGTGGCATCCTTATAAGTTGTCACGAAATCGATAATAACACCAGATACATACAAAAACAATATTTAAAAGTTGGATACATACAATAGCAACATTTCAAGTAGAATACACACTAAAGATTGTAGTTGGATACATTTCCAAGCACTTAACCGTATTGAACTTAAAAGCGAAACTCACCAAATTAACAATGAGAAATGAAAATCACATTATACAACCACGAATTTAACAAAACAAAAATGAATTCATATATGGTTTCTTTGTGTAGCTATACAACACAGTGGGGTGTTCATCGGTTTGGGTTCGGGTTATCTGGGTTACTTTGTTCGGGTTCCTCGGGTTGAAATTTTCCCCGGAACAAACCGAAAACCAAACAAACCAACTAAATAGGGATCAAACCACACCAAGAACTGATCTTGAATTCGGTTCGATTTCGTGTTGAAACCAAAAGACCCAAATATTATTAGGTGAATTTGTATACCAACGTAACATCAAACGGAAATGACATGAAAATATATTTCTTGACCAAGTTTATAAATGTATTTTATCCAACGTCTAATAAATGGATTACAACACCAAAATACCAGTATACAACTTTCAAAAATACTAGTAAATTTATGTAACAAGCACATAATTAAGTTGCATAAAATCTAAAGTTTGGACAAAATTAACATTTCATCTTGATTATAGATCATATATACAACTTTAAGGTTTATTGATTTCGGTTTGAAGTTTTTATACTAATTGTTTTTTTCATTATGTCTACCGAAATTACATATATACATGTGTAACTCGGATTTCTCGGGTTGAACCAAATTTGTATTCAGTAAACCAAAAGCCAAACCAATGTACTAAATCAATTCGGGTTCAACACAGACCAAACACCGATTTTATAATTCAGTTTTGGTTGGTTTTCGGTTTGAACAATTTGGACCCAAAGACTCAACCCCCAACAACATACCCACACTCCATATCGGGTAAACAGAGAGGTTTTCTCCATTCAGGTTACCAGGTAGTGTGAATCTTTAACTGAGATGTATGTAGGCCAACCGAGGTATCCCTATGACCATCTCTGAACCCTTTCCGTGACCAACCCAAAGAGGTTTACCTAGTGAGGTTTGAGCCAGGGACCTCTTGCGAGGACATCAAGATGCCCCACCTTGGTGGTGGATACCCACCTCTAGACGACATCATGGAATTAATACAAGAATGAGCTTAAAGATTTAGGGAAAACTATGTCGGAAGCTATCGAACTTTACCAAAATTACGATTTAAATCAATCTAAAAATTCCTATTGTATGCCTCAAACTTACAATACTTATATTTCTATGTAGCATGTTGATATACGAGCAGTAAAATCATACGCGTTCAATACATATTTTTCACATTTAAGTATATTCAACTTTCCAAAACTTCCTATTGTATGCATTATAACCACATACTCTAAAGGTTTCAAGTCTCACAATACATACAATAGTAAGTTCTGAAACTTTCATACTTACAATAGGAGAGTTTTTAGTTCGATACACACAAATAATAATAATAATCATCATGGTAAAGTCGGATACACTCTAGCATAGCTTCCACAAAGATTTAATCTTTCCCCTCATCAAATCCACAACTGGAAAATCACACTATCAAATCTAAAATACCACAAATAACAATAACAATATTGAATTCATATATGACTTATTTGATCACTTACACTAAACAGCAAGGAATCAACCATCAAGAAAACAATCAAAAATCAAGATTCATTACAAAGATTATAACTTTCTTTCACCAAATCACATCATCCAAACAAATACCCAAAATCAAGAAACCAAAATTAAGTCTAAAGATCAAATCTTTTTTCACCAAATAAAATAAAAAGCAAGAATCTTTTTGATTTATTGATTTAAATAACAATTACCTGAGTGACTTGATCAAAGATCCACCAGAAACAACAACAGTAAAAGAACCCTTCTCCTTAATATACTTTTCAGAGAGGTCAGCTGTATATTTAGCAAGAGATACAGAAAGGGCTTCTTCAGAATCAAACACGTGTACTTTTTTCTCACTTCTTGTTGTCATGTTTGCAGAGGTTGATGCTGCTTTTGTCTTGAAACAGATGGGTTTTGCAGGGTTTTGAGCAGCGACTGTTTGTAAAATGGTGGGTCGAAAAGATCGGTTAGTGACTGGAAACAGCAAAGATGAAGATGGTGAGACAGATGGGATATGAGGAATGTGTGCAAGTGTGTGTAAAAGAGACTGGGATGTATATAATGATGATATTGCCATATATATATGATGATTATGATTATGATGATTAAGATATTGAAGATTTGATGTGTGACTTATTATTTGGGATGTAATGTGTAATGTAATGTGTTGGTATGTACACAAGTGATTTACCCTAACACTTTCACGTGTGTGATGACTTTTGTGACTGCTTGGTTTGGTCGGCATATATAAAATTAATCTTGGCGAACTATACTATGTTAGTATGTTACTAAGTAATGTATGTCACATACACGAGTTGAACATAGCTACACTTAGGCTGAACGGAGTGGGGCGTGTAGCCCGGCGATCCACGCCCGGTTCGTCTCGGGTTCGCCGGCTACACCGCCCCGGTGCGGCGATCCAGGCTTCAGGCGATAGAATGGGTTCTGCGGCTGGAGGCGTGGGTTTTGAAAATTTAGCCGTTGGCAAACGGCTTTTCCCTTTTCTTTTTTTTTCTTTTAATCTATATATATATATAATCACACCTATAGACCATCACGAAAGAAAATCTTAGTGAAATAGAATCAATTAAAAATCAAATGAAAGAGGTAGCTTGTATAACGATAGTTAGTGATATGGATATCAACTGGTGGCTAGAAGATGACTTTTGTCCAGCAAATCTGTCAAAAGAACAAAAGCACCAATTAGATTATGCAAGAAAGAGTATTAGATCTCAATGGATAACTCAAGCACAACAAACCCCAAAGATACCAATGCTCTTTCCAAGAAGACAATACAAGTTATTAGCAGAAGGCCACTATATTCAAATATGGGTACATTACAACTGGACTATGTTCCTTCCCTTCGTAGGAGAAAGCGATCAATTAGAACAATGGGATATTATAAATGATGAAGTTTCCGATCCCGATAACGACAACAATAATCCTACTCCAGTGTCTCCAGTATCGATCGATAGTACTCACAGAGATCTTTAGCTTTCTAGAAGAAATAACGCAAGCCATGACGATCAACAACAATTTTCTAGAAGAAATGACGCAAGCCGTGACGATCAACAACAATAATTCAAGACTCTAATGGCCGGCATAATACTATTTACTTTATTAAAGTTTTTGATTTTATTCGAACGTGTATATTCCTTTATTAAATAATTCGTTCATTGTAATTATTAGATAGGAACGACTAACTTTTGTAATGCCTATAAAAGGCGATATTCCCTTCAGTTGTAAGCACGACGAAAAAACATTCAATAATAATTATCAAGTTTTTCATATGGCAGCTTAATTTTCCTATCCGACTCTCTTAGTTTAATCCCTTAACTCCTTAAATTCCTTTAAGTACTTCATATTATATCCCACCAAAAACATCAAAAAACTATATAAAAAAAAATAAATCATCTTTGTTTGTAATAATAATCGTTAGTCCAAGTCATCCGTTGTGTATACTCTCATCTGTTCATCCATCCGTTGTGCATATTTAATGTACGTTTCTTTAAACTATGTATATTTGTATCAAACAATATATATGGTTTAAAATATATGTTTATATTAAGATAATTGTTCATATAGATTTATCTATAACTATAGTATTAGGATATGTAAATCAAAATATAATAAATATTTAGATTTTATATGTTTATATGTTTTTAAGTGGTTTAACGGAAACCCAAAAAATCCGCCATACCCCCCTTTTTGGTATCAAAGCATAAAATGAATGTACTAAATAATTAATATATATATCACTGTTGTTAAAAAAAAGAATAAAAAAAAAAAGAAAAAAGGATTGGTTTTCCTTTCTAGTCTAAACTAGCCATTGGATTGCAATTGCACATGGGGTCCACCTAGTGGCGAATCTAGAAATATGTAATAGGGAAATGATAATGGTACCATAACTTTTTATTAATTTACCATAAAGTACAAGTTTTTTAGCATACAGTACAAGTCAGTAATGCTTATGTTTGGTAGATGTATCACTTTTGGTGGTACGGATATCACTTCCCTATGTAATATGGTATGCAAAATCTAGTATAAAACTTGCAAATCAAAAAAAATTCGGGTGTTTCCAGCACTCGGGCATTAGAGTCGGATTTTTTAGTTTAATAAACACGTTAATCAAAAACTTGATAAGTATACTAAACTTAACAACTAGTAAGAACTAGTAATTTTACCCGCGCGTTTTGGATACAAACATGATAAAGTCATTAAAAAACATTACCTTGGTATTGTTGTCATATACACAAAACAACTACGATTACTTGCAAGGAAAATAACAATAGTCTCAACAAACACAACACTAGTAATTTTAATCTTTTATTAATGTCTTTTTATTTTGTACATTTTTTTTAATGAAATGTGTTTTTTATTAAATATAATGTATTTTTAAAATTTAATATTAATGATGATATGACACGAGTAACTGAAAACCAGTGTACTGGATGGATGTAAATAGTAATTCAGTGTGTTAATTCAGTGTGTTGTTGATTTGGTAGGAAAAACTCATTCATTTGTCAAAAGTCAAATTTCAAATTTAGTCTAATGGTCAAATATGGAAAGTTGAAGTATTATCAATTTGTAATTTTCATTGTATTAAATATTCTTTTTTTTCATTTTTTTTTGTTCATGTAAATTTGAAATCATTTTATCATTTTTATTTGTGAAAAATTAATTTTTTTACTTTATTATACGTTACTGCTATTTAAAATCTTCTTATTAAAGTATATTCTGAACTATTTTATTTTATTTTCAACCCCACTTTTATTATAAATTTTTTTTCTAACCGTGTATAATTTGGGTGTGGTAGTTAAATATCAAAGTCAAATGTCAAACGCCTTTAAAGTAAATAAATATATATATATAGAAGTTGATTATTGTAAAACAAGTATTAAAGTAAAACAAATAAGATAAGATCTTGACCATTAGATCATGATAGAATTGATGCACGAAGGTTCATGGAGAACAAATATACACACTGATGCGCGGAGATTTTTATGATGCACAATAATTTTTAGTTAAGGGAAGAAGATTGTTTTATTTGTTTTACTTTAATACTTGTTTTATTTGAACCAGAACCTATATATATATATTTAATGACAATACCATAACCACACTTAAAAGTTTGAAATTTCAAATATATATATTTGTTTTGTGCAAGGGAACCTAGAATAAAAAACAAACAAAAAGTTGAAAAGAAAAATAAAATCCAAAAGCAATAAAATAAAATAAAAAACAAATAAAAAAATTGGGCTGTCACGTGTTAAATTTTTTAAGGGAATTGACACTATTCAATATTCATATACTTTTACAAAAATATAATATAACTAGACGCATGTCCGCGCGATGCGACACCGATGTGGATAGTGACAGCGGTGTGCTATTGACGGCAACGGGTGGTGGCGGTGGCAGCGAAAGGTGATGGCGATGGGTGGCATCGGTGGTGGCGACGGGTGGCGGCGGTGGTGACGGCGAAGGGTAGTGGCAGCGAAAGTGGCGTTGGTGGTGGTGTGGTGGTGAATGTAAAAGTTTTTGATGTAAAAGGGGGTAGTGTGGTTATTTTAAGGGTTGGGTGATCTATATTGTAAATTATTTCATCTAGGGTATTATAGTTATAATAGGTAGAGATGTTTGAATTAGTGAATAAAAAAGAAGGGTAATATAGTCATAGACAAAAAATTGAAAAAAGATGGTTGCTTTTTTATATAGGAGTAAAAATATAATATAATATAATATTTACTAAAAGCACCTCCAATGGTATTTTTGTAAAGTTTTTTTTTAAGACTTAAAACTATTACATAAACTTTTTGTAAATTTTTTTACCATTGGGTGTAATAGCTTTTTTGGCAATAACTTAGAAAACTTCAAGTTATTACATTCCCTCTCTTACATATTTAATTGTAATTTAAACGATTTTGAGCTATTTTTAAGCTTTTATCGTTAGAGTAAAAAGCTTTTAAAAAAAAGCTTAACCATTGAAGATGCACTAAGTTAGTGTATGTGCAATGCACGACTCCATAAACTAAAGTGAATTACTTATTTAGTAAAAATCAAAATAAGCTATCTACCAATATATTAAAACTGGATTATTATATTCTCATAACGACACATGGCGATTTCATTCATTGACCGTGTTTTTTTGACCCATAAAATCCCCCTATCAAATTTTTTATATAACTAATTTACTTATTAAATATATTTACTATATATAATTTCCTAACTTATATAATATTTATATATATCTTAATTTTTAAACAATCACAATCCATATATAATATTATTCAACTTAATTGATTTAATAATAAATTATGTTATTTATATAATAATATCAAATATATATTTATACATATATGTTTATTAGGTTTCTTTAAATTACATATAAAAAATTATCAATTTTGTTTTGCTCGGATGTAATTCTATTTATAAAAAAAATAATGTATACGATATATATAGTCAAACCGTACATCGTACGGTTAAGACTAGTATATATATATATATAAGAGTTACAACTACATATAAGTTATATATTAACAAAAGTCTTTGATGTTCAAAATATATTATATCTTCTATAATATATATAATGGAGCTTGACTTTAAGTAATTTAAATAAAAAGGTATTTTGGATTTTTCAAAGTATAGTGGGAAAGTATGTATGGGGAGAAAATAAAAAAATTGAAATTTAAAAATCGAAGAAGAAGGGGGGGGGGGGGGATTTAAATATTTTTAT
>JAOXNX010000001.1:8631531-8646559 GCA_028566075.1 Solidago caesia | reverse complement strand
GATGAAACGTGAATCTATCAACTAATATTATATTTAATATTCGAGCTTTGAAGTATTATGTTATTATTTATAAACAAATATGTTTAAATTTGAAGTTTCTAATATATTTTTAAAGTTCTATTACATATAATTTCAAAAATAATTATGTTCATATATAAAATCCCAATCCGGGTACTCCCCGAGTCGAATCCGAGTCTCCAAAAACTCTAGACTTTTCCTCTCGCCAAATCGAGTCCGAGTCACGAGTTCTATGATCTTGGATATATGGATTTATTTAGTTGTTGGATCTAAAACAGCTTCATCTCTAGCACAATCAATTAAAATGATATCGGTTATTTTCAAACGCAGGAGTCCCAGGTTCAAGTCCTGGCCAGCGGAAAACAAACCTTATTTTTATTTTTAGCTAGTAGAAGCTACTCCTCACTGGTGAATCTAGCCTCCATGAACTCCGATGAAGAAACACCGACAACTTCACCTCCCAAATTGGTTCCCACCACCACCACCGCCACTGCCAAACCACCGTCCACATGGCTCCAACGCCTTTATACCTCCAAAGGCTTCCCAGATTCCGATCACACCAACCTCGAATACTTTCTCTCCAACAAAATTGACCCTCCAACTCATCAAACTGTACCCACCAAAAATATCCCTCAAAAACATAATAATAAAAATGAAAATGAAAATGAAAATGAAAATCGGGCTGATTTGATTAACAATATTTTATCTGAATTGTTTTGTATGGGAGATTATGAAAACCCATCAAGAGTTATTAAGAAAAAAATTAGTAGGAAACAACATTGTCCTAGGATTTACGTAGTTCCGGAAAATCCGGATGTTATTGAAAAGGTTAATGTTTCAGTCCCTCAAAATCTGGATGTTTTTGGAAGGGTTAAGGTTTCGGTTCCGCAAAATTCGGATGCTGGTGGGAAGGTTAAGGTGCCGGTTCCGTTGACTTTGACTGGTGG
This sequence comes from Solidago caesia, assembly GCA_028566075.1. Classification (NCBI taxonomy): domain Eukaryota; kingdom Viridiplantae; phylum Streptophyta; class Magnoliopsida; order Asterales; family Asteraceae; genus Solidago; species Solidago caesia. Next base: position 8,645,594 of record JAOXNX010000001.1, on the reverse strand, counting down.
AAAAAAAGTGAGGGTGAAGGTGAAGGTGAAGAGAAGGGAGGTTGTGGAAGAGGAAGAAGAAGAAGAGGAGGGAGAGGATTGGGATGTTTCTGGGTATTCGCAAACCGAGGTTACGGTTATCGATACAAGCGTTTCGGATTGGAAGTTTGATAGGGTGTTGTATAGGAAAAAGAAAAAGAATGTGTGGAAAGTTGGGGATACGAAAGGTAAAGGGGTGTTGATGAATTGTGGTATTGGAAACAAGAGAAAACAGCGCGATAATGAGAATGTAAATGATGTATATAAGACGAAGAAGGAGAAATTAAAGTTTCGAGATGCGAAAGAAAATGATGTTGAAAAGAAAAAGAAGAAGAAAAAGAAGTTGATTTTGTGTAATTCGTTAAGTTATGTAGATATGGATGCAGGAGCACCTATGGTTCAGATGAAATCTGCTCAGGTAATGCAACGTGCTGTTTTGATTTTGAATTTATGATTCGATTGATTGAAAATGTAAGATAGATATTGTTTGTTTGATTGCTTCTTGACAAGAGTAGACCCGAATGTTAAGGTGACACACATTGCGGTTTAGATCATACGGAAGAATCATAAATGTCTTGTGTTAAGTATTTATGCACAACAACTCGGATTTTAGACAATCTTCTTGCTTGTTGAGTGAATGAGTTTCTTAGTAGAGACTATTAGCACCTTTGACTTGGCCTTCTAGTGATGCCTGCTTTACTTTGAATTTAGAAAGTAGAAAACTTTATTGTTCATTTAAGTTGTTACCGTAAGTTTATGTAAGTCAGCTTTCTTGCTATAACCGTTTGACTATGTTTTGTGCTTCCACATTGCAACCAAAACTACTCGTTCTTTTTCCCTAAAAAATGATAAAATTGTGCCATTTGCCAGAGTCTGCACAGGTGAAGCTTGTGTTCGTTCTTTCGTTGTGTGTTTTTTCCGATACGTGTAAGCTTCATACAGTTGTGTAGCTCATTATGGTCTGCACAGGTTAAACTTGTGTTCATTCTTTGTTTGTGTGTTTTAATGTTAATACTTGTGGTCTCCATGATCTTGTTAGTTTGTAGGCCTGGATGGCTGAATGTGAGGATGATTAGCATTACCGTTTGGTTCATACGAGGAAGCATTATAGAGTGGTGTTAATTACTGTGTCATTGCTCTATTTGTACATGCTCAACAAACTTAAATTCATAGAATATGCTAGCTTACGTAGTATTGGTTATCTTTGCTAAGTGAATTACTTTGCGAGACTACAAGCACCTTCTATCAAAAGTTATAAGAACTATTGATCGGCTCAGGGGCCGTAGTAATCATGGCTATAATGTCATCTCTGGTTCCGTTTATCCATCAACAAATACACTCAATTTTGTATATTGGAAGTTTTTCACTTCTTCGCTTAAATAGATGATTACACTTGAAGTCTCACTGGCTGTGCCACTTGACGTTACCAAATATACTTCCTAGGTAATACCCATTAAAACGATAACGGATATAAAGATGTTCAATTGATCTTGATATATGTTTGCATTATGAATGTGAAAAGTAGGCTGTGTGGGCAACATGTCTTAATCTTACATAATGTCAAACTATTCGTAGATGTGATCCAAGAGCAGTAAACTGCTGCTCTGCATTTCTCAGAGTCCTTCTTTCCTGTGAACCTCTCACCTTTCCCTCCCATACAAGCTGTCACACATTCTTCGTGTGCTCCAATAGGATTCTCTATCCATTAGTTAAGACATCTTCCCTGGATGCACCGATACTTTCTATCCATTAGCTAAGACATCTATTTCCCTGGATGCACTGATACAACCTTCAGATATCCCTTTTCTGTAAATCATATATCCGTCTTAATAATATGCACATTTATCCGGATACATGCGTTTTTCCTACTAGATATTATCAAGATGCATTCAATACACAGAACGATTTGGAAAACTGGAAAACATATCTAATGCATGTTAGTTGAATATGCTTTTTACATTCTAAAGAAGAATGTTGGAGAAATATAGAATGTATCAAATGTGTTTTCAAAAGAGTTTTGATACATTAGTTGAACCTTAACTTTAGAGTGACAAATATTTATTTTATAACTCAACATAAATGTTGTGGATAAGCATTGCAAGGATGATGAAAGAAAAAGACAAGGAAAGAAGAAAAATCAAGTTAGATGAAAGAGGTGTAAGAGTCCACGTGTACTAACTCTTTTTTTTCTTTTCTTTTCATCGTAACCGATGAATCTACCTTTTCCTTCCCATCAATGAACACTGAAGAGACCCTGATAATTTTACCTGCCAAATCTTCTCTCTCCAAACTTTTCCGCAGATCTCCACCACTTCATTCTGGCCACTTAGAATCAATATTTTCTTCCATAACCAACAACCACCGCCAAATCATCATCTAAATGGTTTAACCACCTCTGTACCTCCAAAGGCTTTCCACATTCTTATCACACCAAAGATAAAAGATGGAAAAAAAAGGTAAGTTGTATTCTACTCGAGGCTCTGAAATCATTCTGTGAAATAGTGCAGGGTGAAACGCAGGGGGAGGGGTATGAACTGGATCTAGACCAGGCCCATTGTTCTCCTGCAATACGAGAGAATGCTTTTGACGCGTGTGCTTGGAAAGAGCGTAAAAGAGGTTTGGCAGACATAACCTTCTACCGCCCAGAAATATTTCATATCCTCCGACTCTCGAACACCTCCTCTCTAGCTCTGTCCACAAATTTGACCCACAACTGTACACAAATCATTTAACTTAAACCCATCAAGCACATGCAAATACAGTCGCAAAAAATCATAGCCATTATAATAGAGTTTATATGCTAATCATGTAATTTTGGAACTATTATACATGGGAGAATTTGAGAACTGCTCGAGAATTATAACAAAACAGAGTTGTAGAAAGCATGTGTCGAAAAATTGGATGTTGGCTAAGGTTGCGTTTCCATTGACTGTGAGTGGTACACGAAAAGTGAAAAGAGATACGAGGGCGAGAAGGGAGGTTGTAGAAGATGAAGAAGAAAAAGAAAAGGAAAGAAGTGGTTTGGATGTTTAGGCATATTAACTGAAGTTACAGTTATCAAACATCGATATGAGTGTTTTGAATTGGAAGTTTGAGAAGACAATGTGTGGGAAGTTGGTGATAGGAAAGGTAGGGGGTTGTTAAGGACCGGTGCTATTAGAAACAGGAGAAAAGAAAGTTTGAATGAGAACGGTGATGTACATAAAAAAAGAAATTGAACTTGGAAAGTTCTCTGTCAAAGTTGCGAGATACAGAAGAAAATATTGAGAGAAAGTAGAAAAAAAAGAAGAAACCGAAGTTGAAATTAGGTAATTCACTAAGTTATGCTGACCAGGAAGGAGCTATGGTTCGATCAAAATCTGCTCAGGTAAACTTTAATGTCAATTTTTTCAAATGCAAGGTTAAGATATATCATGTTTGTTTGATTGCTTTTGATGTGAATAGATCCCAGATGCTAAGGTGATCTCTGTATAGATTACTGTTAAGATCATAGGAAGAATAATGTATGTGTCATGTCGATTGCTCTGTATCTCTGTACATACAGCAACTTAAGTTGTTTATGTATTGAAAGTGTATTGCTGGGCAGACCATTAGCACCTTTGAGGAGGCCTTTTAGTGATGACTGTTCTACTGTAAATTTAAAAAACTTTATTGTTCATATAAGCTATCACTTTCAAAAACTTTATTGTTCTTATAAGCTGTAATCGTAAGTTTAATATAATTCAGATGTTTTGCTAATCTGTCATGTAACATTTCTGCCCCGTGCATCATTTCTTTGGCTGGGAAGATCTTTTAGCTATAACCGTTAATCAATTATGCTCGAGGCCTCTGTATTAATCGTGTTTCCCCATATGTCTGTGTAAGTGTTGGCGTTTCTATTTTTTCCGAAGTTACGAATAAAAGTTACCACAAGCTTTAATTATATGTATTTATTTTGTATTTGCTGATATCTAATGTGAAGCATCTTTGCTGCTACATCTCTTTGGAGAAGGTAACCGTAACAGCCATTTTCATGCTTGAGTAGCACTAGAAGGGATGTTTGCTAACTTCTTTTGCATTGTGGCATTGTGCTCCTGAAAAATATGTGTTGCATTTTTGAACGGCTTAGGTTTATTTTTTTGAATAATGACTGATGAGTGATAGGCTACTGATACGGCCTATCTATATTCTACAGGAGATTTATATTAAGTATTTATATAATATAGATCTCCTGTAGAATACAGAGGTGTTGTATCAGCTACTTCACATGGTGTTTAGTGACCTGTTTTATCATAAGTCAGCAACTAAGAAAGATGGCGGGTCTGACACAAACTTGATATAATAGACCTACTGTATGCGGAACATAACATTTTGAAGGCAATGGTTTTGGACCATTATCGTATATTACAACCAGAACCTGCAGTTTTTATCTTAAAAAATAATTGGTTTCATGCTGTTCACTATTCAGTTATACATTCTAACATTTCGTGAAGCACCCTAGTGCTTATGATGTGTTTGCTTGGTAAAAGCGTGTTTAGTTCAACTTCCAAGTTTCTGTGGACTTGTGCTTTATTAAGATCTTATAATCTGTTTAGGATTGCTGCAGGGACACCATTGTACCAAAATTATGATAACATTATTTCACATCCGTATTGGATTCTGAAAAGATTGCACTGTGATATCTAGGGACTAGTTATTAATTAGTGCATATCAATTAACAAGTTGCAGTTTTGATTTGTATGACATGCTTTTTCTCTACATGCGAGCTCCATTAAAAGAATAAGTTTAAGAAACGACTTTTCATTACCGCTTTAGGCCATTAAGAACCACATTAGGCTATTTACTCAAGTTTAAAAGATTGAAAAAATGCCCTTCATCTTTTAACCTTTTCACATAAGATGACTGACCCTGGCCCTAATCATCAATATAAACTGTAGATGGACTTTGATTGTGCATTTGAAACTATTTTAGACCCAATTTGTGCATTTTTAATCTTTTGGATAAAGTCCAAGACCACTGATTAAGCACAGGGAAGAATTTGTAGCTTACTCAAATAAGAATAATAGGACAACAGTTGCAATGTTGATGTAAGTGGCGCATTAAAGAGGTCTTAGAGCCCGCATTTACTCTCTTTTCTCTTCTCTCCTATAAATTTACCTTCTTTTTGTGGATTATAAAACCCTAAATTCACATCCCAAGTCTTATCCGCCGCCTCCGCATTTTGATCATCACAACCGCTTCCAATCAATGAGTTCCCCTATCCGGAAGATCGCGAAAACATCTGATTGGCTTCGCCGTCTCCGCGCCTCCAAAGGGTTTCCGGACACTGATGACACCGACCTTGAAGGCTTTCTTTCTAGATTGTACAAGCAAGTTGACGCGATGGCGCTGTTGAGATGGAATGTGAAACGTAGACGCACAGTCAAGAAAGTCAATCGAGATTTAAAGACGGCGCTGATCCCATTGGCCAGGACTTTAAAACGTAAACGGTCTGTCAGGAAATTAAATCGAGAGATAAAATCAGGGGAGCGCGTAAAAGTGGAGCAGAAATGTGATTTAGATATTTCAGGGTCTTCGAAAACAGAGGTTACAATTATCGATACAAGTAACCAATCTTGGATATCTGAAAAGACGTATAGGAGAAAGAATGTCTGGGAAGTTGGCGATAAGAAAGGCAAGTCATTGATGAGTGGAGACAAATTAAACACAAACAAGACTCTGAATGATAATGGTGATGGTGATATTCAGAAGAAAAAATTTCAGCTCTGTTCTTCATCCAAGTCATGGGCTGCAGCAGAGCATGGTAATATAAAGAAGAAAAGGGGACAATTGTGCAATTCTTCAGAGTCTGCACAGGTAAGGCTTTTCAGAGTTCAGAGTTAGCCCCTGTATACCTTTTTTTGTTTTGTTTATTATAATGTTAATGCTTGTGGTCTCCATGATGTTTAATTGGATTTTTTTAGAATTATGGTTAAGATATATCTTGGGTAAAAGGGGATAAATTGTCCCCTGGTTAGATTTGGTTAAGATATATCTTGATTGTTTGTATATCTGAATGTTCAGATTATATGCATTGTTGTTTGGATCATAGGAAGATTTTTAATAATACTGTGTTAATTACTCCCTAGTTACCAATTGTTCATTGAGGTTGGTTATCTTTGTCCAGTGAATTAAAAAGGTAGAAACTGAGCTTCTTCTGGGTAAATGGGTGGGAACCCTCTGGTCCCATGTACCGTCTTGGTACCCAGAGCGCATACCGCATAGAACTCATGCCCGGTAAGTCACCATCCTCACACATGGATGACAAGATATAGTTTCTCCACTTGCCTTTGGCAAGTTTCGAACCTGTAACCTACAACCTTCATCTGTGGGCCCATGTGGTCACTTGATGGCGATACCACTCCATCTATTGATGGATTGGTAAACTGAGCTTCTTCTGCAATGCCTGTCTAACATAAATTCTGATAACTCCGAACTTTCTTGTTCACATTGTAATTTTAAGTGTACTAAATTCATCTTTCTTAGTTGGGAAATATTTGTAACTATTAACAAATTGTGCCTATGCATTAATCATGTTTCCACATCTGTTTGTGTTTGTGTTTGTGTTTCTGTTTCTATTTCTGAGGCGTGGAGGTATATTTGAGGTGTTGAGATGGGTAGGTTGGACTGGTTGTTTAATGAGTCAGAGCGGGCCGGGTTTGAAACAGGATAGTTGTAGCACGGATCAAAATGGCCCGTTTCATGATTATAGTTACACTGATAATAATCTGCAATTATCTAATTATACAGGAGGTTGTATGCATCAAAAATGAGATTTTGACCAACTTTGGACCCTCTTACCCTCCTGAAATGCTCCCCTTTTTGCTTAAATTTATTTTATTCGACTCAATTAATTCAAAATACAACTCATAATGAACCATTCATATGTGAATGGGTTGAAATTTTGACCCATAAAATCTGTGTATTCGCAGCTAAGTTATGAATAAAGTTGCAGGAAGCTGTACTCCTACGTATTTATGTGTGAATTTTCTGATACCTGATTTTTGATTTCTGATGTTTGATTTCTAATGTAAAGCTTCTTTGCTGCTATATATTTTTGGAGAAGGTACAATACAACCATTATCATGCTTGAATAGTGTTACTGTGTTAGAATGCAAATATATGTAGGAGGACCCAATTTAGGTGCGGGTGTGTGTAGGATTTGATTTAGGTTACATATACTGTATCTCATCTATTGCACCTTATAAAACATTTGACACTTTTTACAACAATTTAAAATTTAAGAATATATACATAAGATGGATGTTATAGAGTTTCTTGAAACCAATGTGGGATAGTAAGAATTTCATGTTTGCATCTTTACTAAATGGTGAGTTTATCCCACATTGCTCATGGAAAAATTTGAAGTAGAATGTAAAATTTGTAAATATGGAAGCAAGTGTAAGACTAGGATATGGAAAATAAAAAAAAGACACCAAAAGTTTATACTTTATCATCTAATCTATTATATAAAAACATGACAAATTATTCATTTTAACAACCTAATAAACATGTTATCGGATTTACATCCTTGAAGGTTAAAACTATTTCTCACCGCCGCATCGCGCGGGTAATCTTCTAGTTATTGTAAATTTAAGGGGAAATTCCGAAAAAAGGTAACATTTTTACATAATTTCCTATTTAGGGGAACATAAAATATTCTTGAACAAATAAAGGAGCATAAGTTTATAAATTAGCAAAAAAGGTAATATTTCCTTTTATGAACACTAAATTTGGTTCCTCAGTTAGGAAGTTTTTGAATATTTGTTATCATTTAATGTCAGCTTTTTTTCCAGCACCGTTTCCAATCTGTAACATCCTAAATCTTTTTTCAGTCTCGTGTACTTGCCGTTAGTTAATAATCACTTTCACACCTTGTGTGCTTTAGAGGTGAGTTATGCACATAAGAAGTTCAGGTATATGCTTGTTGAAGGTGTTTAGTGCTAGTTAATGGTGACATTAGGCATTCAACAAACTTTTTTTTTTTTTTTTTGGGGAGGGGTAAGGGTCCAATTTAGGACTGAAATATAGATTTAAGGAAGGTTAGGGCAGACCTAAACTTTCATCTCATTCCATTATGAGCCTCCAAGGAAGCCTCCAAAATAAGGCTGACTAATCTTGCATTTTGGGCAGTGATTCAAGAAGAGTTCTCAATCAAATCAGCCCATTTTCCTTTCCAGGAATTAAGGTGGCCTTTCAATCCATTTATTATGTGTTTGATTACTGGTTAATAGAGTCAATAGTTGGGTTTTGAAGTTATGGTTTGCGAATCAATCATGGAATGAGTTTGTATTGATTTCAGCTGGATTTGATAACCCTAGCATGTTGATAAACTGACAAGGTTGTAATCGATGGTTACATACCTTCAATATGACCTTAAGGACTTGTATAGACGTCCATGAATGGTTGTGATCGATGGTTACATACCTTCAAGAAAAGTAACCCCGATGTGCATCCACATCAAGCACAGTAGCAGAAAAGGGGCAAATGTGCGTTGCACATTTGGGCTTTTTCAGCTTTTGCCTTTTGTGTTGTTTGGAGTGTTCCGAGTCAACACGTGTATAGGTTGTCGGGAGCACATAGAAGCATGGAAAACTATAATTCTTTGATTACTGGCCTACGAGGAGGTAAGATATCGCATTTTTCCGTTGTGGGGCATAATCAAAATTTCCACGTTACATTTCTCACTACCAAAGAGTTTTTCAACTATCATATGTTCGATATGTGTGTCTTTGGACTTATTTGGGAGTTGTTTGGAGTTATTAAGTTTGTAGTGGGACTTATGGGACTATTGGGATTACGGGATTGCGACATTGGGGTGTTTTATACACTTTTCGTTGCTTATTATGTTCCTTGACATACAGTTGTTGGGTTTGTTATTCCTTGAATTCTGTGAGTTGTACTAAACTTGGGGACTCATACTTAATGAGGGATTGGATATAGTTTCATAAATTATACTTACATGTTCCATATGTTGGTTTGTACAATTGTTGAATTTGTTGTGCATTCATTTAAATGGACTATACTATGCTAGGAACTTATGTTGATATGTACAATAATGGTTGTGTTGTTTCCATTTACGTGAATTGTACTTTGATAGACACACTAGAGTATGTGTAGGATTGCCATGCTTACTATGCCCATTTAAGGACCCTATGTGATAAATGAGTGTAATTCTTGTCATGTTAATTATGTGAATTATAATATGGTAGATTGCTGTAATTCGTATCATATCAACTAAGATGAATATATTATGATAGATGGTTGTCTTTCGTATCATATATGCTTACAATGATTAAATACTCGAGCATAGTTATGTGAAAGTGTTAATCAACTTAGGGAGACTGTTACGATCCGACATCGGCCAAGTATGAGATTGGTTGGTGGTTTCTAAGCCTAGGTGTCCCCTCCTCCTTTGAGCTAGCTTTTGGGAGTGAGTTCTACGCCTAGCTTATGGCTTGATGCGAGCCTATTATGGGATGGGTTCGTATCAATTGGTATCAGAGCCAGCCCTACCGTTCGAGGTTTCAACACTCGGAGTGGTGGCTTGGACCCGAAAAAAAAGGGTGTCAACCGTGACCAACATAGCCGTGACCAACGAGCTCGGAGTGGTGGCCTATGGAGTGGTGGCTTGGACCTAAAAGAAGAAGAGTGCTAACCGTGACCAACATAGCTGTGACCAACGAGGACGTTGGCTCTTCAAAGGGTGGGGTATTGTTACGATCCGACATCGGCCAAGTATGAGATTGGTTGGTGGTTTATAAGCCTAGGTGTCCCCTCCTCCTTTGAGTTAGCTTTTGGGAGTGAGTTCTACACCTAGCTTATGGCTTGATGCGAGCCTATTATGGGATGGGTACGTATCAGAGACATGATGATGGGCAGAATACTCTAGACTCTTTTCAGTATTGCCTATGAGGACAGGACATGATCTTTATGAGTTTCATCAAGAAGGACGTTGGTGCTTCTGCTTCTAGGAACACTATTACTATCTCTCGATGTGTATAATCGTCTTACAACTTCTTTGAGACCATATGCCCCATTGTTGCTTTTGTTGACGTGGGTAACTCTGTTACTACTTCTAGATAGGTCATTGATTCTGGTGCTCCAACCCCAAAAAAAGTTGCCGAACGTCAAATCGTCATCTCCTTGAGGTGGCTCGAGCACTTCTCTTTCAAACAGTTGTTTCCAAACCATTTTTGAACTGATGTTTAAACTACCTCATAAATTGCATGCCATTGGTTTCTTTTGGTGCTGATGTCTTATTTTTGGCTCTTTTCCCTCCAAAATCTTTGTTTTACGCACATTTTTTTCTTGTATTGGTGCACAAGCGAGGCACCTCTTGAACAAGGTTTACCTATCTCTTCCAAAGGTAAAAGTAAGTGTACTTATCTTGTTCGTCCACCGACTTGGTGTAAAGAATGCTTTTACACCCCTATGTGCATGGCTTGATACACGTTATGTATATAAGTCTACATATACCCTTTGTATCTCATTATTATTGTAAATGTATAATCAGTATATTGGTCTTGTATTTAGTATTCTATTCATCTGTGTTCTTAAAATACAAATAACAGTATTTGGGACATCTGGGACATCTGCTAAGTTATCATGATTTCAAGATGATTTATAGGGACTATGTAATAAAGAGTTTGAAAGGCTTAGGTTGCGTTTGGTTGTGGAAAATGTTTTCTAGTTTTCCATTTCTAATTTTCTAGAAAATGGAAGGGGTTTTCCATTTCTAGAAAACAAATGAAAATTCTGACGCGTTCAAATTAAAAAATTGCTTTTTTCATTTTTCATTTTAGAAAAGTAGAAGGGGGGGAGGGGGAGATGGAAAATGGAAAACAATAAAAAATGTTTTCAAGTTTTCTATTGAAAAATAGAAAACATTGAATTCTGTTTTCTTGGAAAATTTTCTTGAAAAACTACAATTTGAACGCGTTTTTTGTTTCCCATGTTTTCTTGGAGAACAAAAATGGAAAACAAGGCATGTTTTCCCCAACCAAACGTGCCCTTTACTTTTATATAATCAGTTATTAGACAATAATAATTTGAAAGCTGGGTCATAACAAAGCATTAAGCCTTCTCATGGGATGCAAGTTAAGGAGCTGTGAAAGATAAAGCTGTTGACCATTCTGGAGATTTCTTTATGTTGTAGGGACATGAACAAGGCACGGCGGTGGTAGCAGCCTTCAAACTGAAGCAGGATAATTTTAGCCAAGCTTTGTGAAATCTATGCAAAATTAGTACAAGACTAGATATGTATGCTCTTTGAAAGATCTGGGAGAGGGAGGAGCTATGCAGCTGCAGATGAACCCACATTTTGGTCGGGGAAGTTGATTTGCTTTGCTTTTTAACGCAGTCCAACTTTAATTGGTGGGTACTTCTGATAAATATGTGATGCTAGACTGTTGCTGTGAAACAGACAAATTTTGCACCTTTTTCTTTTTAGTTGTCGTTTTAAGTGTATGGACGTGGATGTGAATACATGTTTCGAACCAAAACAGAAGTGCATGTGTTGCTTGGTTTAAATGTTCCAAACTAGTTGCTGATGGACTTCTTAGGGGTTGCTGGAGGAGCTGTGGAACTGCAGATGAACCCACATTTTGGTTGGCGGAAGTTGATTTGCTCTGCTTTCTCAATGAAGTCCAACTTTAATTGGTAGGTATTACTAATCAATATGTGATGCTAGACTATTGCCGTGAAACAAATAAATTCTGCATCTTTTTTAATATTTTATCGTTTAGATGTATGAACGTGGAACGTGGATGTGAAAAATATGTTTTTGAACCAAAACAGAAGTGCATTTGTTGCTCAGTTTAAATGTATGAGATCAGTTACTGTCTGGCTTCTTTGGGGTGGCAAACGTTCGTTCTTTTTGGGTTGGGTAACAGCTCGGGAGTATAGGTTTATTTTTACGGGTCGATATGGCCTATATGGGCAACATGTTAATTGACCTGAAAGCCTTGTGGGTTTTTTGTTTTTGTTTTTTTTTTTGTTTTTAAATGTCAACGCTTGAAACTTTTTATAAATAGATAAAAAGTTTTGATTGCAAAATATGTTATTTTAGAACTAGTCTCAATATTAGAATAAAAATGAAGATTTTGACATTTGAGAGACTTTCAACTCGTGTGGCCCATTTGATGTATCCACTTTTTTAGCCAAGTTCTAGGACTTGTGCGTATGAGATAAAACACAACCCAAATAGATCAATTCTCAAGTAAGTTGAAATTGTCGCCTTGCTCGTACTGCTGATCAATTTGCAGCTTTGAAGCAAACGAATGGTGCGCTTTGTTTTTGTTTGTTTTCTTAATCGTTTATCAACTCTACCAACGCACCCAATCAATGTGAATAAACGTTTTTAAGCTAAGTGCAATTGTTTGTTCTCAAGTGTATTCTTAAGGAATACCGACCATTATGCGGAAACTATATATCTGAGATTAAGTTAAATGCAGTTGTTTGTTCTAAAATGTTCTGTTGAAGAACAGAAGAAGGCTGCCCATTTTGCCAAAGCTGTTGCTGACTTGCTTGGCCTTTATACTTATGGTTTCTCTTGTATTCAAATATTCAATGCCAATGACCACCCTTTTCGGTCCTCAACCCAAACCAAGGTACAAATATCATGCATAGTGGATAATGTTTCACGTCGATGGCAACGGATACGTCCATGTGCGCTAAGAGTCATTCGTACTGGTGGGGTTGCGAGAGTAGTCTTTGACCACACAAAAGGGTTGGAGGATATTTCTCTAACAAGTGTATGGAATGCATTTATCAGTATATGAAAAAATCAAGATTTTTGACGTTATCTATAGTGGATTTGTGGTATTATATGGGGGTGGGGTTCCCCATTTTGAGAACCACTTGACGAGCCAAAAGTTTTACTAGTTCAAAGAAAGCAACAAACAGATATTTGAATCTGACCCATATCTATCTTTCTTGACTACCTTTGTTCAAGATTTGTAACCAATCTTAACACATTGTAAGTGTTTGTATAGTGTGTGTGTCATGGATCATAGATAGAATGGTACCCGTTACCAATGAAGCTTAAGGTCCACATGAGAAGACTTAAATGACGTGGATTCGATCCTTTAGGGTGCCAGATCACGTGGGAATTAGATGGAAGTATTTCACCGGCATCAAAAACCTTACGGAAAGGTCATGATGGATATCCGATGTGATACCGGGGACAGAGTTCCCTCCTTAAACTTTTTTTTTTTTTTGGGGGAGATGGCAGTAACAAAGAAAAATGAAAGAGGTGGAATCAAAAGTTGTTATAGTTGATGACATATATGTAAGAATTTGTGTGTGAATTGTTTATGTAAATATATATAATCTCTTTTTAAACAATGTAGAAAAAAGCTAGAACTTTGAGCATGAAAAATATCTTTCAGTTGCATACAAGCCAATTGACATACATTTTATTTTATTATAATATATATTATTATTATTATATTCGTGTATTGATTTATATTTATTTTTTCAATCAAATGGTAGGTTTTCACATGATTTGGTATAATAGTGCATTTGCAATTTTGAGTAATCATTCCCTGAACAATGTTGATGAAAAACGAACTTATCCTCTTTTCCACATAAATAAATTTACCTCAGCGTAGCAACCAAAGTGGTATGGCATTGATAGGTTTTTTTATTTTTATTTTATTTTTACCTTCAAGTCTACTTACTGATTACTTCTTAAATTTTAAAATATTTATAAATTTTAAGTTAAATCACCTCACAAGAGGTATTTTGCCGACAGCTAATTCCAACTTCGAATTGTCTAAACATAAGTATATATATTGTGTTTGTTAATTTTTGGTAAAATATTTAAAGGTATAAATGATTAATTAGACTAAATACAATATAAATATGGAAATGTTAAAAATTTTGAATTTTAAGACACTACTTATCTTGAACAGTATCAATAGTATATATATATATTTATATATAGCCTGGTACCCGCGCGTTGCAGCGGCGACGGTTTATAGCGTGTAAAATGTCATGACGACGATAACTTATAACGTGACGGC
>JAOXNX010000001.1:8602337-8612358 GCA_028566075.1 Solidago caesia | reverse complement strand
TTGGTGAATTTCATGTGTAATAGGGTAAAGATTTCAAGTCTATGAATCGCGGCATCACAAACTAAAAACAACGATTCAACCCTATATGTTTGGGTTATACGAACTTTGTTTTGACATAATACAAACAGTAATATTCTTGGTTTAAGCTGACATCAAGAATCCTTGTTGCTATAGAGTAACTTTCTGTTCTCTGTGTATTCATCATGTATCATGTTTCTGTATATATATAGAACACACATTTATGATGAAAGTCATTGGAATTAAATAGCTTAATCAAAAAATCTACAAGTGAGTCACAAGCAGTTACAATTTGTAATTAATGGCTTTTAGAAGGTTTGGCCCCTGATCCTTGTCCTGATGAGTAGAGATGGGCATAAAAACAGTTTGGGAAAAACCGGTTCGGGTTTTACAAAACCTGGCGGTTTGAACCCTGTTGGGGATTTCGGGTTTATGGACCGGGTCGGAATCGGGTCGGGTTTGGTTTTGGGCCAAAAAAAGGGAAAAAAACCGGTCAATGGGTTGACCCAAAACTGGTTTGAACCCGGTTCAGGTATGGTCAAACCCTGTTTTGGTCCCGTTGACCAAAAACCGGGTCGGGTTCGGGTTGAGGAAAAACCGGTTTTTGGGCACCTCTACTGATGAGTAACAACACTCATTGATGTGAGTCAGTACACAAACTCGTTGATTTCCATAGTCACTATGTAGAATTTGTTGAGGTTTATGAGCGTTGCTCGAACCTCGTCGCACCTAGTAGGATCCCGCAAGGGGGCATCCCTTTACCTTCCCTATTTGGTTTCAGGATGTCATTGACTTGACGGCGTATATTCCGTACCTCCTAACTTAGTTTCCAGCCTAATAAAAAAAAAATCCTTCTATACATTATGTAACTAATTAACATATATGGCAGGCAACGTCGAACCCATGGACTCATGCTAGTTTCCATGAATGTTTTTGGAGTAGTAACTTCCTTTTACAAAGATTTATTAACTTCTCAATATTTTGTTAATTAAGTATATAAAATTTAAATATAACGAGTCTTATTTCGTTAAAATAGCCAAAGCAAATTTCTCATTTCAATTTCGAATAAATACTAACACAATCTTTAGATTTAAAAATATTTTAGAAGACATTCTAGCAAAACTTCAAAGGAGTAAAGTATTATACATGGTTAACTCATTGTTAACTCATTGTAAAGTATCCTCATTGTAAAGTATCGTACATTGTCGTTGAAAACTATAAATTATTTTAGGAGACATTATTTTTATGTCAATATTTTACTATTTTACAGTCTTAAATATAACTCTTAAGGCTATGATTAAGAAGATCCACAAATTACACCTGATTCAGGTTATCCAATTTTAAGCACCTTGAGATTATTAGAACCGGAAGAGAATCCATTTCAACTTCGTAGGAGAAACTCCTAATCTGTATGCAGTCTCTCAAATTTAACATAACAAGTTTCTTGAGCATTCCAATTGATGGGTGAAGCTTAACTAATTAGTCCAATGGTTAGGAAGTCCCTTAGTGATGGTGAGGTCTCCGGATCGAATCTTGAATGGGCAAGGGTTTACCCCTATTAATTGTCGTGCCTCTGGGCGGATTAATAGGGGGTTTTCCCCCATCGGGTATTTGAAATAGACATTTCTGCTTCGAAGGAGCTCTCTAGCGCGGACCCGGTTAAGACAACGTAAGCTAGACCTCCCGCTGTTGAATCGCGGCACGAAGCACTAAAAACGAAATTCACCTTTAAAAAAAAAAAAAAACTAAACTCATACAGCCTTCAAGATTTAGCTTTTCGAGATTGACCATCTCTGTGAAGTTAGGGGTAGTTGCTAGGTTACAGCAGTGCCTTAGCTTCATCACTTTCAATCTTTTAAAACACTAAAGTCATATATGAAAAAGTAAATACCTTAGGTGTTGTCCAAAAACTTTTGATGTTGCTAAAGGACAAGTCAATGGCAACAATGTTCTCACGGTAAAAATTTGATGGCAAGAACTTGAAAGGATATCCATGCCAATAAATCAATCTTAGCTCATTGGATAAAAAAAAATCCAAACTTCCTGAGAAGTTCACACTGAAGTCCGTTGACATGCTCAATTGAAATGACCGTCTAAAGATTTGTGGCTCTAGATGACAGATTTGAAGGATCCTCAATTTTTTCATCTTTGAAAAAGCTTTACAATTATGTGAATCGTTTTAGGAGGATTCTTTAACGAAAGGACAAGAACTTCAACTGCTTTAGTTGTTTCTGTTACCTGGATATTAGTAATAACATCATTAGATTGTTTGAGTAGTGAAACATGTAGCTTATATAAAAAAGAACGGGTGGTGCTATTTCCACCATATAAAACAAACGACCGTATAGCAAACAATACATACCGTACAAGTGTTTTATGCACAAAAGTGGTGGAAATAGACAATAGGATGGTGGAAATAGGAAGGCACAAAAGAACAGCATATACAATTTCTTATACTTACATTGTTTTTACAAGTACAACGTAAACCTCTGACGGACCCCACAACTGGATAGGCCTGTCGGATTCTTCACGTAGAACTTCCCTTGCCATGCTTAAAATCAATTCATGCATTTGAAGTGAGAAATTATATGGAGATATTGTTATTAGAGATTTATCGACTAGAACATCAATATTAGCATCCGTAAAAGAATTAATGTTGAGTACACTTGCAGAAAGATTTATATTTAATTTTCCCCTATCAAGGAACATACAATATCAAGAAAGATTATTTTTTGATCAAAGTCTAGCAAATCAAAAGTTGGTTGCAGTTTTTGTTGAATCTCTGAGTTAAGACACATTTGGAGTGTATCCAATTCACTTCTCCAGATATGTGCAGGCTTTTTAAACAAAGCACTACCAACAACTTTAAGAGCCAAAGGGTGCCCTTGCAAATAAAAGTTTTTAATATATTTTTGTTTCAACATTTTGTTACATAACCAAAGTGAAAAGTATAACGCTTAGCATTTTTAAAAAAAATTACTAAGTAATTTACAACTTTAGATTTTTTCAAAGTATATTAGAATAAAAAAATATATATTTGAAAAGCTTCACATAAAATGTATCGTTTAAATTTTAATGATAAGGGCACCCGGGGTGGAGCCTCCAAACCGCCGGTATGCCCACCAAACCGCCGGCCACACCGCCGCCGGTCCTGATTTTATGGCTTAGAGGGTTGGTGGGAGGGTTGGGAAGCCGGTGACCATAGATGGAGAGAGAGTTTGTTCAACGGTCATAAAGAGGAGAGAGAGCGTGTAACGGTTCCTTTTTTTTCTTTCTTTCTTTTTCCTTCTTTCCTTTTTCACTGTATATATGTATATAAGTTTGTGATACATATATCTATACTCCTTAATAAAGGAGGAACCCCCTCCCTTATTGAAGTTCCTATTTTGCCATTATCATTTATTAACTAATTTAAATATCTCAATCTAATTACCTATAATACCCTTAATGAAATTTTTTACAATATACATCCCTTAACCCTTAAAATAACTACACTACCCCATTTTACATCAATTATTTTTATATTAATAACCACACCGCCACCGCCACCACCACCCCCATCACCCGTCATCGTCGCCACCACCACCACCTGTCGACGCCATTACCACACCGCCACCGCTACCACCACCACTGCTACCACCATCGTCGCCGCATCGCGCGGGCTTCCGTCTAGTATATATATATATATATATATATATAAAAGTAGATAGAAGAAGAAGAAGACGACAAAAGAAGATTATATATATAATGGTAAACTTTCATTTTAGCCCCCTGAGTTTTTACTTGTTTATAAAATAATTATTATAGTTCTAAAAGTTTTAGTTTTAAATCCTAGTTTTTAGTATAAAAAATATATTTTGTTTAATATTACATATGTTTGTTGTTATTATGAATAAAAATTAAATTAATGTGTTTTTATTATATTAAACAATTAATTTAATTATGAAAATAATAAATAAATTTGGGAGGGCTGGAATCTCATAGGTGGCAGTAAAAATGGTTGGGAGGATTGGTTGGGAGAGTTGAAGAGCTAAAATGAGTTGACAGAATCCTATTGGTAGGATTTGGGAGGACTGATAAATTCAAAATGACCACACATTGTGCCCTAATATAGATAAAAAGATTGCATCTTTTATGTACCAACAATTTTGAATATTTAAGGGCCCGCTTGTCAATATCAAACAGGGCTTCACAAGACGGTTGTAGTTAACGGGTTGATGGGTTATTCTAGGTTAAACATGTTGGATTCAGGTCATAAAGGTCAAAATGATTGACATGTTGACAAATTATTGGTTGCCAGATTGATTTTAGGTCAATTAATTTGATGGTTCTGTTAGTCCTAAAAAGGGACTTAGGATTTAATTAGTTAAACAAATCTGCTAAACATGTTTTATTAGCAGATAAGTATCTTCGCTGATCATATAACAAACAATCAGCAGAAGTCGAAGACAGATGCTGATGAAAGAAGCAATCAAGACAAGTGAAATATGACTTGATGTCTACAAAATCATTGAAGATACATCCTACTCTTCATCAGCAGTTTGTATAGATTATTGCTGATGAGTTGAACTGTCTTAAAAGATTGAAAGAACACAATTTGTTGCTGATACATACAAACAGAAAAGTCTTGTCAAATATAATAAGACAAAAGGGAACATCAAAGTATGAGTTGCTTTCTCGGATCTAACACTTGACAAGTGTCCTTCACTACTTTCAAGGCAAATCTTTTTCTATAAAAGGAAAGCCAACTATTGGAGAAATTGTTCCACAACCCGATAATATTCAATCAATCACTCTCGAATATTATCTAGAACTTAGGATAATACTGTCTGTCTATAGTTCTGTTAGTTTACTAAATATAGTATTTTGTGAATTAAATCTGTATTCAGTGAAGGGTAATGTAGGATTAGAGTTTGTCTTTTAATCTTTTATTCCGCATTACCCTTTGTAATTCTTTGATTATTCATTAATAAAAAATTCCATTGAAAATTATCTTTTTGTCTTAATTTTTGTTACTTTACATTATTAGTTTAAACTGTTTAAATTATCCACTAATCGAATCAGACCAACAGGGTCGACCTATTAAATATATTTTATATATTTTTAAAATATTTTGGGGTTAGCGGGTCGATCTGTTAACCCAAATGTCTAACCTGAACCCACCGGGAAAAAAAATCAAGCTAGTGGATTGGTGTGTTAACAATACATAACCCTAACTCGGTTTTTTTCAAGTCGGATTTTAAATTGATTCAGATATTGCCAGCCAAAGACTTTGGTAACATTTGACATAATGATACGAACAACATGGGAAAAATAAGTCACACAGAATTCAACTACATATAATAACACGGAACACATTAGAGTCCTATAAGATTTATAGCATTGTTTGTCTTATTAAGTAACCTTTAAACCACCACCAAATAATCTAGTGGTAAGGAGGTATGTTTTTTTACAAGAGGTATCAGGTTCGAGTCCTACCATTAAGCATATTTGGGGTAGTCACATATACTTAATTTCCACTTATGGTGGGTTTGTGTGAGTTTTCCCTTACAGATATATGGGTAATAAGGGTTTTTTATCGAGGTTTTTAAATTGAGGATCTATTATGTGAGGGGACTCTCTATCACGGATCCGGTTAAGAAAACGTGTTAGACATCCCAACATTCATGAGTAATTTACACCTTATTAGTTATTACCCAACAACTACATCTTATTAGTTATTACCCAACAACATCATTATTTCCATCTTTAAGTCACTAATCCGTCTTGTTTTGTGATGATCAATAGGTGTGCCATTTATCATCTTTCGAATTACGCCATATATCATCAAGACTAGACTATGATAAATGTTTATATATTGATGTTAAACGCATATTACAAATTATCAAATGTTAGCTTTATACACAAGGCCCCAAGGTGTATTAATTAAATTAAAATTCCAACATTTATACAAATATGTTATAAGTTATTATAATTATTTTATTTGGATTTATTGGATGATAAGTGTTTTTTTTAATGGTTTTACAAAAACAGACGTTCAAAAGAGTTTTTTGTAAAACCAGTATACCCGACACCTCCAACCTTCAACAGGTGGCAAAACCCAGCGTACCCAGCGTTGGAAACTTCGAGTATAATGGTTTTACAAATGTTTCGTTTGAACGTTTATTTTTGCAATTCCTTTTCAAATGAACATTTGTCTGCCAAAAAATTCTTTTATTTTCTTATTATTATTGGCACACACGCATGATTTATGGATACCAATGTAATTGATAAATAAATGAATCCTAAATAAAGAATGTCTGAAGTTTAACAATTTTGAAGAGAAAGTGGACAATGTAGCGGCTAGTCTAATATAATCTAATGTTTTATTACTTACGCATGTACTTGTGCTCATCTTTAAAGGGACAAACCCAACAGAGAGACTCATTTTTAACTTTTGGGGTGGCAACAAACCTACATAATTTATGGGAAATAACAATTTACAAGCACAAGATTCAAGTCTTATGTTTATGGTTGGCATCATGTCACTCTCATATCTATACATATATAAATAGTTGGAGTTTTATCTAAACCTTATATTCATAGATATCTTTTCTATACATGCTTTGGCACATACATAGTTACATCATTCTAAGGTTGGTTGGTTATATACAGTGTTGCAAAACTCCCCGAGTCGAGCCGAGTACTCCCTGAGTACTCACTACAAGGTAGGGCGCCGAGTCGACCTGAGTCGGCCGATTACTCCGAGTACTCCCAACTTCTTAGTTAACCGACTTAGGAGCGCCTGGCGACTTCCGCAACCTTGGTTATATATATATATATATATATATATATATATGCACAATCTTGATTAGGCCAATAATATGGCATAATTTGTTTCATTTCATCAACTGATATTCAGTAGTTCTAGCTAGCAAAATGTATTGTTATTAGTAAGATTTTTCTCTGAAACGGGTAAACCGGGTAGGTTTTTCCTGCTCTAGGTGACCCGGGGATGTCTGAGTTTTTTTGGTCCAGGTGTACACGGCCTAATTGGGGTATCTCCGTGACCCATTTCTCACCATTCTTTGGCCACCTCTAAGATATTTATCTTTTAAACCTGAGACTTATTCTGAGAAAACAGGACGTGTAATCACTATGACATCTTGGTAGTGGCTTAAGATTTTCTTTGAATTTTATTTTAAATTTCATAACATACACTTGTATATTTATTCCGATAACAGCATACAGATCAAGAATGGAAAGATGGAATATTCAAGAAGCCAATTCATACCCAGGATGTGAATGTGATGAGATCTGTGGAGGAAACAGTTACATAGAATTCACTAGACCACCAGAAACACCAACGGAGCCCATGGAGTTCTTGTCAAGATCCTGGAGTCTCTCTGCTGCTGAAATTTCAAAAGCCTTATTTGCTCAGCAGAAACCGAAACACAAGATACAAAATAATACCATTCCTCCTGTATCTGAGTCGTCGTTAAATGTTGCAGCACACTCTGTGAGTTTATCATCATTTCTGAAATACAAGGGGATAACTAATATGCTGCTAGCAGCATTTAGATACCTGCTGCCCCCCTCACGGTTTTTTAAATTTTTTTTTACATTCAAACATGTGACTGAAATGATTGTGAGAGCAGCTAGCTGCATACATGTTTTTCGCATACAATAAAATACTTAATTTGAATAAGCATACTCATCAATTTCTTACAGCAGCAGTCCAAGGTATCATCATCAAATTATATTCAGAGTGTTAGGAAACCAACAAGAGTTAAATATTGGTTTAATCAGAACAACAAGGAAGGTGGTATCATGAGAAAGAAAGATAAAGCCCGGGCCGAAAAAGCAAAGACCCATGCTGCTCTGTGCATTGCAGGGCTTGCGACTGCTTTGGCTTCCATTACTTCTTCTGCACGATTAAACAACGGCGACTATTCAAGAATGAGCCGTGCCCTTGAGTCAGCTACAGAGCTATTAGCAACCCATTGTTCTGAGTTGGCAGAATTGGCTGGGGCTGATCATGATCTTCTTGTTTCTGTCATCCAATCAGCCATCAACACTCAAACTCCAAGTCATCTAATTACGCTCACAGCTGCAGCTGCAACGGGTATTCATGATCTTCTTTTATATGTTTACATGCAGATTTATTTAGTTACCATTACAGTTGTTGATAAGCTTATTTACTCGGTTGTGAGCTTGAACATATATAAATGCAATTAATTCTTGTTTAAATAGCGTTGCGGAGTGAAGCAGCTCTGAAAACTAGATTTCCAAAAGAAGCAAAGAAGAATGCCACTGTAATTCCATATGACAACGGAACGTCTGCTGTTCATACTAAATCCGAACATCATCAGTTCTATTCACAAGACATGCTGCAACAACTACACAAAGGTTGGTTGCTTAACAAAGTATAATCTTGTATGCCAAAAAGATTGATAGAAAATTTAACAATACATGATATTACCTATGTATGTACATAATTACCATTACATTTACATACTAATAGAATGAGTAAGAAATCGCTGATGTAAAAACGCCCCCTTCGTACTTGGCATGCAACTGCTTTGACAGTATAGTATATATAGTAGATGCTGCTGGGACTGTATATGTTCATTACATGCAATGATCTCTAAGATGATGATAATATATATGACCTTTTTAGCTGAACCTAACGAGCCAATTGATCGAATCCAGGAGGGTTACGTTGGAAGCAAGTCTCCATCTATATAAACAAGAAGTCCCAGGTATTTTTGAATACTTTAGACCCATAATCAAAACTAAAAGCAATGGCAAATTTCTCATAATTTTCGTATACCAGGTAGTTATCAAGCTCAAAAGCAATTATATTGGAGGGGCTTTTTCCACGAAGAATAAAGGCAAGCTTTGCCTTCATTTCTAGACGTATTACCATACCTAGGCTCCATTCATTTATACGATATTATTCCTCCTCGATATCTCAATTCCTAATCTTGTGCATATATAATGTCGTGGTGTATCAGGTGTCATCTACGGTGTCTGCAATGACAAAGCCTCATGGCCATTCTGCATCGAAAGGGAAAGCTCAGATGCCTATTTTGGAGTTAAAACAGCAAAGGGTCTTCTGGAGTTCAAGTGCAAGAACAAAATCCACAAACTGAAATGGGTCGATACAATTCAATATCTTCTACAAAGAATCAATAACATTGAAAACATTACTCATTCGATGAGTATGTTAACTCCTTAAACAAACATCACTAGCTAGCTAGTTGATGCATCTGGCCTCGTAGCTAGCTAGGTTCAAAATGTAAGATAAAGAATGTGATGGTTCGTGCGTCGTCTGTAATAGTTTCACACTAACGCTGTCACCGGCATGTTATTTACGTTATTTCTTGGATTATGTTTAAGGTTTATATCTTACTCCCAAAACTTTGAAGTCGAACGAACTAAGCTTGTATATGATATTAGTGATTGATTGAAAATCAACAAAAAGTGTTCCTATTTAAAATGCGACCTTAGTTAGTCTTAGCCTTGTTTGTTAGTTGTGAGAGCCGGAAAAAAGCCCTAAGCTCAGGGTCCAAAATTGCGAGGGGCTCAAAATTTTTGTCCAAACTCGTTATTTATATGGGCTAGTCAAAAGACATATGATCCAGCCCAAATCTTTTTTCTCCATTGTATGAAATAATGAAAACGTACGTTTGGCATCAAAGAACTTTTGATCCAATTCCGTTCATTCAATTCAATCTATTCAAAATTCACTTTCAATTCATAAAAATTCACACAATCATAACGTACTTCAAATTCTTCTTCTTCAAAAAAAAAAAAAAAAAAACTTGATTCGGTTGTTGGTTTTCCGGCAAGGGTTATGTGCATCATCATACACCGGGCCCTTCCTCACAAATGAAGATTTATCATTAATCCATAATTAGTTACTATCAACGTCACTTCAGAAAAATCTTATCCCGTCATTAATCAATAACTAAACCTTACAACATCCCGAATACATAACTAGCCCATAACTAGTCTAGGA
>JAOXNX010000001.1:8558410-8575120 GCA_028566075.1 Solidago caesia | reverse complement strand
TAATTATTAATTATATTAATAATTATAGAAAAAATCTCATTAATTTACACTTTTTTGTTTTCCATCACTAATTTACATTTTTAGATTTTCATAAAAGAATACATCTTACTAAATAATTAATATATATTTCATATTTGAACCAGAATTGAACTTGACCCGTAGCACAATTCAGATAACAAATGATGAAAATAAATATCATTCATGAATTAAAAATGTATATAATGAATTCAAATATGAGAACTATGTTCTTTATATTCACGTAATTAGAATCGTATATATCAAGTGATATCATGTTTGTTTAATGTATTCAAAGTTTAATAACTTTTTTTTTAATCCATATAAATTTAATTTTTAATAAAAAAATAATCGTACAATATACATAAAAATTTTAGTTGGATTTTTGTTTATAGTTGAAATGTAGAGGTAAGTGTTGACTTGAAGTAGAGTTTTCCTTTAAACATGGGTTTAATAAAATTGGTTGTAATAAGCTTAGCTTTTATTGGCCTTTATGTCTTGTTAGTCCATTTTATTTGATGTAAACTCTATTTTCTTTGGCACCTTGTCAAAGGTGTACTGTAATAAATTTATGCTGTTAAAATTTAAAAAAACACATTGTTTCAAAAATAAAAGTACAAGATTATATTTAAGATGGTTCAAAAAGTTTAAGCTAATAGTTTTGTCAACATTCCCACTTACAAGGGCGTGTAGTGATGTAAACGAATTGAACAGTTCATGAACCGTTCGGTGGGAAGTTCGTTCATTTAGTTAAATAACGAACGTGAACACAAAAATCCGTTCGTTTAGTTAAACGAACGAACATAGTTTCCGTTCGTTCATATTTGTTCATGAACGTTCGATAATATGTTCATGAACGTTCGTTCGTTTATGTTTATGAACGTTTACCATAGCCCTTGAAAATTATTTGATAAGTAGTTTGATAACTTGCCTCTTTCACATTTGCAATTCTTAGGGGTCGTTTGGTTCTCAGAATGTATGAGAATTTGGTGGAATGAAATTTGAAAATTTTTTTTTGTCTTGTTAAGTTAACATAAAAAAATTCTAAATTCCATTCCGCCAAATTCCAATACATTTTGAGAACCAAACGTCTAGCTAGCCAAAATTTGTCATTTCCATCTCTGACGTTGACTTGAATCAAATTGATAGATAAAAAATAATGGATAAGGATCCTATAAAGTTGATCCAACTTAACTAGTCAAGTTGGAGGACCCTTAACCCTTGGATTAAAATCAAGGGTCAAGATTCAAAAAGATCAAGTTTGAATCTTGACCCTTGATTTTAATCCAAGGGTTGAGAATCCTCTAACTTGACCTCTAAATTTGAATCAAATTTAGAAGATCATTATCAAAAAAAAAAAAAGTTGTTTAACCCCGTAGTTAAAGTTTAACTAAGAGCATCTCTATTTTTCCATAAATCAACATTGCCTTTACTAATTTTATAACCATGTGTAATATACTCATGATAACGATTTATAAATATTTGAATGACTAATAAGTAATATTGAATATTTTGTTTACATATAAAACCCTTTATACTATGTACAAATCCTTAATTTCACGAGACATAATATTTTTATATGCTTACTTGTTATATTTAATAGTGTTAGATTTAATATGTTAGTTATATATATTTTTTATACTCGTATTGCATGAATATTAATATCACACATTCCACACATGTAATTTTTATCCACTATGAATGTACATACATATGGTTCTACTACAATTCATCTTTTGCCATACAAATGCAATTCATCATGCACTTTAAAGCAACTCATCTTATTTTTATTATTATTGATCCATAATCTATGGCTATTGTTACATTCTCTAATGGGGTATTGGACTATTTTGTCACATACCCTCACTACTTACACCTACAATCTTGGATGTTGGCTATGTGCTACAAATATCAATCCAATGTTAGTCTCAAAAATGGACTTAGATTTAATGAAGTAATTGGTAAAAGTCGTTGACTTAGATTTCAAACCTTTTTTTTTTTGGAAAGGTGCAAAAGCATTCAACCTATACTTCATTTTATCCCTTCCATTTAATCGATAAAATATGATTTATACATTCCATCAGTTTTACTAATCTCATTTACAAATAATTTACACCAAAAGCTTCAAAATTGTACAATTTTTCACTATTGCATACATTTTCTCTGACCATTTTAGATATAGATACAACCTTCAAGGCTCTAACCAATTAAAATAGACTCATTACAATCACCATTTCCATCAATAAAGAACTTACTCAAATGGAGCGAAGATTGATTGCATATGAAATTACCAAAACAACATATTTTTTGCACAAGTTGTCCTAAACGAGTTTTATTGCACAAATTACTTCAATTCAACTTAATTTTAATTTGACACATTAAAAAAACATACAATTTCTTGTCACAATAAAGATTCCTTTTTTTTTTTACCGATAAATTTGGGTTCGGCGGCATGCCAGAAACCCATTCTAGAAAAACCATTGTCTCCAATCTTAGAAACATTTTACTCACACTAAGATATGAACCCAAGACCTCAAGGTCTCAAATTCTCACAAATACTAATGTATCTATTGATGGCTATTCACAATAGAGATTCCTATTATCAAATAATAACACAACAGGGGCCATTTCAAACAACTCTTAACCGACACTAATAAGTTATTAACAAGATTTATGTCGATTTTTTCTTTTTTGTTATTATTAATAAGATTAATTTACAAGGTTTTAAAACCTGGGTCAATCTGGCCGGTTGAACCAGATTAAACTGAAACAATTCGGGTGATCGGTTCAATGACATCCGTTTATTTTTTTTGGCCCATTTAAAGAGCCGGTCGGGTTTTCAGTTAAACCAGATTGACCTGGTCACCTGGACCCGGTTCAAATTGGTTTTTTTCATTTTTATTTTTTCAAGAAAAATAAGAAAATAACCATAATTTTATAACAACTTTTGGTGTAATTAATTATTTACTCATACATATAATATTTAGATTTGATTATATAGTTTCTGTAACATTACTAAATGTTGTTTTAAAGCTTAAAATCTGTATTCTCGTTGGATTGTTAGAATTTGTTATTGTCTTTTAGTAGACCGTATAACATTTAAATTTGGTGTTTTATTCGATTCATAGCCATGTTTTATGGGTGATGATAAATTCACAACAATTTTTTAACATATACAATAATAATTGCTTTAGACAGTCGTACGTTTTGTAAAAAAAAAGAGGGTAAATGGGTATGAACTTTCTGGTCTCATGTACCGTCTTGGTTTCTAGAGCGCACACCGCATAGAACTCATGCCCGATGACTTACCATCCTCACACATGGATCACAAGATATAGTTTCTCTACTTGCCTTTGGCAAGTTTTGAACCTGTGACCTGCAACCTTCATCTGTAGGCTCATGTGGTCACACGGTGGCGATAGATCAATTGGTTACGCTATATATTAACATGCTTATACTTGTTATATATGGCAAAATAAATTGTTGATAATTTATCATCACACTTGTTTTATAGTTTAAATTTTAATTTAGTCCATGTATGCAACAACTTTTATATGTTCATTTAAAAATTAAAAAAAAAATGGACCGATTGAACCGGAACTGATGACCTGACCGGGTAAATCAAAAACCCCGATTTTAAAACATTGTTTATTTATGATAATAATAAAATATTGTTTAACCAACTGGGTTGGATCAAGTGGTTGGAGTCTTTGCCTTTGTCAAGAGGTCAAGGGTTCGATCCTTATGCCCAACAAGGTTGGAGGTCATTTTCTACCTTTGGTAGAACCTGGAAGCAGCTTCTCTACCTTAGGTAAGGGTAACCAAAACCCATAAAAGATGACATTGTGTGTTACTTACTTACAATAAATCGAATTTGAAATCTTAAAACCCATAAAATATGGCATTGAGTGTTACTTACTTACAATAAATCGAATTTGAAATCTTGTTGAGATTATTAATAGTAAGATAAAGAAATAAAACCGCATTGGGCTATTAAGGTAGGTTAAGCCCATAGTATATTGAACCCAATAACATAACAAACAAACCCTAACTGTTCTTAATCATCATCATCATCATCATCTGCTACCCCCCATTGCAGCACCTCGGCTCACGAAACCAACGAACCAACCAACTCCAATCAATCAATATCAATCATGCCAGGTGTTGTTGTTGAAGAAGATATCGAGACTCAGCAGAAACTTGAGGTTCTTTCCCACTTTTATTAATCCCCCATTTTCATTCTCTCTCTCTATATATAATATAATCAGAGTTTTAACTGTGAGTGATGTTAAAAACAGAAGCAGCAGCAAGAAGATGAACAACCAATAATTGAAGATGTTAAAGAAGAAGATGATGACGTCGATTCTGACGATGATGAAGATGACACTGATAACGCTATCTCAGGAGGTTTTTGTTTTTTACCCACCTTTTTTTTTTTTACTATCATTGACACATTTTTATTATAAATATTATTGTTATGTTTTGTTTTTACTTTTTTTTTTAATCATTTTTTGGTTTTTACTGTTTATTGTTTTCACTGGGGATTGATTATATATTTAACTACTCAGTGTGTGTTTGGGATTTGTTAAATTCGGGGGTGTTTGGATTAGGTATTTAATTTCTATTATGAATTTCCGATAAGCCAATAAACCGAAACGATAAGCTAATCCAAACACCCATTTAATGTGCTTATTTGATTTTGAAATTATGGCTTATTTATTAGTAGAGGGTTATGTTTGTAAAACTGGTTCTGGGCTGTGAAATGGAGTTTTTTAATAGAATGTTTTCGAAACTGTGGTTTCTCACTAGTTTGGCGCGTAATTTGATTAATTACGTTTTGAAAATGTAACTATTTGATGATCTTCCTAAAACGCTATCCCAAACACCGTCTTACTTTAAACAAAAAAGTTGGTTATCCAAATACCGTCTCATTTGTTATTGCTTTTCAAAAGAAGTTGTTCTGTGCTTATAAAGTGGCTTATTTTGCCCGGAAATGATGTTGTACATTAGCGTGTTAGATAAGAAATTCTAAATGCCAATAAAACTACTTCTATGTTGTATAGTGATCTTGAACACCCACTGACACTATTTTTGTGAAAACACGATGCAGCTGGGAATGAGAGTTCTAGGCAGAGTAGGAGTGAGAAGAAGAGTCGTAAGGCAATGTTGAAGCTTGGGATGAAGCAGATTACCGGTGTAACTAAAGTGGCTATTAAGAAATCAAAAAACGTAAGCTACTTTGTATTCATGTTAATGATAGAGATCTTGATGAAACTGTGATTATTAAAACTGTAATTTTTGTTAATGATGCAGATGATGTTTTACATCACAAAACCCGATGTTTTCAAAAGCCCAAATTCGGATACTTATGTGATATTTGGGGAAGCAAAGATGGAGGATCTTAGCTCACAAATGCAGGCTCAAGCTGCTCAACAGTTTAAATTGCCGGATATGAGCTCGGTTATGGGCAAATCAGATGCTTCTGCTGTGGCTGCTGCAGAGGTAGAGGAAGAGGAGGACGTTGATGAAACTGGTGTTGAGCAGAGAGACATTGAGTTGGTTATGACCCAGGCAGGTGTGTCAAAGCCAAAGGCGGTCAAGGCTTTGAAGGCTCACAGTGGGGATATAGTTGCCGCCATCATGGAGCTCACCAATTAGGATATTTCTCTTTCAAAGGCAAGTTTTGAAGTTTATTTTTGACTTTGATTTTGTTATTGGTTAAACTTATTGGGAGGATGGTCAAGTATTTAGTTACAGTTGGGACAATATTTGTTTTCATGTGAATGGTTATCATTCTCATAGTTTTGGATCTATTTTCTAGACATTGAGAGGTTTTGGTGCCATTCGAGATTTTTTATATCTTTTTTTTTTAATTTGCGATGGTACCGCAAGGTTATACAATTATGCATTAGTGGGTTAAGTTATAAACATGGCATATATACACATAATGTGCTGCCATTTGCTACCCCAGCTTGATGATTCTAAAGAAACTCGCAAGACCTATTCTGAATCTGACTTGTCCCAACTCATTTTTTTTCCGGTCTGACCTATTCTGAATCAGACTTGTCCCACGAGACCGATGTCACTTCCTCTTCTGCTTCACCAACTGAACAGTTGTTACAAGTTCCGTCATCTCTATCATTAACACATTAATGATCGAGATAATGACTATTTACATGGTATCTGTGTAATCACCCCTTCAAAAATAAATGCTGCATAAACGAAAATCTAATGAATGTGCATTGCTATTACATGGCCATCACACATTCACACCCTCCATGGAATGAGTTACTATTGACGATTCATTAGTAAAACCCCTCTCCGGCTTTTGAACTGTGGAATCAAGAACTTTATGCGAGAGTAGAAGCACCCGAAAGGAGAGTTGGGAATTTTTTTGATATGCTGGCGAAAGTTTTAAATAATGAGAGAAAAAAACTACCAAGTCAACCCAACCTGGCTGTCTCGATATACCAAACATGTTTTTGCCGCCTATCCCGACTTATTATTTTGTCATTTCTAAATAATCTGAATAAAGAGTAATTCAACTCCTCTTCTAGCCTGGTGTGCTAAATGAGTTCATACATTTATCCATCGCTTTGACTTTCTGTACCTGAAAGTTCAGCATTGAGCAATGAGCACCATCTGCCAAAAGTCATCGATGGGATCTGCTTCACCCTGGTTTTTCAAAACATCCGTCTTGTCCATAACCAAGCACTCAACATGGTCCATACAGCTAGTGAAGACTGCATCTTTTGGTCACCGTGTGAAGACATCATTGCTAGACAGACAATTTTGTCACCATTAATATCTTTACATGTTCATGTACGATTCATATCTTTCTCCGTTACATTTACCAAGGTGATGCTACAAACGGGATTCCTCAGCCGCAAAACTTTGAATTTCATTACAAGCGGCTTCATCTATGGCGTTTTCATTAGAAACTTGTAATGACTTACCTCTCAATATCATCAACATGGTCATCAACGCCTAGCAAAGGAGTAGTATTATGTGCCTAGGTGTATGATGTCTTGCTTCCAGCAGCTTCATATATCAGTTTGGAAGCAAATGGAGAAATAATGGACCTTGAGAATATCTTTGTCAGAAACGACTTCATGTACATATCTGGGTTTGAAATTAGTGTGTATCTTTGGAAAAGAAAATAAAAATAAAAATTGAGGTGGCAGGTTTGTCTAAAGTCTAAATTTAATCTGTACAATCTCCTAAATCATTTCATTAATTATCTCTCTCTCTCTCATGATGATTCTGCTCCAAAACCAGTCTTGCCACAATCAATTGATAATACACACAGAGATTTCTAAAAACATGACGCAAGCAATGACGCAACGGATCAATAATTCAATATTGGTAGACAAGCTGCTTAACAATTTCAAGATGGACAGTGAATAAAGCAGTACAATAAAGTCCAAAATAGCTGACAAGCAATAAGGTAACTTTAAAAAGGAAGTCGTCCGCGTTCAAAAAGTAGATGCTCTTTAACAATTTTTGTCCTTTGTGATAATTCGTTTCAATTTTTTGTTGTAAATGGTAGAATCCATGAAATGATTGAAATCTATATAAAGACTTCATTTCTCTCGGTTGTAAGCACCGAAAAAAAAATTAATATATCAAGTTTTCTTTCAAAATTATAACATTCTAAGTTCCTTTCTTCCGATTCCTTTAATCCAAAACCTAATATCCTTACATTCCTTTAAAGCACTTCATATTATATCCCTTACATATATTAAAAAGAAAAAAAGTGTTCTTCCGTGGCTTCCTATTGTGCATACTTATTCTAATAATTCCTCTCCCTCTCCCATTTTGTGGGCGAACCCATGATCTTGTTCCTAAGCCTTTGTAAAAGTAACTAGTTTGACCCATTGCCAAACTGGTCCCACAACTTAAACCTGAGAGGAGGTTTAAACTGGATTTACGCAACTAGAATTCAACCCGCACAATACGTAGTAGTAGATAATTTGTAAAATGTTTAAATTCAAGTTTAAGTCAAATTTATAATTTTAAAAAAATAATTCATAATTTCTTTCAAGACAAGCGGCGAGAGATGCCGACTGCCGACTTGAGACTAAATCAATGGTGGGTGTTGATGGTCAAAGGTGGATCTATTCAAGGGCCCGGGGGGTCCTGGCCCCCTCCGTTTTTTGGCTCCGTATTGCAGTTTTATCCGTATTTCATTTGAAAGTTTATTTTTCTTCATATTATTTCTGGATCCTGTGATTTTCGGCCTCATCGGTGACTTTTCGGCCCCGTTCATAACTTTCTCAAGATCCGCCACCGACTGCTGACACATTCCCACTCTCCCTTTGATTCGGTCAAGACTCACATACATGGTACCCTTCAACTCATGCAACACTAGACATACACTTCTACTAGTAACACTAATTAACATGCTAATAAACTAACATAACTCAAGTCACCTGCTGAGAACAGGTCACACGACATACTAGACACGTAATTTAAAATATTAAGGACTCTAAATGAAAGTAAACTCATAAAACAATTCATATATGTCAAGATTATCCAACAGGTGTAATATAGAGTTGTTATCTTATTTTTGTTTGTTAATAATTTAATTAGTGTTGACTTGTATATTAATAGTTTTTTTGGTGAAAGGGTAAGCTAGTAATTCCCTAGTTCTTAAAATTTTGAAAATTAAGACTATCTCAAATGCTTTATAAATGGAATAGAGATATCTTATGCTTCTGCTCTGGCTGTTTCTCTCTTTTCACAGTAATATCAAGCTCTGTAACTCAAGGCACTCTGCTACAGCTTCAAGCCACGGATTCTTGTACAACTGTGTCCAGTGGTGCACCATCCTTGCACTCTAAATTCTCATCATATACCTTCTCTATTGTCGGATGCGGTTGATAGTCAACATACAAAAGGTGTTCAATGCAAAGTTAAAAAGAAAATAATCAACATTTAGTTCAAGATTCCATCAGTTGATTGGCTTTTTAACTCGGGTAACAGAAGATCTTCACCATTGCCTTTTCGGAATTTGTTCAAAAGATGCAGAGATGACTCTGTTTCTTGTGACTCATCGTAAGTGGAACCTTCTTTCCCGGCAGGGCGTCAAGGCTCACAATGGGGACATAGTCAGTGCTATCATGTAGCTCACAACTGATATATGAAATGATCACATTGTGAAAGTGAGTGTTTAAGCTTACTGTTGCCTGCAGTTATCTTGCTGTGGTAGACCTTCCAATTGGGTTGCCACAATTAGACATCATGTGTTTCGTTAGAATTTTTGAATCATATACTAAAAGTTACCTGTTTACCTGACCTTGTCATCTTGCCACCTCTATCGCCTGGTGCTCTTTCTGTCTCGGCTTTCTCTTAGCTGCATTTTTTTGCTTTGGTTGATGTCATGGTCCAGGTCTCATTGATGCTGCAGGAGTCTCATGTAAGATTACATAGCATACCCAAGACAGAATGCAATCCCATTTGGTTCAAGATTATTCCGGTGGATTACAGGAATATAAAGGCAGTTGATATGAATAGATATGACCAGCAACAGTAGAGCAATGACAAGTTGAAACCAAACAGCCATATTTTTGCACGATAGTGAAAAGGAAAGTCGAGTGAATTTTCTAAACTGGATTGCTTAATAGGATCGAAGGAGTCCCACATTTTTGGGTTTAATACCCATTTACAACCCTAGTTGCAATCCAAACTATCAACCTAACACCAATTGCACGTAAATAACGAAACAAATATATATTTCACGAACAGAAGTTGCATCAAGCATTGCTTCCTATCTATCATCATAAATGCAAACCAAATTCACACTTGAAACTTGATCACAAATAATTTGTTACTGATCGTTGCCATGCATAATGAATACCCGAGGCTTAATCATACATAATCCGTGTTTTTAAGCTTCATACATAGTGCTGGAAATTTCAGAAGCTTCAATTGGTTTATATGAACCTCCAAAGTTAAAAACATAACCAAATTTATACAATCTTGATCCGGTTTATTCACATATATCACAAATATACACAAAGTTCTGCCAATAATTAAGCTCATTTTTTTTCGACATATTCCCAGCCTGAGGATGCACTATACGTAGTGTACAACCCAGACTCGAACCGATTCAGCATAACACTGGTTCCACCAGCAGAGCCTGAATCTATTTCCTCTTCTGCATCACCAACATATAAACCTCGATAAGTATCTTAAAAGTGGCAAGTTTGACCCATTTACTTATGGATGCATTGGATTCAGGTTAAGTTTTTTCTCTAATGGGCTCAAATAGGCAGAATCATAAATTTTGGTCGAAATTACACTGTTGAAGTCAACCAAAGTGTTTTTAGTGCAACCTCCTAAATCACTTTATTAAAAGCAACAAATTATTCTTGTAATACTATCGTTGAAACTAAAAAAAAAGGACAAGAAGTGTATCAGGTTAGCCCACATGACCCTAACAAGTATCGACTGCTTACCCACCCCTCCTATTTCATCATCACGTTCAATTGTGTAGATCACGGTAAATGCAAAATTGGTTCACTACTTTACCAGCCTGATGCTGGAAAAGAGGTCCTACCCAACTTCGATTTTCTTTACCTGAAAACCCAGCATGTGCACCATCTGCCAACACTTCACGTTCAAGATTAACAGGATCTGCCTCACCTCGGCGTTTCAAGATATTCAATCTAGCCCTAATCGATTGCTCAAGATCCTCCGTTCCCATGGCAAGTGGGTACTCCATTCTTTGGTTACCATACGAATTCATCACCACAGCATCATCTGGTAAACATTGATAATCTCATCATTACTTTGACATTTTCATGTAAAATTAATACCTTCCTGTCATTACCTTCATCTAGGTGATTATGCAAATGCAGTTCCCTGGCCACT
This sequence comes from Solidago caesia, assembly GCA_028566075.1. Classification (NCBI taxonomy): domain Eukaryota; kingdom Viridiplantae; phylum Streptophyta; class Magnoliopsida; order Asterales; family Asteraceae; genus Solidago; species Solidago caesia. The sequence goes on along the minus strand of JAOXNX010000001.1, from coordinate 8,564,230 downwards.
CCAGAACTATGAATTTCAGTCGCAGAAGCTTCAACAGTTACAGGTTCTTTCTTTGCCAGACTAACAGGAATTGACTCTCCACGCTGTTTCAGGATATTGAAACGAGCCATGACTGAACTCTCAGTATCATCAATGTGCTCATCAACACGTGGAAAAGAAGGATTGGGTGAATGGGCATTTGAGGTCTTGCTACCAGCAGCTTCGGGTATTGATTTCAGGGCAATAGGAGAGCAAATAGAACTTGGGATTTTCTTTATGTCAGAAGCAACTTCAGATATATACAGGACTGAAAAAAGTTTGCACATCTAGAAACCATTAACATAAGAAGATGTTTTAAACTCAAAATATACTAAATCTAGCGGTGGCAATCTATATACTCTATTTTTTTGGTAATCATGGGTATCCTACTCGCTTTGCGAGCAGACTAATCCCAAGAGCTGACTCGCTTTGCGAGCCCAGAGTCAAAGCAGGTGACCCTCTGTGGCCACTAGGATATCTTTTTTTAAGGAATCAAGGATTGAACCTGTGACCTCCAAGGAGTTTCACCCTTTTTGAAACACATGCCTAACCAATGGACCACCACCCTAGTGGTTTGGCAATCTATATACTCAATTACTAGTGAATGACATCTATATCAAATAGATTTAATAATAATGTTAGCTAAAAAAGGAATATGCCAAACAGGATGAAAATTGCCCAGTATGTGTTATTAATGGATACAACATCCCCAATTGTAAAAGGGCCTTTGGACCAGCGGTTTTGGGCGTGACCCATCAACCCAAAGTTTGTGTGTTCAAGTCTCGCTTGAAACAACTGGTGTAAATAATTTAGGTGGTGGTAAAGTGTCACTCGAAACAATTGGTGTACATAAGTACATAACTTAGGTGGTAGTAGGTGTGCAAGTCTTTTCCTTAAAAAAACCATGCAACATCCCACATTGTTTATATTAAAAAAATTAGATTAATATTGTAATAATGATAGGTAACACATTAAAAATGGACAAAAAACTGTTGGTGGGTCAACCCAACCCAATCTGACACAGTTTAAGCTCTACAATAAATGACCTGTATGACTTGACGACCAATTACCCAACAAGACCGGAGTGCCGATTTTCTCACCTTTAGCACTACCTGATGCTTTCGATTTGCCCATCTCTTTCTTTGCACGATGAAAACGGGCTCTATAACTGGAAGTACACAGCTCTGCTTCAGCCTCAAGCCACAAATTCTTGTATAACAGACTTTCTGATGACAGATCCTCCTTGCACTCTAAATTCTCATCAAGTACCTTTTTAATCATCTGCTCATGGTCAAAAACAAAAGGCTGTTAAATCCAGGGTTAAGTATATAAATAATAATAAGCCATCCGAGAAAAGATACAATAAAAAAACCTGGATCATGTTATAATCTTTCGGTAGGTCATCCTCCCTCAGAGAAGTATTCTGTACTTCCTCAATATCTTTAGCAGTATGAGTATTGTTCCTTTCCGAATAACTAGGTGAAGCATCCACTTTTTGGGGTTTTCTAGACATACACGTATTAAAATTGCCAATGACATGGTCAAGGGCCTTATGATCTTGTTCCTTAAGTCCACATTTATCCTTTGAGCACTGAAGTAAAAGCAATTCTGAGAGGCTACTTAGTGCTTTAACAATTAAATCCACATCCAACATTTCAGCGGCCACAAAAGTAGCAGCAGTTGCTACAGTGGCATGTTTATTTTGGTCCAGGGTTCCATCAGTTGTTTGGATACTCATCTCAGGTAACAGAACATCCTCACCATTGCCTTTTTGTAGTTTTTTCAGAGGAAGGTGAGATGATTCTGCTATCGAAGAACCAGGTGATGAAAATTGAGTGGGAGCTCCTTGCCAGCATGGAGAATCCTCAGAGGAATTATGATCTAGATTCTCTGATAAATTTGCAGAAGAATTTACATCTTTAATGATATTGATATCAGGAAGTTGAAAATTCGAACTTGCTTTGAACTCAAAGTTCGGCCGATCAGTAGTCACCTTGTTGGGCTCATGGATTTCAAGGTTCAGTAGGTTTGAAGTTATATTACTTTCTTTGGCTTCAAAACCTAATGGACGATGAGACTCCTTTTCTTTTAAGGGGTTAAGGCTAACCAAAATCTTATTGCTATGTTTCGACGGAGTGCTGATCTCTATGCTTTTGGTAGAAACTGCACCCTGAGCTGAAAAGGAGGAAAGTGTGGCCGGAGGTTTTATTACAACAGAAGGCGATGATCTTGTCATTGATGTTGATATGTGATCACTAGAGGTATCATACATGAGTGGTTGTGTCTCAAACGCATAACGTGATGAGGACTGCCCATTCCATGTAAATGTATCTTCTTTTGAAAACCCACTCGAAACAAACCCATGATTTGTTGCAGTAAATGATGTATCATAAGACTTCCCAATGGTTGATGGTCCAATATTGTTTTCCTTTGGAAAGCCAGACACTCCTCCAAACATGGAATCATCTTTTCCTATTTGATTACAAAAAAGAATATAAAAATCTAAGCTTGCAAGTACCTTAATCACATAATACATTTCATGCATACAGTATAAAACCAAAAGCAGACTTTAATTTCTTCTAAACGAGCCAAATACTAGGTCTAAATGCAGATAAATGATAGGTAATAACAAAGAGTAATGTACATCAAAATGTAGCAAACTATCCCGGTTTTGCTATTGTACATATTGGACTACCGATTTTACATTGTCATGTAATTCACTCTTAATTCGTTAATACTGTATGTATCTGGCTTCTTATAACCTGTAAACTAACGATGTGGCGCTAGTTTTGATGATGTAGCAGATAATCTGCAACTTATATGACTGTCACATCAACAAATAACTCACGAGGTCACCATATACACACAAATATACAATAGCAAAGAGTATAAAGCATGGTACATTACAAGGTAAGCTATAAAATTTAATATGTACAATAGCTAAACATGAATAGCTGGATACATTATTTGGTATACAATGTACACGAGACTATATGACACAAACAAAACTATATAAGTGCAAGGATAAGAAATTCATCACCTCGTGATCCACTGACTTGCCCACTATACTTCAACCCAGACAAGCTTATTCCATAATCAACTTGAGAAGTCCCATCATCACGAAACAAATGGAAATCATTGGGATTCAAGGGACCATCATCACCATCACTATCATCACCAAAGTTCCACGATGTCGGTAATAGGTTATTAGGTTTCACGCCAAGCAAATGGTCAGCAGGCTGATTCACAGATTCCAAACCCGACTTAATACTAGAGTTCATAGAAGACCAATTATGACTTGTCGGTGCATTGTTCGGCGTTGGGTTAGAAAGCCAATTATTAGTAGTACTCGGTGGATTGAAAGGGTTAAAATATATACTAGCATTTGAACTAAACAAATTGCCGTTTATAGGTTTCCTTTCTAACTTAAAACTAGAGTCCAGAGAAGACCAATCATTATGAGGACTCGGCGTGGAATTAGCATATGGAAGCGTGGTGGCTGTCCTTATGGAATCGGTCAAGAATCCTTGTGTGGGGGTAGTAGTAGTAGTAGTAGTAGTAGTTAAAGGAGAGTGATAATTCGGCCAAACGGAATCTGGGTTTTGGTTAGAATTAAGTTTATTAATAGGGTTGTTAGATCTTTCAACAGTAAAAGGGGGTGCTAATGGTGATAAATTCGATGATAACGATGATACTGATGATGATGATGATGGTAAATATATATAATCCATCAATTGATTATCTGTATGTTAACATATATAACAAGTGAGAAATTTAATCACTTTTTAACAATAATTATCTTACAAATATTATTACTTAAGTCTTAATTTTAATATCATAAACAGTAAATAAGATTTAATCAAATATAGTTGAAATAATTAACGATTATGATTAACCCTAATAATAATAATAATTAATAAATAAATAAATAAATAAAAATAATAAATAATAAAATGGGAAAGGAATTGAAGTAGCTAAGAATGGGAGGATGATATACCAGTGGGAGACTTGTAAGCAGCAGGGTGTTTGGCTTTCATTTTTGTTCTTGTGTTTCGCATTATTGTTTTATTTATTTTGTTTATAGAATAGAAATAAAAAAAATAAAAAAGTAAAATTCAAAGTGGAAGTGCTGTGATGGTGTGTGTTTGTGTGTTCTATATTCCCAATTCTAACTTACTTTATGCGTCTGACATTTTGACTTTTGACCTAGTATTTTTTATTATTTAATTTTAGAGTAATACAAATAAAACCTCATGGCCTTACATGAAAAACTTAATGTGACTTGAACTCATTACCTCCCCATAGGGTCATTAGCTTAGATCGTCCCTAACTGGGTGTTTGGTGCCGGCGTATTCAATCCCAACACAACCAAGGCCCTAACTGGGTGTTTGGTGCCGGCGTGTTCAATCCCAACACAACCAAGGCCTCGGTAGGTGAATACGAATCCATCTCATAATAGGCTTGCATCAAGTAATAAGCTAGGTGAAGATTTCATTCCAAAAAGCTAGCTTAAAGAGGACGGACACCAAGACTTATAAACTACCAACCAATCACATATTTGGTCAATATGGGATCATAAAAATGCCCAACCCTTTAAACAGCCAATGTCCTCGTTGGTCACGACTATGTTAGTCATTGTTGGCACCTTTTTTTTTTTTGTGCAAGCCACCACTCCATAGGTCACCACTTTGAGTTCGTTGGTCACAGTTATATTGGTCACGGATGGCACCCTTCTTTTTTGGGTCCAAGCCACCACTTCGGGTGTTGGAACCTTGAAAGGTATGGTTGGCTCTAATACCAATTAATACGAACATCATCCCATAATAAGCTCGCATCAAACCATAAGCTACGTGTATAACTCACTCCAAAAAGCTAGCTTAAAGGAGGAGGAGACACCTAGACTTATAAATCACCAACCAACCCATAATGCTTTGTGTTGAGGATCTTGATTGTTCCGTTGCTTTTCATAAGAAGTTGTGAGATTTACTTGCAAATAAGAATATCTTGGTTAAATCATCTAATGGTTTAAAAAGATTTAAAAAGTTCTTAAAGGTTTTTGCAATTTAAAAGGCTCTCATAATAACTTTTCACTGGATATATATATATACTGTGGAAATACAACAACAAAATTTTTGAGTTATTGCTTTTCGATGATAATATACATTCAAGCTATAAATTTTCAGTTTGAAAAAGAGAGAAAATTTCTTTGTGTTCATTACTATTAGAGAGAGAAATGGAATTGTCATGTTTAAATCTTGACATTTTATTTAAGGGATAAATACAGAAATAGATAACAAGTAAATCATAATACTACGACTTGCAGATTCATAAAATGTATGTATGGCCGGCTTAGGCATGGGACAAAGTGGGCGACCGTCTAAGGTCTGATTTTTTTGGGCCCAGAATTTTTTAATTTATATATATATATAATATATATATATCCCTCCATACTAAAGGAGCATGGAGCCTAATCTCACTTTACCCCGTGTGTCAAAAAACTAAGGTGTCCACATCAGATTTGAAATGAAATATGTGATGTCAGCGTATGTATATATATATATATATATATATATGTATTTTGTATTTGTATGTATATACGTATGTATTAATATTATATCGATAGCTGGATAGTTGCAGATGTAACACCCAACTTTATAAATATATGGATTTCAAAAAATTTCAACAAACCTTCATTAAAATGCGGAAACGTCCCATTTAAACAAAGTCATTTCCTAACGAAAATGTACGTCAAAGGTTTTGGTGTTACTTATTGCATCACAACGATAATAAAAGAAATCCACA
>JAOXNX010000001.1:8531129-8542212 GCA_028566075.1 Solidago caesia | reverse complement strand
AAATTTTTGGGGGGACCGGAACCCCCCCCCCCCCCCCCCCCTGCCCCTTAATAGTTCCGCCAATGTGTATATGGGGTTCTTTGAGTTAGGATATATGTGAGTTGGAGGAACCAAACTAATCTTGAATTCCCATAATTTTAGAAGAAAAAATAGTGAAAATTTGTGAATATATAATTAGGGAAAGAAATTGTTTATGTAGCAGAGAAATAACAGAACTGTGTGAATGATTTGAGATATCAAAAGGTTATTTTTTACAATATACTAGCATGGTACCCGCGCGTTGCGGCGGATACCATTGACAGGGAGTCTCATGTCGTGATTACCGAAAACAGTATAAGTGGGAATCAATTAAGCAAGATACTACAATTGATAACGTAGCTGCAATAGCAGCCAATGTTTTAAAAAAAAAAAAATACCAGGTTCCAACAAATATATAACAAATATCTGTCTACAAAACTCGGAATTTAAAAGTAAATTAAATAGGTACAAGAAAACTCATGTAATAATCGGATCTTAGTTTCAGTAACATAACCACCCCAGCCCAATGCAGTCGAATAATATCATTGAAAAGACAAATCGAAGTTTGTGAAATATGGAATTGATGATTTACCTCATCAGGATTTGTCGTGGCAGCGATGGATGGAGTGACAATGATGGGTGATGCTGGAGAATATGTGACCACAGTTGAAGACTTGATGCACCATTGAATGAGCCATATGCTGTTGGAGCGACGGTGACATGAGTCACAATGGGCGACATGGTTGTAGTGATGGCGACCGCAGTTGATGTAGAAGTGTCAAGGTTCGAATCATCCGTTTCCATGGGTGAAACAGTGTTGATTGTTGGAGCATGGAAGGATGGGGATGTCATTTTGAGAATGGATTCACAATGAAGAACAAGTTTTGTGTTGTGGTATACGTATATGAAATAGGATTTATACACATTGTATAGGTTGATGGTAAAATTAACGTAGATATGCAGATAGAAATATGGGATTGATATTTGCTAAAATTATGGAAATAAGTTGGTGATGAATAAATAATTGAAATTTACCAAAATTATAGGAGGTAAGTTTGCATGGAAAAATGTTTTGATGGGTAAAAGGACAATTTTGACATTTCACATTGGCCATGTTATGTAATTTTCAACAATGATGAGATAACCATTAATAAAGAGTAAAGATGTTAGTAGAACTCAAGAGAAAGGGACAAAAAATGTTTTTGGTCCCGACCATATCTATTCTGACCCATATCAAGATTAATCGTATTGACCTAACCCATATTTACAACGTGATTTTAAGCATTATTCTTAGCAATATCATGCTCCACCCACTTCTTAAAGTTTCATTACCATAAAAAAGATGAATTTAAGATGGTGTTTTGGTACATGTGAATGGAATGGGGAAGTGGAATCCCTCTTTTTTTTTCCTTTGTTTGTTAGACCCATAGAATGGAAATAGAGAATAAAAATTCGATTCCCTTTCACGAAATTGATTCACCGTTTATTCTTTTGGGGTGAATCAGATGGGGCATAACACATTATATACAAAATTGAAATTGTTTTAGAACCTTGTCTGCCAATTTCACTACGGCCATTGCACTTTTTTCTACCGGATGTTGTTTCTTTGCAGATCTATTAAGATAGAAGGGAACATTTTAAAAGTAGAATAAATTACAATTTCCATCCCTGTCGTGGGTCAAAAATTACCGTTTTCATCCGTAGGTTTCATAAATTACCGTTTTCATCCGTAGGTTTCATAAATTACCGTTTTAGTCCAAATAAGTTTGCTCCGTCAACGGTTTTGGTCCAAATCACTAACGGACGTTAAATTACTCATCATGTGACTTGCACATGATGTGTATTTTAGTCTTTTCATTACACCAAGGACCGAAAGTACACCAAGGACCAAAAGTGTAATCAAATCTTGTTAAAAGTGTAATTAAATCTTGTTAAAATATTTTTTCTTCATTAATAATAATAATAATAATAATAATAATAATAATCATCATCGATCTATATCTGTATAACTATATCTATATCTAATATCTGTATATCTAAATCAACATCATCATCAATCTATATATGTATATTTATATATCCAAAAACTCTTGATCTTTCCGTCTCCCATCACTAACATCATCAATCTATATATGTATATCGATGAACATCATCAATCTAAATCAACATCATCATCATACCTATTGCTTCGTGTGCTTTACCGATTTTAATCTTGACTTCCATCAAGGCTTTTAAGACATTTATGTCATCAGGGTCTTTTCATGTGTTTTTTATTCTTCGTTTACTTCGACAGTGGTTGGTGGCGAAGCTACGACGGCAATTGAGGGTTTGGTCGGAAAATGTAAGAGGACCACGGCGGCGATGGTGACGCCGGTGATGACGGTGGTTTTGATGAAAGATGGTAAATTAAGGTTTAAGGTTTTGGGGGTTGGTGAAATGGGGTGATTAGCTCAATCATGCTTGTCATGGGAAGCACTCCATGATCAATACAGAAAGCTTGAAGGCATAATTGCTTTTTGCAATGACGGTACTAATTGCTTCTTAGTAAATAAATTTCAAAGGTTTCAAGTTATGCTAGAGAAATTTATGGAGGACGAAAGATCTGAAAAAGGCAAAAGGTATTGAAAAAGGCAAAAGGCAAAAGGATCTGAGAGATTTAGTAACTGTAACCTTTCTTACATAGCTAGTATTTTCGAAATATGACCCTAGCCTCTTATATGTCTTGAGTAGAAAGCTACAAATAGGTTTGAACAACAACATATATATATTTGATGATTTTTTTTTTTGGATTTGAGTTTGGTGTGATCAGATTTAAGTATAGATTAAATATTAAAAAAGAAGAGATATAAAGTTTGTATCAATATATTTGAAGATATAGATATGATCTATATAGATATAGAGTATATATATATATATATATATATATATATTTGAAGATATTTTTTGTGGTTTTTTTTTTTTGAATTAATTGTATTGTATGTATAGATAATAGTTATAGATATAAAAAAAAAAAAAATCTATGTATTATTAATTTATTAAAAAAACTTTGTTATTCACGCTTTTAGTCCTTGTGGTAAGAAAAAGACTAAAATACCCATCATGTGCAGGTCACATGATGGGTAATTTAACGTCCGTTTGGAATTTGGACCAAAACCGTTGACGGAGCAAACTTATTTGGACAAACGGTAATTTGTGAAACCTAAGGATGAAAACGGTAATTTTTGACACACGACAGAGACGAAACTTGTAATTTACTCAAATATCAATTTTACCCCAAAAGTTGGCAAAATTTTGCAATCGAGGTCCACGTCTCACACGGCGTGAGTTTTTGGCCATTAACAAAGACACGTGAAAGAAGTGTGAGGATATGATGGTCCTTTCACCTTTCCAACGTCCTAATATATTGAGTAACTTATATTTTTCATCCCTCAAGTTGTCTCGATTTTCACTTTCAATCCCCCAAGTCATTTTTCCGTGTCTAAAATCAATATATATATATATATATATATATATATATACATACACACACACACACACACATAAAGATATATACACACTCTCATACAAATACTTACAGCAACAACAAAAACTTTAAAAAAAAATGAAATTTGACAAATGATACATATATTTTTTTACACACACAAAGCTATATACACACACATATAATATCTCCGATCTATATATATATAATGATTTTCATTTACTTGTTAAGGTTTCAAAAGGGAGAAGAAAGGGGGTTTGGGAAAGGGAAATCAAATTTTGGAGTCATATTTGAGAGATATAGATATTAGACATAAGAGATAGATATATTGATGTGTGAATTAACAAGCATGAGACTTCAACGAATTGAAACCATAAATTGTTGATTGGTTACGTACAAACGAGGCAATTTTCATCAATTAAATATGGAAGAATTAAATACGAAGATAAGGAATTGAATGTCAGCCGCTTAAACGAATTGAATACTTCGGATTAACACCGACTAAGAAATTAGAGGTTGGTGATGATATAGAAACTGGAAGAGCTAAATATGGAAGAATTAATTATTCACTATCAAAAAGTTTTTGTTGTTGCTTCAGTTAGTGTAAGTATTTATATGAGAGTGCGTATATCTTTTTGTGTGTGTGCATATATATATATATTGATTTTAGAGTGGAAAAAGACTTGGGGGATTGAAAGTGAAAAGCGTGACAACTTGAGCGACGAAAAATGTAATTTATTCAATATCTTAGGACGTTGGAAAGGTGAAAGGATCATCCTACCCTCACACTTCTTGCACATGCCCCTGTTAACGGCCAAAAACGCACGTCGTGTGAGGCGTGGACCTCGATTGCAAAATTTTGCCAACTTTAGGGGTAAAATTGATAGTTTTTTACATGGGGGATTGAAAGTGCAAAACGTGACAACTTGAGGGACAAAAAATGTAATTTACTCAATATTGTTTTATAAGAACCAAAACCTATATATATATATATATATATATATATATGGGTCGGTTATTGTAAAACAAGTATTAAAGTAAAACAAATAGGATAAGATCTTGACCTTTCGATCATGATAAAAATGATGCACGGAGATTCATTGCGCACAAGTATATATACCGATGCACGGAAATTTTCATGATGCACAACGATTTTCAGTTAAGAGAAAAGGCTTGTTTTATTAGTTTTAGTTTAATAATTGTTTTATTTGAACCATAACTTATATATATACTTTTTTTTTAAACGGCAGAAATTTTATAAAACATTTAGAACCATAACTTATATATATATATATACTAGCATGGAACCCGCGCAATGCGGCGGCGGTGTGGTGGTGGCGGCGGCTGTTGGTATTGGTGGTGGCGCGATGAGTGGTGACGGCATTGGTGGTGGCAGCGGTGTGGTTATTATTATAAAGGTAATTGATGTAAAAGGGGGTAGTGTAGTTATTTTAGGAGTTGAGAGATCTATGTTATAAATTGTTTCATTAAGGGTATCATAGGTATTTTAAGTGGAGATGTTTAAATTATTGAATAAAAGAATGAGGATTAATTAACTCATTAAGGGTAGAATGGTCATTTCGCATTGTGTAATTTTTAACAGGAGGTGGGATAATCTTTAATAGGGAGTATATATATATATATATATATAATATTGTTAATAATTGAAGTGATAAAATGAGAACAAAAAACAAAGGTGAAAACTATGAGAACTACTAAATTTTTTTTTTAATAATAAAATACTCATTTATTTATATTTTCACTTTTATTTCTTTTCCAAAATTTTCATCCAATTTCTCTCACACTTTGAGACCCACAAACTCCGATCACCACCATCTCCGAGGGCGAAGCCCGTGCGGTTAAGGGCTACGCCCGTACAGTATCCAACAACAAACATTTCTTGGATCGCCGTCCATCAAATCTAAATCATTCTCAAATTCGTTCAGCCTCCACCCTTTTATAAATGTCCTCGAGGGCTACGCCCGATAAGGGCGAAACCATCCTGAACAGGCTACACCCGTTCTGCTTAGGGCTACGCCCGTAACGTATTCATTCATTTTCAACACATAACCTATAGAATTTTTAAAAAAAAAATGAGTTTTATTAAAAAAAAATAATAATAAATAAAAAATAAAAAATCATACAAAAAAAAAAGGAAAAAAAGGGGGAAAATAATGGTTGTTTTGATTTTAACATTACTGTAATTAAAAATAAAAAATTATACTCAAGTTTACGCAACTCACATACTTTTAACTTTTTACCATTTTTCAAAAAAACATTTACATTTACACCCTGTCTATATCTGTAAAAATGAAAATAGCTTATATGTTAAGCTAGTTTAACCCAGAAACGGTTAAAAAAACTCACCCATATATAAACATCAGGCCATTTGTTTTTTTTTTTCCCATTTACCCTTGCCACTGTAAACCTATTCACAGTACATATAATCGCCTCTATCTCTCTGTATCTATATCTCCTCTCTCTTTGTTTCCCCAATTCCCTTATTCCGTACAGATCCACGATCAGGTATAATAATCCTAACCCTAACTTTACATATACATATACATGTCTGTATCTATATCTATGTATCTATATCTATACATATATGTTCAATTTCATCGCTTATTTATCTCTTTTTTTTAATTATTATTATCTATTAATTAATTTTCGATTTTGATTTAATTAATCTTAGCATTAATGATTATATGATTATTATGTATTAATTAATTCATTTTACAGTTTTTTCTGTTATATTTGTTGAATTGATGTATAGCTCCGTTTGTAAATTATAGACGTATAGATTTTGGTCCACAGTGGTGCGGTCCACTTGTTCCGGTAACTATACAGTGGATATATTATATATATATATATAGAAATTTGCAGGTGTGTGGATGTTTTTTTTTTGTTATGTGTTAATTTGTAAGTTTTTGTTTATAGATTTTGTCGTGCTTTGTTTGTATGTGAGTAGTGAGTTTATGTGTTTTTGTTTTGTTTTTCAGAATTTTTGAGATCAGGAGGCTGTGTGAAGTAATAAGAAGGAATTATGTTTGGCGCTAGTAATCGTAAGTTTATTACGAGCATTGCTTTTGAATGTAAATAGGTTTTTTTGTTAATGTAGTTTGCCATTTTCCTCATTTTTTGTTTGAATAACTGACATATGAAAGGTGCATCGTTCCTGGTTAAACATTATGTTTAGGTTTTGCATTGGTCAGCTAAAAAGGATGTTTATAGATATGGCGTTAATTTAGTATGAACTTGCCAATTGATTCTTCTTCGGGCCATACTACTACCAGAAAGACTAATTTAGTTAAATGATAAAACTTTGTATTCTGTAGTAATGGTCTGCATTTGATGGGTTGAGATTCAGAGTTGCCTTTTTTTTTTTTTTTTTGCATATGGATATATCAACGGATCTTCAACTTATTTGCAATAATATATTTTAAAGATAATTGTGTCACAAATAAAAAGTTTAAATATCATATACTTTATAAGGATGCTTGTCTTACATTTTCTTGTGTTGATGTTTTGATGATGCAAAATATGTGAAGGCAAACAGTTACCCTTCTTACACTTGGGATGAGAATGCCTGCTTTTATATGTCCATGTTCGCCTAGAATACAACGTAGCTTAATATGCTACACGTTTTAAGCGTACCACCTTACCTTCATTTTAGGAACTTCATGTACCATGTTCAAAGCATAAACTTTTTATCTAGTAAATTTTTTGTATAATATGTCGATTTTGTCCTAAACTAAATACTTTTTTGGGCTCTCGGGGAACTAAAATAAGCCCCACTTGTTATGTCTATGTCTATCTGTTAAATTCAAGTTCAAGGATCAGTCTACCAGCTAGACAGAGTATAGATTCAGATAATTGAGCTAGCGCGGTCCAGTTTGCAAGTTCCATCTTGTATTTATTCCTAGAATCCTCTGTTTATAGGGCGTAAGTCACGTATCTAAGCATCTTTTGTTAGTAGTGCTTATGTTAATTTGATATATTTGTAGAAAATCTGAAATAAGATTGCCAAATAACGACTATTAAAGGTTTTGAGTTTAGTCAGTCAGTGACTTGTTATATATGCGAGATTGTTAGATAGCTCTATGATGGATACCTGATTCTTGGGACTTCCTAGTATGCTGTGTAATTCTTTGTTTTGCTGTCAGAAATATTAGACGTCTAATTGCTTTTGATTTCAACAGCTTTTGGGCAGTCATCTAATAGCCCATTTGGGTCCCCATCAGTTTTTGGGCAGAACAATAATGCAAATAACAATCCTTTTGCTCAAAAACCATTTGGTAGCCCATCTCCCTTTGGTGCACAAACTGGAGGTTCTATTTTTGGTGGCACATCTACTGGTGTGTTTGGGTCCTCACCAGGATTTGGTGCATCATCTACGCCTGCTTTTGGGAGTTCAATGCCAGCCTTCGGAGCTTCATCAAGCCCAGCCTTCGGTGCTTCATCAAGCCCAGCCTTTGGTGCTTCATCAAGTCCAGCCTTTGGTGGTAAGCAGACTATTTGGACTAATCTTTAATATTAATGGTTTCGCGAAGAATATCTGGTTTTGGCTTAATCTTTAATGTCAGTTTTTTTATATTGGAAAGAATCTTTATAATCAGTTTTAGTGGCGCTCTGAGTTAAGTTCATTAGTATCATATTGGATATGGTTCTGGCTTAATCTTTAGTATACAATGGTTTTGTGAAGGATATTTGGTGTCTGTTGTAGGTGTTCTGTGTGGCTGGTTAAGATGCCGATGTATTTAAATCTGTGATTGCTAATAGTCATATTGATAGCTTTTATAGTTTAGTGGTTTCATAATTACAAGAGGTGATATTATTATTGTAATGTCTTATAATTTTTTCTTCTTTTATGGCAAAGCATAATTATAATCTCCCTTGTAAAGTTGTAATGACTTTAGATGCATTAAATGAAGTTTTGGCTACTCACAGTTGAAACAATCACTTCTTTAGACTTCCTTTATTCACTTGGTGTCTTGCCATGTTAATGCCTGGGAGTGGCTTTGTTTTATGATGTTCATACCCGTTGTCTACGATCACGTTGGTCTCATATTTGTTCTGATTTTAGTATTTTCATATTCTTTACTTAATGTTTGATTTTGGTCTCTTCTTTAGTCAAATGTATGAATTATATATTATCATTCCTGCTCTTCGATTCTCTATTATCCCTTTTTATATCTGATAAATTTATTTTTGTCAATAAATTTATTTTGTCCCCTCTTCTGAATTACAGGTACTTCTGCGTTTGGGCAAAAGCCTGCATTTGGTGGCTTTGGATCCACTACACAGTCGAGTCCTTTTGGAAGTTCATTTCAACAATCACAACCTGCTTTTGGAAGCAACTTGTTTGGCTCAACACCTTTTGGAGCTTCTAGTCAACCTGCTTTTGGTGCTCCGAGCACACCAGCATTTGGATCCTCAAGCACCCCTGCTTTTGGTGCCACAAGCACTCCTGCATTTGGCACTACAAGCACACCTGCTTTTGGTTCTACGTCAACCCCATCATTTGGCAACACAGGTTCTGCATTTGGTGTTTCTGGCTCTTCTGTTTTTGGATCTAGCACTCCAGCCTTTGGTGCTTCTAGCACTCCAGCCTTTGGTGCATCAAGTACATCCGCATTTGGTACTTCGAGTACTCCTGCTTTTGGAGCCTCAAGTACTCCAGCATTTGGCTCTTCACCGTCTCCTGCTTTTGGTGCTGCTAGCTCTCCTTTCGGTTTTGGGTCTAGTCCAGCATTTGGTCAATCTGCATCTGCATTTGGCAGCAGTCCATTTGGTACTGCTACCTCAGCCTTTGGGGCACCAAGCTCTCCGTTTGGTACATGTTGTTCTGTACATAGCTGTTTCTTTGTTCTAGAACTAATAATTTATATTGTGGTGTTTGAAAATGTTTACTTGGCTGAAATATGTTTCTACACACTAAAATGCAGGTAGTCAGACCACAACACCAGCATTTGGGAGCCCTGGTTTTGGACAGTCGTCTGGTCAACGTGTGGGAAGTAGAGTAACCACTTATGCTCAGACACCTGAGGTTGGCAGTGGTATCTTTTTTGGGACACTGGTGCCAATATCGGCGATGCCTGCATACAAAGAAAAAAGTCATGAAGAACTTAGATGGGAGGACTATCAATCAGGAGATAAAGGTAATAACTATTGTGGTCATCATTGATTTCCTGATTTGTTGGTATTTATCTCTTTCTTTTTGTTTCTTGTTATTTTTGGTTTCAGGGGGGCCAAATCCTGCTGGTCAGTCTTCGGGCTTTGGTACTAATAATGCTCAGCAATCAAACCCTTTTTCTTCCACTTCTGCATTTAATCAGATATCTTCAAATCCATTTTCTTCCACTACATCTACCAACCCATTTGCCCCAAAGACCTCGACTTTTAGTACTCCGGGTTTTGCAAACTCAACCCCTTCGCTTGTATCTTCGCCCTTTGGTGTTGCAACGTCTAACCCATTTGCATCAACACCAACTCCAACACCATCTGTATTTGGTACAACTTCTGCTTTTGCATCTGCTACTTCTCCATCTCTTTTTGGTACTCCCAGTACATCAACTTTTGGAACAACATCTATATTTGGTACAAATCAAGCCCAGGGAACTTCATTTTCTACTAGTCTAAACTTCGCCAACTCACAATCATCTCCCTTGTTCCAGTCTAGCACTCCCTCCTTTCAAACAAGTTCTCCGTTTGGGCAGAGTAACTTTGGGCAGCCTGCCTCAGCCTTTAGTGCTCCGCCCTTTGGTCAATCAAATGCATTTGCAGGAAACATGTTCTCAAGCACCCCATCATTAAACACTGGCAGCACGGCATTCAACCCAACAACTGTGAGTTTCTCTTCTAGTGTTTTTATGAATCTTTGATTACTTATTATAATTAAATGTTGATATAGTCGTTGGGAAACTTGTTTTCTTCTTGTTATGTTTAGACAACTTTCTATGGTCTTGTAGGTGGCTATAGGTATTACTATGGTTAATATTTTGATCTGGTTTAAGATTTTTAGCTTGTCGCTTTCTCTTTACAAGTCTAATTATGTGAGAACCGGACTTTGGAATCGGTGACATTACCCACATCTCTTGTGAGCTGTAGATCCGTCAACCTGTCATAGGACACTGAGTTGCCAAGGTGCTACATATCAATTAGATTTGCCCCTCTATACAAAATGACTTTTCCTTAAAGTGTGTTAAGCTTGGTGTGGGAACTGTGAATTTGCTTTAGATATGAACTATAAGGGTGGTTTAAAGTTTGTTATCTGATAATGAAGTTTGGGTTTGTATTTGTGTTTGGCATTTCTAGAGGCAGAAAGTTGTAGTATCTTTTGGAATTTCTTGTGCGTGTTGTGGTTACTTTCTCAATGGAAGAACCCATTTGCTTTTGAACGGGCTGATTTGGGTTATGTTTTGCTTCAATGGGTCTGCAACAAATTTAGCCAAAAGGAAACAAGTCTAACGGGTTGAAAGTCGCACGAAGTTTATGTCTAATTCGTGTATCCTAGCGTTTTTAAGAATTTAGATGATTGATGCAGTAGTAATGTATTATGCAAACCTTATTAACTTAATCAAAAGC
>JAOXNX010000001.1:8505283-8531029 GCA_028566075.1 Solidago caesia | reverse complement strand
CTGAATTTTATGATAAGTGTACAACTATTTAATGCACCTTATATACAGCCCTTAGGGCTTTGTTTAGCAAAACCCTTATTATTATTAAACACATGAAGGCACAATTAATTAATTAAATGGTTAATTATTGGGCGTTTTTGCCCAACAAACATTACACACAACATATGTGTACCACAAACAATAACCAAAACAATCAAAAGCCAAGGAAAAAGGAACCAACGCACTAATTTACTAAAAGTTTGTTTTGATTGTGAGACTATGTGGGCAAATCAATATTTTGCGTATATGCCTTAATCGTGATGTCCTGATATGAAACATGGTGACGCGATAAGGCTACAGTTAGGATATGATCGCAACTCTCATCAATGCAAGATTCGGTATGATGAGTTTGATCATAAACAAAACGTCTTTTTGATGATAACAAATAAACTGACAAAATCATTTTTAAAAACCGTACAAAAAGACCTGGTATTTAAGCTTGGGATACAAAATGCTAACTCAATGTTTTCCGTGTATCAAAATCATAAACAATTAACCCCATCAGTTTGGTCCAACATCTTACACCCTGCACTTGCAGCACTTCTAACTTTTTATTTTATGCAAAATGTTGAGTAAACTGAAACATTTATGCTTCTGGAGAAACTTGAATTAAAGTTGGCCGAGATCCACTCGTTTAATTAGGCTAAAAGCCACTTTGTCTATTACGAATATAATTAAAGAGTTTAAAGAAACATCAAAACCTGGGGAAGCAATATACAATCACCACACTTACATGCACAAAAACACCCAACACTAACAGCTTTTCATTTGATTAGACCAGGTCTATTAGACGGTCGTTTTGGTCTCGAAGAGACAACTCTTTTCGGCATTTCTGTTGTCAATGCATACATCCTCACAGGGAATAGTTCATTTGGAAATCCCTTTTGATCCTGACAACATACAAACATTATTAACAAAATATTCTTTTTACAAGAGCAGAAAGACGCCTAGAACATGTATAAACAGCATGCAAATCATCCCTTAAATTCACTTCTAGTAAAAGAGAAGTCATCCGTTTTAACCCAAAACCATTATTGCCCAAGTATGAAGCTAAAGTTCAACTCACTTTTAAATAATACAAAATGTACACTTCTGAATCGTCCATATAAACATATGTGAGAATACTTGGGCACAATCAGCAGAAAAATCGAGAAATCTTACGAAAATAAAAGAAACTTCCAGTCAAAATTTTGATAGAATGGGAAAAAGGGAGCATTGCAATAAATAGCAATGCAATTTTCCTTCATTTTTAGTTTATTCCAATAGACTTTTAAGAATCGTTAAAACCATCCAACTTTCAGAAAATCATCATAAAACAGTCTTGTTGTTGTGATTTTTTAAGGTCCAGTAGTAAAAAAGGAAATGAAAGTACATTACTAGTAATTGCAACTTGGCATTACATGAACTTTTCAAATGAGAACTGGAATTACCTTCATATTGTAGACGGTGAGACCACATTGGCCAAAGAGTTCCTTGAAGTATATGTGAGATCTTGTAAGGCTCTTATCTTCATTATCCAGCACAAATCCTGAATTCATGCATGTTGGGACTCAGGTTTCATATATGTTGTTGTGACAGCCTACTCTATACTATAAATGCAACTTCCATACATAATTGCATTTAAACAACTGTTTTATCTAAGTTCAGTTATTTTAGAATGTTCCCGTTAGAAATTCAAGGGGCACATTTGATGATTTTAATGCAACCTTTCTCCTTTTGAAAAATCAAAAAAAAATTTCTTTCATTGTTAAATGCGCTGCTAACAATTCACGCTTCAATACTACTGTTTGAACCAATTTGTTTTAATAAGCTTTATAAGAGCAGGAATGCATCCTGGACACCATATTATCCATGTACCATAAGATGAAGATATTACAAATAAAAAAGTTATTGAGAACAGAGACTTCCTACCTGATCTTGCAAGGTTTTCTTTCAAAACAAAAAATCCACCAGGTTTAAGGCCAGCCTGAACATAAATGCATGTGTCAGTACAACTGCAAATTAACCAAATGTATTACGTAAAGTAAAATTCACATATTTTTCACATTTTGACCGGAGGTCCTTCTGGAAGCAGTCTCTCTTCCCGTGGGTAAATTACCATTGGGTAGAGGTAAGACTGTCCACATCACACCTCTGACCTCCCCCATACCCCGCTTATTCCGGGATTGGGTACCGTTATCGTTGTTGTTGTTGTATTACATAAACTAAAAACAGTAATATTTAATAACCCAAAATTTTTATGTCCTCTTATGTGTGACAGATCAGATGGAACATGCTCTTTCGTTCCAAATATAGGTGAACACTTCATTAGGTGGATATGTTAAAGCTAGTGTTAACTACTGTCTACTAGTAGTACATTCACTAGGTTTCATATATGTTAAGCTCTCAATGATTAACGGTATACATGAACCTGGTAGGTTGTAGGCCAAAATCAATGCAACGGATAATTTGTATTCACTATGGGTAACTTACTTGGCCAATAATGATCTGGGTTAAAACCGATAGCATTTTTTTGAGTATCAAAGCAAGTCAGTTCAGGTTTGGTTGTCCCATTAACACTTTTTTTAATTTAAATATAAGTGATGTATCAAGTATGATTGCAAAAACTATTTTATCGAAATTCATAATCATTACAAAGATAATTCTCACATCACAAGTCATACAAATTCCAAGGCTATTTTTGCATACCTTAAACACTTGACTAATATTAAATATTGACTAAGAACTTCAGAACATGAAACAAAGACTTGTATTGTACAACACATTCGATCAAAAGGATAGATAAAGTAGGAAAGATACCGATGTGATTGTACCTTTGCTCTCTTGAAGAATGCCACAAAGTCATCATCGGCAAGATGCCCAATGCACCATTGGACCCATATGACATCATACCTTCCTGCATCTGGAGTGAATTCCTAAAGCATTTTCGACAGCAACCCATTTTCAGAGTTTATTGTAACGGATGAAATCAGAAGTAATTCTATAACAAGCTTATAGTTTTAGCATAAGATATTGGTTAAGAAAGAAATGAATTTCCACCATAAATAAATGATAATACATCAAGAGTATATGATATCTGTTGAGATTTAAATTCAACGTCATGTGGAACGTCATGTGGCTTAACCATGAGAAAACCAAAAGCATTAATACACACTAAACATATATTTTATTGAGGTGGAAAAACGAGTGGGTGGGGTGATGGGTCAAAATTGGTAAGTTTTGTAGGAATCTGATGTGTATCAAACAGAATTTAAACAAAAGAAACACCAGATACCACAAAGAACACTAATTGTATGATAGATAAATACGGGATTCGAGTTCCCGCAACTCCTAAACAAAACCGAATGAAGTCGGCTGTTTCTTTAATTGGCTGAATTCGAGCTTCAGCTGCTTCTAACAATGATTAATAAAATAAAACACTGATAATAATCTTCCTGTCTAAAATACGTGGCCTATGGCCTTATTTAAAGTCTAACCCTAAACTTGGTGAACAAGAAATTACTAAAATTAAGAAATTAACTAAATTAACTATTGAATAATGACACTTTGCGCCCTTGTACTTTTAGTTCCAGCAGATCATATCATGAACATTAGGCGCCGGGTTGAAAAATGAATTTCTATAATTTTGGTAAAGACATCTTGGCCATTGAAAATTTGTCAATTCATTATTATGCATGCTAAACATGTTTAAACTAGTTTCTAATTATGTGTCACTTTTTCTATCTTGGCCATTATTGAAAATTAATTTGTGAACTCATTATTATATATGCATGCTATAACATGTTTAAACTAGTTTCTAATTATTATGTGTCACTTTTTCCCTTCATCTTTTGATTTATTTTAATTAATTGTATAAAGGTAGGCCAGTTTGTTGCATGCATTTCACAAATAAAGGAGTCTAGAAAGGATGAACATTTAAAATTTGCACTTATTTGGTCATCCATGACATCTACAAAAGGCCACAGGGCCCGGTCATCATGTTAGTGTTGTGTGCAGGCATTCCCTCATTTTGACATGATATGGAATTGAAGATCTTGATCTAATAATAGAGACTCTCTATGTCTATGGAAATTGCTATATAGTCTCCTTTTCAAAACGTTTTACGCTGTACAGTGGAACCTTGTAATAAGGGAGGCATATATGGTACGTACGTGCATATGCACTCCGACACGTACGTAATACAAAGAGATTGATTCTGTTAATCTAAATTTCATTTCTTGTCAAGATGGCCTTAATTGTGTTGCTATATAAGCTCATATATATATATAGCTTACCTATATAACAAGTAATTTTAAACTTATGTGTGTATTATGCTGTGATGGTCTACATTTATGATTATTGTGGCTTAATTATATTGGTATAGAGGAACAGTATCGATCAATTATATTGGGTTGTACATAGAATCATAAACTGTATAATTTTATTGTTATTTTTTTCGTTGTTGTTGTATTGTTAAAGTCGTATTTGAAGGAAAGTTCTTCTCTACCATATATAACACAGGTAATCCGTTTGCAAAGGAGATTTCGATCTCCATATATTTGAACTTGAGTCTCCCTAAACTTGAAAATTAGGCGACGATCGAGCAAAATATACGTACCCTCCCGTAACGAGTTCTTTGATCTGAAATCAAAGAAAAATAAATTGCAGTACGAATTTAAAAAAATAGTTTCTGATTATGTGTCTCTTTTCCATTAAATAAAAAAAATCGTTAAACATGTACTATAAACTATTTTTAGATTACTAAATAGTTTCCTGATTATGTGTCTCTTTTCCCTTGTTTTGATTTGTAGCTTGGATTTTTTTATTTTTTTTAATAGTAAAGTAAGTCTAGAAAAGTATGACCACGTACACTCAAGATTGCACCTATAATTTCGTCATCAATGACATTTTCAAAGAGGACAGAAGCTAAAGTTTGCCATTATATGGAAGAAATATGATCTAATATATACTGTAACAGATAGCCATGAGTTTCCTTTTCTACACGTTTGTGTTCGAGATGTCTATATTCAGCGAAACCGGCCTTGTAATAAGGGTGTTATGGCACGTATACATGTTCCCCGACACGTCCCAAAGTTGATCTTTTCAAATTCAAAACCTGTGGATCGATCAATTGGCAAGTTGGCTTACAAAGTGATTCTATTAATCTAGTTCACCCTTTATAGCCAAAATAGATCGAATGCAATTTAAAAATATCAAAAAAAGGTTTAATATATACATTTTGCTCACAAATATGAAGTAATATAGAGAGGTAAGCCAGGACTATTGCAAAAGATGGATTGATGAAAACTCGCAATCTGTACATAAATCTGGCCTAAAATCGATATCAAAAGTAAACAATATGTGTCCACATATCGAAGAAAAATGACAGCAACAAAAATTCCTCAAAAAATTGTATGTATCTTATTTAAGCAATTTAAATGTCCTAGTTTGACTTATTGAGTCTTTTTATTTTAATTTTTGACCGTAAATATTTTTGTTTTTGTCATATAATACTTGATGAAAGTTTAGTTATATAAATGAAAATACATTTAAAACCAAATCCATTCATATAGTTTACATCAAGTATCAAAATTGAAAATGAAAGACTCAACAAATCAAACTAGGACATTTAAAATAGGACGGAAAGAAGTATTATTATCTTAATATATATTAAAAGACAACTGACCTAACCTCAATCGACCAATCACAGCTCTCGATTCCTTTAAATTAAGCTATTAAACATGTGACTAAATTGACCAAATTTATTAATTTGGATTAAGTATGAAATATTAATAGAATTATTTAATTATTAATTATATTAATAATTATAGAAAAAGTCTCATTAATTTACACTTTTTTTGTTTTTCATCACTAATTTACACTTTTTAATTTTTTATAAAAAGGATAAATCTTACTAAATACTTAATTTAAATATAATTAACACTTTTTAGCTTTTAATGCTTATTAATAATTAAAGTACTAAAAACATATCTCCACAAAAAAATTTCTAAAATTTGAAAATGTTTCAATTGATGATGGTAATCCAATCCATATACTAATTTATATCGACATCCAAAAAAATACAAACTATATTACTCGGTATATCAACAATATATCAAAAAAAATTGTTAACATCTATATTAAAACAAAATTTCACATATATTTATTAATTAATATTAAAAAAAATCCATCAACGGCATAAATATGAAATTTGTTACTTAGAGAACTAAAATACTATATGTGACATTTATATTATTCGAGCAGGTTTGTTATTACAAAGAACTATTACAAAAGATGAAATAAAATATATATTGTTTCAGAATTACATTATTTAATTTTGATTTTATTTACATTCTTTACATTTAAATTACCAGTTTTTTTTCTTATATTTTTAAATTTTGAATTTATATATTTTTTTTATTTGCATTTGTTTAATAGTTTATTTTATTTTAAAAATATCATTAATCTCCCGTGTATTTGACACGGGATTAAATCTAGTTATCATATTATTATTAATATCCACTTGAAACATATCTATGATTAATTTATCATATTTTATGTTAATAATTTCAATTTACATATGTAGACATTTACTTTTCATATACTATATTTTAGTTTAATTATATTTTAGCTAATAATAATATGTTAACTTATCACTTGATTTATTCTTATAAAACAAATAGAATAATAAATAAGTACAATGATATAAAAATTATGAGCGAAAAGGAAAAAAAAATCATAATCAATCCGTATATCGTACGGGCATTAAAACTAATATAGATAGAGATATATATTCTTAATATATAAAGATGCCCCCTTCCCATTTTCAACTTTCAGTCTCTGAAATACCTAATATGCCCCTCTTTTTTTAAAAGCTTTATTTTTATAATTAACCCATATACCTAAAATATCTTTATCTATCTATACTTCTATACTTCTATGCTATTATATAAAGCAGATGCCCCCTCCCCCTTTTCAACTTTCAGCCTTTGAAATACCTAAAATGCCCCTACATTTTCAAAAGCTTAATTTTTATAATTAACTCATATACCTAAAATACCTTTAATGAAATAATTTACAACATCTATCCCTCAACTCCTAAAATAACTATACTACCTCATTTTACATCAATTATCTTTACATTAATAACCACACCGCCGCCACCACCACCACCCGTCGCCGCCACCACCACCACCCGTCGCCACTACCACCATATCTGTCGCATCGTGCGGTCATGAGTTTAGTGTGTATATATATATAGGGGTTGGTTATTGTAAAACAAGTATTAAACTAAAACAAATAAGATAAGATCTGTTGGATCATAAGAACACAAATATATACAATGATGTACGAAGATTTTCATGATACACAATAACTTTCAGTTAAGAGAATATGATTGTTTTATTTGTTTTACGTTAATGCTTTTTTTTTATTTTAACCAAAACCTATATATATATTAACAAAATAAAAATATAAAATAAACTTTCTTTGTTTTCAATATTGGATTGTTTCACGTTTGGTTTTTTCTTTTATTTTATCAAGTTCATAACCGGCGCTGTACCTTATATCCCAAAAAAAAAAAAGTTTTAATTATGGCTTAAAATTCAAGCTAAAATATGTTTATCGCATTAATGAATTAGCTTACGGCTTAAGCTTTAAGCTAATTTTAACAGCAATATAAATAGTTACCACCATTAATCTCACACAATTTACTTTTCACTACGACCCGGCCGCGTCTCTATAGGTACGGATATGATCATAATCCACCTTTTAATCTCACATATTATCGATCAGCCAACCATATATATATATATATAATCATGTCTAATTAGTTTGCTTTTAATGAGTTGTAGCTAGCAAGGGTTTTGTGTAAGTTTAAGTTGACATTAGTTCTCTGGTTTTATTAATTTGTTTGAACTTTGAAGGCATTGATATATATAGTTGTATTTGAGGTTACATATATATATATACACACGTAAACATGCATTATATATATATTCGAAAAGGGGCTTGACATGTTCTAATTGGTTACTCAGAATTTGATCAAGCTAGCTAGCTAGATCGTGCATGAGATCGAGCCTGATTTACGTAAACTAACAGTAGCAAGTATGTGCATGTTCGGAACTATGTCTGGTTCTAGCAACAGTGAGTTTCTATTCTTGTTTTCAATCGATTCTTCGGCTTGATGTTTATATGTACGTACGTTCTTTTTGTTTTTTAGAACATTTTTGTTTTGAATATTTATAGTTTAATTTTTTCATTATAACATGATCGAAGAGGCTAGGTGATATAATATTGTAATGTTATATAATTTCTTTTTCTCTTATTGCAAGATGGAAAATATGTGAAGGCTAGGATGAGAATGCCTGCTTTTATATGTCCGTGTTCGTCTAGAAAATAATGTAGCTTAATATGCTACCTGTTTTAAGCATACCACACCTTACCTTCATGTTCAAAGCGCAAACTTTGTATCTAGTAACATTATTGTATTTTAAGTCGATTTTGTCCCAAACTAAATACTTTTTTGGGCTCTCGAGGAACTAAAATAGGCTCCACTTGTTATGTCTACGTCTATCTGTTAAATTCAAGTTTAAGGATCAGTCTACCAGCTAGACAGAGTATAATCTACTGTCCCTCAAAAGTTGATTCAGATAATTGAGCTATCACATCCAGTTTGCAAGTTCCATCTAGTATTCACAGTGGCGGATGCATATGTAGTGTATAGTGGTCAATGGACCACCCTTGGAACGTAAAAAGTTATAAAGGTTTTGTAAGAAAAATTGAAATGAACCTCCTTATAAATTCAATAGGAACCCCCTTGAACTTTAACTTTAAAAGAGCAAAAGAAACCCAAATAAATTAAGTAAGTATAAAAACTCTTTGGGCTTCATACACTCAGAAAATTATGATATCGAAAAGGTTAATTTATTTAAGTTAGTATTATAGAGAATACCAAAATAGTTTATAAAGAAAGAGGTATTATATGGTATTAGTATGATCGACTAACTTATGAAAGGTTTTTCAAATTTGATACCTCACCGGGTAATATTATAACAACTTTGACTATTTAATATTATGATTGAATTTATGTTTACATAATTGGACTTGTGACCCATTTGGTTGACCCGACCCATTTTAGTTTTTTTTTTGCTCCACTAACTTATCGAGTCAAACTTTTATGGACCCTCATGACTTGAAATCCTAGATCCGCCACTGAGTATTCATTCCTAGAATCCTCTGTTTATAGGGCGTAACGTATCTAAGCATCTACTGTTAGTAGTACTTATGTTGATTTGATATATTTGCAGAAAATCTGAAATAAAGTTGCCAAATAACGTCTATTAAAGGTTTTGAGTTTAAGTCAGTTTTGTTATATATGCGAGATTGTTAGATAGCTGTATGATGGATACCTGATTTTTGGGACTTCCCAGTATGCTGTGTAATTCTTTGTTTTGCTGTCAGAAATACTAGACATCTAATTGCTTTTGATTTCAACAGCTTTTGGGCAGTCATCTAATAGCCCATTTGGGTCACCATCAGTTTTTGGGCAGAACAATAATGCAAATAACAATCCATTTGCTCAAAAACCATTTGGTAGCCCATCTCCCTTTGGTGCACAAACTGGAGGTTCTAGTTTTGGTGGAACATATACTGGTGTGTTTGGTTCCTCACCAGTTTTTGGTCCATCATCTACGCCTGCTTTTTGGAGTTCAATGCCTGCCTTTGGAGCTTCTTCAAGCCCAGCCTTCGGTGCTTTATTAAGTCCAGCCTTTGGTGGTAAGCAGACTATGGACTAATCTTTAATATTAATGGTTTTGGGAGGAATATGTCGTTTTGGCTTAATCTTTAATATCAGTTATTTTTTTGGAATATATATATATATACTAGGTTATACCCGTGCGATGCACGGATCAGCAAATCTTCTAATTAATAGCAATAATATGTAGGGATGGTTCGTAAATAAAAGCACACAATATTTTATTAAGTATAGTGATATTTAACTTTTAAATATTTATAATAATATAAAGAGTATACATATAGTCAAAATAAATTAATATCCGAAAAGATGAAGATGAAAAATAAAAGTCGCAAAAGAAATGGGATACTTTTGATCGTTTTACTGAAAATGCTAATATATGCTTGGAAGAATGCCACTGCCAAAATCTATAAATACACAAGCTAAGAGCTTTGGTTTCAAAAGCATAACCAGCCTAATTTATTTCAACTGATTATTAACTAAAGTTATGAACATAGATTAAATGCACCATCTATATAAACTATATATCAAATGCACCATCTATATAAACTATAGATCAAATGCAACATCTATATAAACTATGCGATAGTTATGCCCAACTTACGAAATATAGTATGAGCTTGATTATATGAGAACAAAAAATCAAAGAAAGACATTGTCGCACATATATTAGGAATTCACCATCAGTTTGTGTGTAGGAAACTAACCAAGATGCAACAAAAGAAAAAACATAATTCTGATATGGATCGGACTAAGAAGAGTTGGAGGGTGCTAAGTGTCGTTTTGGCAATAGTTAATTAATTAATTATAATTAGCTTACTTGGCGGTCAAGTTAGGTATGTCTAGCTATATTTAAATAAAGGCTGATTGAGCCATTAGGGGGTGTGGATTGAGTTTATTGTTATTTTACTGTTTAAACTTCTGGAGCTTCTGGTGCTTGAAACCAGCCTATCAATTTAACAGCCGACTTGCTTCGGCTCTATTTGTGTTTATTCTTCTATTTTGTGTGCGAATCTTGGTTGATACTTAACAATTGCCTAGTGATACAACATCGAGTTTGATGTAATGAGAAACTGATATGGACAATGACATGATTGAAGTAGGGAAAGATGGGTCCATCTACATGACATTAATCAGATAGGATAGTTACAAACTTACAACGATATTTATCACTTATTTGTAAATATGAGGTGGTGAAATGGATGGGTCATCCTAGTTGGGTAATTACTACATATAGAAACTGATCCAGGTCTAATTAGCCAACACACACTTGTTCATTATATTCAAGTTTTAACCAAAGCTTATTGCCTTAAGCCCTTACCTATGACCATAGAAAATATTATTAATACAATAACTTTTTAGTACAAATGATTCATTTAGTTGTATATATTAAAGATAGATTATCGTGACTTTCACCTGTTGAACCCATTTGCCTTGTCCATCTTTTGGCAAGCTTTTTTTTTTTTTATTTGACCCATTTATAATAAAACACAACTTGTTTTGACCCATGGACCAAAATGCAGCCCGTAAATGCTATGATATTTTTGATAAAGGTAGGAATGAGGTTACCATGCTGCAGATTTGAAAACTGGTCATGAAGTCGACATACTTCGAACCTGCAGATATATACTGTTTCTTTGTGTATACGTTTTCGTGATATTGAACCCAGTTAAAAATTGTGAGTAATGAAAATCAACAAAACAACAGTAAAATCAGCAACAATGAAACTAATAAGAACACAGCAAAAAACAACATTATAATCAGCAACTTAACATAGAAAAATAACATAAAATAGCCACAAAAACATCATAAAATGCTAAAACACAGCTACAAAAAAGCTGCATTAAAAGCCAACCAAAAATACAGAAAAACAACCAAACTGTATTATAAGCGACAATAAAAGCATAGAAAACCAGCATAAAAATACCCATAAAACACAACAAAAAGCTACACCAACCCAAAACAACAAACAGTATAGAACCATGGAAATACTGCATAAAAACAGTATCAAAACACGAAAAAACTGCACTTTATACAAATAGCAATTGTGAACTCCATATTCCAAGCCAAATTGAAAGCTAACGTTGTCCTAGACTTACTAAGTCCACCCGCCCCCCCCCCCACCAAATTAGACATAAAGGTGAACTTTAGAATAAATTTGGAAGTTGTCATGCCACCTGACCGAAGCTGTAAATTCCATGTCAAATTCCATCCGACCCTAACACATAAAGACATTTAAATTTAATGATTATACATACAAATAGGAGCTTTGGAATAAAAGTTATTCCATAATTGGTCATGTCTAATTTGACACCAAGAAGATCCTTGATCACATCATGTGTCATACTTTTAATTGCTGCCAGTTTAATGTTCAGCATACATACATGTAATTATAAGTTGCATCCTTAGATCGCACCATCTGAATCAAAATATGCATAATGAAACAACAATACCATGACTGCTCTGAGTTAGGTTCTTTAGTATCATATTGGATATGGTTTTGGCTTAATCTTTAATGTAAATGGTTTTGTGAAGGATATTTGGCGTCTGTTGTAGGTGTTCTGTGTGGCTGGTTAAGATGCCGCTGTATTTAAATCTGTGATTGCTAATAGTCATATTGATGCTTTTACAGTTTAATGGTTTCATAATTACAAGAGGTGATATTTTTATTGTAATGTCTTATAATTTCTTCTTCTTTTATGGCAAGCATAGATTAGAATCTCCCTTTTAATGACTTCAGATGCATAAAATGAAGTTTTGGCTACTCACAGTTAAAACAATCACTTATTTAGATTTCCTTTATTCACTAGTAGGTGTCTTGCCAAGTTAATGCCTGGGAGTGGCTTTGGTTCATGATGTTCATATATACCCGTTGTCTATGATCACGTCGGTTTCATGTTTGTTCTGATTTTAGTATTATCATACTCTTTAATGGATGTTTGATTTTAGTCTCTTCTTTTGTCAAATGTATGAATTATATATTATCATTCCTGCTCTTCAATTCTCTTTCATTCCTTTTTATATCTGATAAATTTATTTCGTCCCCTCTATTCCAAATTACAGGTACTTCTGCATTTGGTGGCTTTGGATTATATACTATCATTCCTGCGTTTTATATCATTCCTGCCTCAAGTACTCCAGCATTTGGCTCTTCACCGCCTCCTGCTTTTGGTGCTGCTAGCTCTCCTTTCGGTATAGGGTCTAGTCCAGCATTTGGTCAATCTGCATCTGCATTTGGCAGCAGTCCATTTGGTACTGCCACCTCGAACTTTTGGGCACCAAGCTCTCCATTTGGTACATGTTGTTCTGTACATAGCTGTTTCTTTGTTCTAGAACTAATAATTTGCATTGTGGTGCTTGAAAATGTTTACTTGGCTGAACTATGTTTCTACACACTAAAATGCAGGTGGTCAGTCCACAACACCAGCATTTGGGAGCCCTGGTTTTGGACAATCGTTTGGTCAACTTGTGGGAAGTAGAATCACCCCTTATGCTCAGAAACCTGAGGTTGTCAGTGGTATCTTTTCTGGGAAACTGGAGTCAATATCGGTGATGCCTGCGTACAAAGAAAAAAGTCATGAAGAACTTAGATGGGAGGACTATCAATCAGGAGATAAAGGTAATAAGTATGTGGTTATCATTGATTTCCTGATTTGTTAGTATTTATATCTTGTTTCTTGTTATTTTTGGTTTCAGGGGGGCCAAATCCTGCTGGTCAGTCTTCTGGTGGAATGCGATTTGGTACTAATAATGATCAGCAATCAAACCTTTTTCCTTCCTCTTCTGCGTTTAATCAGATTTTTTCAAATCCATTTTCTTCCACTACATCTACCAACCCATTTGCTCCAAAAACCTCGACTTTTCATACTCCAGGTTTTGCAAACTCAACCCCTTCACTTGTATCTTCGCCCTTTGTTGCTGCAATGTCTAACCCATTTGCATCAACACCAACTCCAACACCATCTGTATTTGGTACAGCTCCTGCTTTTGCATCTGTTACTTCTCCATCTCTTTTTGGTACTCCCAGTACATCAACTTTTAGAACAACATCTATATTTGGTACAAATCAACCCCAGGGAACTTCATTTTCTACTAGTCTAAACTTTGCCAACACACAATCATCTCCCTTGTCCCAGTCTAGCACTCCCACCCTTGGTCAAACAAGTTCTCCATTCCGGCAGAGTAACTTTGGGCAGCCTGCCCCAGCCTTTAGTGCTCCAGCCTTTGGTCAATCAAATGCATTTGCAGGAAACATGATTGCAAGCACCCCATCATTAAACACTAACAGCATGGCATCCAACCCGACAACTGTGAGTTTCTTTTCTTGTGTTTTTTTATGAATCTTTGATTACTTATTATATTAATATAGTTGTCGGGAAACTTGTTTTCGTCTAGCAATGTTTCGACAACTTCTTCATGATCTTGTAGGTGGCTATAGGTATTACTATCGTTAGTCTACTAAAAAGCTAAGGGCGCGTTTAGTTGGGGAAAACATCCCTTGTATACAAAATGACTTTTCCTTAAAGTGTGTTAAGCTTGGTGTGGGAACTGTGAATTTGCTTTAGATATGAGCTATAAGGGTGGTTTACAACTTATAAAGTTTGTTATCTGATAATGAAGTTTGGGTTTGTGTTTGGCATTTCTAGAGGCAGAAAGTTGTAGTATCTATTGGAATTTCTTGTGCGTGTAGTGGTTACTTTCTCAATGGAAGAACCTATTTGCTTTTGAATGGGCTGATTTGGGTTATGTTTTGCCTCAATGGGTCTGGAACAAATTTAGCCAAAAGGAAACAAGTCTAGCGGGTTGAAAGTCGCACAAAGTTTATGTCTAATTCGTGTATCCTCCTAGCGTTTTTAAGAATTTAGATGATTGATGCAGTAGTAATGTATTATGCAAACCTTATTAACTTAATCAAAAGCATGTCCAAAATCAACTATCCAATCATGTAATGAAATTGCTTTGATTATTAGTTGACAGCAGGAAGACCATTTGGTTTTATTCCTTCTTTTATTTGAAATCATGTAATTGAAATCTTTTAATGCTAATATTTGGTATAAAGATCACTTTTCTTATTTTATTTGCTCACTTGTCGGAATCTGTTTCTTTCATTTGGGATCATTGACATGCTTGTATGAATATGCAGATTGGTTATTTTCCAACTGTTGTCTGAGTTTGAGTCCAGTATCTCTAGTCACTATCTAATTTTTGTTGGTGATGTATGCAGCCTTCACTTTCAATGCCTTTTCAATCGGCTCAACCAGCTCAGAATCCAGGTGGTTTTGGTTTCCCAGCACCAGCAGGTGATCCATCACATTTCAATTTTTGGACTCCATGATAGCCATTTTGAATTTTTTCTTTAACTCAGTTTCTTTTTATTTTCCTTGTCTTTTTCTATATCAGCCGGCATTGGTGGCACAACAAGCATTTTTGGTCAGAATAATTTTGGGCAACTGTATGTTTCATGATCTTTCTTTTTTACCAAGTGTTGTATTTTATTATTTTCATATGGAATTTCTCAATGCATCATCATCCTTAATGTTACAGGTCTGCTAATCAGGGCCCAACAATTGCACAACAGCAATCTATTACAAATCCTTTTGGAACTCTACCAGCAATGCCCCAAATGTCAATTGGCGGTGTGGGAAATGCACCTTCAATTCAATATGGGATCTCTAGCTTGCCAGTATGTATTATATAAACAATCAACTGGAGCCACTTGTTTAGTCTGCGTTCATGTTTTTCTGTTTGTATTTGAATCACTCGGATTTTTATGCTCATATTTACTGCTTCCTAGATAGTAGTTACACACATTCACGCACATCTAGCTCAATTTTAATATGATTCTTGTAGCTTACAGTTTCTCTCTATAGGTGGTTGACAAGCCTGCTCCCATGAGGTTATCATCTGTGCTGACTTCTCGCCATCTTTCTCAAAGGCGAGTTAGGTTGCCTGCAAGGAAATATCACCCGAAAAATGATGGTCCAAAGGTGAACTAAGGTTTTATGACTAGGTTTAGTCTCATGTTTTTCTTTTTTGGTTTCATATAGTGTCTCCAGAACAAAAGAATAGGTTTTAATAATGTGATTGGATGGTTTCTGCAGGTCTCATTTTTCAGTGACGAGGAAGATACTACCAGCACACCCAAAGCAGATGCTCTTTTCATTCCCAGGGAGAATCCAAGAGCTCTGGTCATTCGGCCTTTAGAACAAGGGTCTGGAAAACCATCAGCAGATAAACCAAAAAATGCATCTTCTCCAGCACAAGCTAACGGTAAATGTTTTTTAAGGATTATGCAAATCTTTCTAATAATAAGATGTGTCCTCTCAGCTTAATTTTTCTTGAACTCAGGTGAAAATAGTGAGTTTGCTTCTACCACTCGTGTAAATGGTCGCTTTGCAGATAATGGGAACAGTAAGATCATTCTTTTATGATACTTCTAACAATAACAATTCCAAAGTCCTTGTTATCTGCAATTACCTTTTATAGCTATAATATCTGTTATATTCTAGTAGCGTATTAAAGCTTTGTTATTTGTTTGTAATACATTTCTTATATTTCATCACATTGGTTTGTAGGAAATCATTCTGAAAATGGCATTCTGAAGGAACAAACTACATCTATTAATATGGCGCAAAAAACTAATGGTGTACATGATGATCAGTCAGCCCCGAAATCAGACTCATACATCAGCTTGACGGGTCATAGAGCTGGAGAGGCAGCAATTGTATATGAACACGGGGCTGATATTGAGGCACTTATGCCCAAACTGCGTCAATCAGATTACTACACTGAGCCTCGGATCCAAGAATTAGCAGCCAAAGAGCGAGCCCAACCAGGTTTCTGCCGCCGTGTAAAGGATTTTGTTGTGGGTCGTCATAATTATGGAAGCATCAAGTTCCTTGGGGAAACAGACGTGAGACGTTTGGAACTTGAGTCTCTTATCCAATTCAATAATCGTGAAGTGATTGTTTATTTGGACGAGACCAAAAAACCGCCTATCGGTCAAGGCCTTAACAAGCCTGCTGAAGTAACACTTCTGAACATAAAGTGTTTCGACAAAAAAACCGGGCGCCATTTCACTGAAGGACCTAGAATTGAAAAATATAAAGAAATGCTCAAAAAGAAAGCCGAGGACCAAGGTGCCGAGTTTGTCTCATATGATCCAGTTAAAGGGGAATGGAAGTTCAGGGTTAGCCATTTCAGCCGGTACTGGCTCCAAGATGACGATGAAGATGACTCGGCCTGAAAATAGTACTGCTTGTGGTAAGCAATTATCCCTTTTTTTTTTCTAGCCTGCTTTTAAAACACTGGTTTGTATAGAATTTGTTGTGCTTGTGTTATACATACAACCCAGTGCTTGTGGTAGGCTCGAATATCTGTTATTGTGGTTTGATACGAGTCCTTTTGTTTTTTTGTATTTTTTATAAGTCTTTTGGTGATAGTGTTCAATCCTAAAAATGTCAATGATGGTTCATCGGTTTTAGTTGGTGGATAAAAAAAAGTTGAATTGCTACACTTTCATTTTTGTTTCTGTGTTTAACTGTGATGTAACAAATCATGCAGATTTTGGAGTTTTGTCATTTCTGATTCCTGCAGCGTTTGATTATTTCCTTCTCTCTTGGAAAGCCAATGTAGAATGCATGTTTTAGAGGTTGGATGCTGTTTTGTGCTTATTGTTTATTGCATGTACGTGTATCGTTAACAACTTTGTTTTTGTAGTACACTCGGAACTTGTCATGGAATCAGTGTTTGTCGTCAATGACAATTTTAATCGTATTAAGATACTTGAAGTAAATTTTGGGTTTAAATGCAAATTTTGTCTCTGTGATTATTTAAAAAGCACACTTCTCATCCTTGCCGTTAAAAATGAGTTTTTTTCATCCATGTGGTTTGAATTCTGTTAAATCCATTTGTCCCTATCGTTAACTCCCCTCACGTGCAAGTCACGTGAGGGGCATTTTTGTCATTTTACCTTTATGTTCATCTCTATGCTATATATGTAACTATATATCTATATCTATATTATATAGTCACGCACACACACACACAAAACACATACATAAACATATAGATCCGCATATATAACCACTTGTGCAATAGCGAAGTGGCCACTGCCAACTTGCGACCCCCATGGCCCACCAGATGAAGTCCCTTGCAAAATAGTGGAACTGATGGGTTATGGGACTAAGTTGTTTCAAAGGACATAGTTGCGATGCGGGTCACACTATGGGTACCAATGCGGTACATGGGATTAAGGTGTTCCCATCCAAATACACTTTTGCAAAAAGCAAAAAACATATATACATGATGAATAAATGAATTGGATTAAAAGGTCAACAAATATATATATATATATATATATATATATATATATACACATGATGAATAAAAATGGATTCGATTAAGAACCAATCCAACAATAGATGAAATGATACCCGTTACCAATACAACTTGGGCCCACATATGAAGTTGAAAGACGCGGGTTTGATCCTTAGGTATGCCCAAATCATGTGGGTATTAAGTGAAGGTATTTTACCGGTATCAAAAACGAAGGTCCGGGATCCAATATGGTTCCAGGACACTTTAGTTGTTTTGTTTTTTTTTATCTGATTAAGAAAGTAAACTCAAAGTGGCAATCAGATAAAGATTAATTAGTATGATAATTAAAAAGAAAGAAGATAAAAGGAAGGGGATAGTGATTGACTTACTGTTGTTACTAGGGGTAGCATCATCCTCCATGATCTCGTGATTGCAATGCAATGTAACAGTAAAAACAGAAAGATAAACTCTTTAAAACAAAAATGGGTGAAAAAGTTCAGTCAACTTGGGTCAAACATGATCAACAACGGTCGAAAGATCAACCCAACTTGAAAAGACGTTTTCAACTCGTGATTTTTAACTGGACTCGAAAATTTGAATTTTTTAATCGTGACTCGAAACGTGACCTGACTCGTAAGAGTCAGGACATTTTTATATATTACATAATATAATAAAATTATATATATGTGACATATTTAGAAACAAAATATAAGTTAATTATCTTAATACATGAGTAAATGGGTGGGAACCGCTGGTCCCATGTACCATCTTGGTACCCAGAGCGCACACCACATAGAACTAATGTCCGGTGAAATATTACATATTTGATAGTTTTTTGTCATAAACTTACATTTTATCTCCAAATTCGCATGAAAAAAAAAATCAAAAATACATATATAACACACAAAATGATGTAACCATAAATATAATATATACAATAATATATAATATATAACAATCATAAGTATAAACTACAATCAATGGTTCATTGTTCTTTTCCTAACTCGAATGAGTTTATGACTCGCCTTGACTCAGACTGAGTCACACCCCGACTCGTAATGAGAAAAAATAAGAGTCACCTAAAAAGTCGCATCGTTTTTGGCGTAGCTCAACTCGACTTGTAAGAGTCGACTCTTGACTCGTAAGAGTTTAACAACTATGCTGAAGGATAGTAAAAGTATTGTCCAAAACCGTAAACATAAATTTTGAGACTAAAAAACTTTTGGAATTCTGGTATCTCTGGAATCTGAATTCTAAACATCAAAATTTTGCACTAGTAGTAATTTTTTTGGTCTAAGTGCATTAAATTTACCATAGCCCCGTAAATTTATGACCATGAACAGTAAATTTACTATCTTTGTTGGAAATCTTTGTTTACGTTTTTTTTTTTTTTTTTTTTTTAGTATTGGGATATTAGCAACGACATGTACAACAATAACAACTGAACCCAATTCCGGCTTAAACGGGCTATGGGGGGCGACATGTGTCCTTGAAAAATCCAGCCATTTTTTTGAACTTGTCTTTAATCCCTTATAAAACAAATTACCCCTCCCCCATTTTAAACTTTCCGTCTTTAAAAAGTCCAAAGTCCAGTATACCCCTATACTTTATTCACTAATTTAAATATCTCCACCTAATTTACCTATTATACCCTTAATGAAATTATTTACAACATACATCCCTCAACCCTTTAAAAATAACTACACTACCCCCTTTACATCAATAACTTTTACATTAATAACCACACCGCTACTTCCACCGAACCGCCGCCACCCGTAGCCACCTCCGCCACCCGTCACCGCTGTCACCTATCGTCGTCATCCTCCACCGCTGCCACCACCACACCACCGCTATCACCGCCGCCGCTTTGAGCGGGTTCCCGTCTAGTTTCTTTAAAGACACCTAAATAAGAGATTGATGAAGTTATTACAATATACATCCATCAACCCTTAAAATAATTATTATTTACAACATACATCCCTCAACCCTTAAAATAACAACACTACCCCATTTTACATCAATTACTTTCACATTAATAACCACACCGCCGCCGCTGCCTCCTACCTCCGCCGCCACCACCCGTCGCCGCCATCGCCGTTCCAACCACCCCCACCACCCGTCGTTGTCGTCGTCGTCGCAGCCACCACCACCCGCCCCGCCATTACCACACCGCCACCGCTACCACCACTACTGCTACCACCATCGTCGCCGCATCGCGCGAGTTTCTGTCTAGTATATAATAAAAATGAAGGTGACTTTCCAGTGAGAACACGTGAGAACAGTCAAAAACTTCAATTTGATGCATTATAAGTCCATAAAACTAACATGGTGTATAACTAATTATCATTATTTAACTGTTTAACAACACATTGATCCGCCTAAACTCACAAAATCACATTTTTTTATTTTTTGCATCTATCTTGATGAATATCCATCCAAGATCAGGGGCGGACACACATTGTTGGGGGGGGTTGGGGGGGTTCAAATGCACCCCCAATTTTAAAATTTTTTTAGAGATTTAGTGTAAAATTGTAGGTTTTTTAGGGTGTGTACCTCCGAATTTTATATTCCAAAAATTCTGAACCCCTTAAAAATATTTTCTGGTTCCGCCACTGTCCAAGATGGATACAAAAAGTGTGATTCTCTTGATTTTCGGATCAATATGTTGTTATACACTTAAATAATGATAATTAGTTATACACTATGTTACTTTTATAGACTATAATATGTCAAAATGAAATTTTTAAATATTCTCACACTGTTTTCATTTTAAAGATATTCTCATTTGATTTAAATTCATAAGAATGATTTAAATTCATAAGAATGATTGTTAATTTGATGCCCAAAACTCAGTGCTCCAAAATTCTGCAAAACACAAAAAGAAATGGACTAGTTGCTTCCTCATTTGCTAGTCACGACAATTTCACCAAATTTCCTACTGGCCGAATGAAAACTCACACACATAGGACTTGTACTACTAAACTTTGAATTCCTATTGGTTGGTCAACAATAGAAAGCCTCATGACAAACCACCCCTACTATAAAATGCAGCCTATCCCTCTCTCACTTTCACTCCCATTATTATTTTGCAAAAACTCGTGTCTCTATCCCATTTGCAAAACCCGAGAGCCAAGTACCATTCACAATTTCACAATGTGTTCTTCTTGTTCTTACATTTTGTTTCAAGATACAAACTAACCCACCATATTTTACTGGATTTCAAGGTTTCTAGCATCACAACATCACTATCTTCATCTTCTTTTTTATATTTTTGAGGTAATATACAAAACCCATTTATTTTCCTTTTTTTTTTTTTTAACTTTTATAATTTTTAACAAAATCTTATGATTTAACCACCAAGTTTGCAATTTTTTACATCCAAAAGTTTCTAAAACATATGTTACAACTAATCTTAAAGTTTCACGAATTTTCGTTAGTATGATTTTTTAACGATTTTATAGTTTTTCTTAAACTTTCTTACCTAATGGGTCACACGTTTGTAACCGGTTTTAGAGTCTATAAGCTTAATATTGTTTTTCTATACTAACAAGGAATGTAATAGTACAAACACATTTCAAAAACGCTTAACGATTCTGAAAATAAAACTCATCAAAAACTCTCACCAAAAACTCTCATGAAAAACTTTTACCAAAAACTCTCATCAAAAACTCTCAAAATCAAAGTCCGGTCAACTTGGTCAAAAACCCGCAAGACTCCTAAAACCCGCAATCAAACCTCGTGGTCAAACCCTGCAAAAATTCAAAAGCCGTAAAACTTGTCTTTTGGTCAAAACTCGTAAGAATGCGATTAACTAATAAAACTCGCATGATCTAAAACTCGTAAACTTGAAACTTGCAAATGTTGGTTAAAATAAGTAAAACCTAATGGAACTTCGTAAGGCGCTAGTATCTAGAATAAATACTTATATTTTGCTACTTGAACAGATTAGACGTACCAGTTTTTTGCATCCAGATATCTTTTGCATTATAACTTGTTCTTGATTCCAGGTGAGTTTTGTGGCCCCTGTTTTTACTGTTTTATTTTGGGTGAAAGGATACTTACTGTTTTACATGTGATGAATACGTTTCTCATGATTTATAAGGCTATGTAGACTTATTTTGTACTTGCTTTAAGTGTAACTTGGTCTTGCACCTAGTTTGTATATTTGAGGAGCTTGGTTCTGATTCTTGTGTGGTTGGTTGATCCTGATCTTGATCTTGATTCCTGATTCCTTGAACATAACGGCCCGATTAGCCATATGGCAGCTCAGTATTTGGTACTTTGTGTGTACCATATGTGTAACTTGATCTTGATTCTTGATGTTTGTTATTGGAAGCTTGTTACTTGATGTTGGTTACCTAAGACTATTAGGAGTGGAGCGTTTTTGCACGTCGGTCTCTTCTAGAACGCCACATGAACGCCTGACACACCAATCCAGGCGGCGTTCCTTGGCTGGGAGGGGCGCATATGAGACGCTCTCTTTCCTGCACAAAAGTAACTGTGGCTCTGACTTTCCTGCCACATATGGCCAACTACATCCACTTTTTAACTTTTTTTTTTTAATATTTACTAATATAATAAGATTTTTTATAATTAATAGTATTAAATAAAATAAATAGTGGGTCCCCTTCAGGGCTTCCATTAGACGCCCCACTCCAGCCAAAATCAAGAGACGCCCCTTTTGCTGACTAAGCGCCACATGGCAGGAGACGCCACCTCCAGGGCTTCCATCAGGAGCCCTCACTCCCAATAGTCTTACAAAGTTTGTGTTTCTATGGGGGAGGGCTGGGTCCTAGGGGTGGATTTACAATAAAACTAGGTGGGTCCTAGGATCTACCTTAGTTTTGAAAATTTTTTAGAAACAAGATGATAAATTTTCGAAGACCTACACATAGATTTGGTAAGGACCTACCTTCACATCTTATCCCTTGTTGTCACCGCCTGATTTGAGTTTGAATTTAAGGTAGGAGACTGTTTGAAAGGAGTGGAGGTGGTGACGGTGGTTAAAAGAAAGAAGAAAGATGAAGGTGAAGCAGATGATAATGGAAGAGTTAAGTGGTGAGGTGCACATTGTTTGAGGAGTTAACTAGAGAAGAAAGAAAAAGAGAGTGAGAGGTAGAGTGCTGGTAAGTAAATTGTATTTTTACTTGTTACTGTATGATATAAGTTGTACTTGTACAGCAGGGGCAGAAACCAAGGTCAAGAAAATGACATAACATGCTACTTGTTTTTTTAAGGTGATTTTTATTAGTACCAATACTACTAATAAGAGGATAACAATAACATGCTACTTATGATTCGTGGCTTATATTATATGAATCGTATAAATAAATAAATAAATACTATAACTTTGAGTCTAAATAAATATAATATGGAAAACTTTAAAAATTTCTATTTAACCAAAACAGTATCCTTTAGCTTCTTTTTTTGTAAACACAATCATATAATTTGAATGTGCGAGATTTATTATTTCAAAAAAGATTAGTTTTATTTTATTCGACTCACAAATACATAAAGATAAAACTACAAATATTACAAAATCTTTGCGAGGAGTGAAGACTTGTATACATGAGCAGCTATATATGAAAAAAGTATCGCACAGTATCATACTTTGTTTTGAATATTAAAAACATTTATTGTCATAATATTATGTTTTTAAATTTTATTATTTACTTATTATTTTTGGAGCCCATTTTTATTTTTAAGGCAAGGCCTGGATTTTTATTATATTTTCGTAGACGGCCCCAGATATTGGTAATGTATGCATTATTAACAATAATAAAACCGCTCATGTTTATATGGCTGTATTTGTGACCTGATAGGTCGTTCCGATCCATTTCATTTTTTTCTCCGCCTCAACTAAGTCGTCAAGTTAAAGTCAATGACCTATGTGAGTTGAAATCCTAGATTCGCCACTGCTTACTCCTTGCAGGCTGGAGGTCCTTTTCTGAAAGCAACCTTTCTACCTTAGTTCTTAAGAAGGGATAAGACTGTCTACATCTCACCTCCCCATATATCGTCAAAAACGGTATTGGATCCCACAACCCGTAAAAGACGACATTGGATGTTACTTTACTTGTATGAGTTGATGGAACCTAAAAATAAGTTGTTTCTCATCGCATAGCCACAGAGGCTGGTTTTAGTTCTGTTGGCCTTATGAATAAGGGAATATCAATAAATCATCCTTCTTGTTGTTGCACAAAGTCTAGGTGTAGAAAGGGTACAAATGAAAGGATAAGGTGTTTATGTATATAAATTGGGGGGATATTCCTTGGGTACTGTTCCTCTCACGTACCGGAGATTTAGTGTGTACATTTAGTAAACTTCAAGAGGCAAATTGAAAAACAAAAATTATAACAAATCTGTATTACGGATCATTTCCTCATAAATTGGTGGGTAAAAATGTAAAAAGTTTTTAAAAAATTACCAATCTTTAATTAATGCTGTCAACAACACCCATGAAGCTATGATTTCCCGAATGAATAAAGCACAATAACAAATATTCATTCCTGTAATCAATTATTAACGACCCGTTTTGCAATGTGACCATGCATGGAATGATCGAAAACTAACTTAGTATAGTTAGTTGCATGATGTATGAGAATATGAATGATGAAAGAGGTTAACATGAGACCTTGAGAGTGGAGGTCAGGATCAGATAGCTCAAAGGACAGATGCTCTACTTCACTCGAACTTGGAGTTGGAATAGATGCAATAAACAACCGTACAATCAAGCGCCCGGCTTTCTTTTTGGGTTCCGAAAGGCACGCATTGCACAAGTGTACCCACCTTTGCTTTACTAAAAGCATGGCTCATTTTCCATCCCTCGTGGAGTCATTTTTGACATGATATCACATATTAATCTTTCATGCTATTCTTGGATGTACCGATCGAATAAAACAAAGTAACAAATGAAATTTGGAAAGAACAAGATACCGTGTGTAAGGTCAACATCAAATACATGATTGATTGATTGAATGTAAACATTTATGCAACAAGTTTTTGTGTCCACTATTTGTCATAAATTCATAGGTTATTTGCATTAGATGTCCAACTTTTTTAAGGACAAACATTGCGATGTCGATCATTAATTAGATATTTAACCATTCAATTTGCTTTGGGGCATGCTATAGCCACCCCCGTTTGTCTATAGCCACCCCATCAGAAGGGGCGGATCTGGAGGGCAAAAGGGGCGGAAGTCGCCCCATCTGACCACATCTTTTCAATCAACTTTATGGAGGCAGAAGGGGCGGATCTGGAGAGCAAAAGGGGCGGAAATCGCCCCTTCTGACTTGTCGTTGCAGCTTTACGTCAACCAAAATTATTGTAGGAGTGTCGCAAATAATTGTCGCAAATAATTGTTTCCTCCCTTTTCATCGTTTAAATGCTCAGATGGATAATATCGCAAAAACATTCTCAGTATTTTCATTCCTCCCTTTTCATCAATCAAAAGTATGTTTTTTTCCTTCCTTACGTCAAGCAAAATTATCAGTATTGTTGTAATTTTAGATGGATAGTTCTGGTTGTAACTACTCAGATGAAGGTGGTGAATTTGACTACGACGCCACTCCATTGTATACTGATCAGGTATAATAATATTTGGTTACACATATCTATTTAAAATGACTTATTGTCAATTATACTGAATAAAT
>JAOXNX010000001.1:8456515-8483526 GCA_028566075.1 Solidago caesia | reverse complement strand
GCCGTTCGATTAAGGGCTACGCCCGTACCGTATCCAACCACCACCATCTCTTGGATCGCCGCCCATCAAATCCAAACTATTCCATATGCGTCCGGTTTCTAACCCCTCTATAAATGCCTTAAGGTCTACGACCGGTAAGGGCGAAGCCTTCCGGAACGGCGTAGCCGTTCGATTAAGGGCTACGCCCGTACCGTCTCCATCAGTTTTCAATATATAATCAATAGAAAAAAAAAAAAAATTTAATTTTTTTTTTGTTTTTGGAATGGGTTTTTATTAAAAAAAAATCATAAAATAAATAAAAAATAAAAAAATAAAAAATAAAAATAATAAAAATAAAAACAAATAAAAAAAAAGGAGAGAATGAGGAGAAATGTGTGGCCGAGATTTGTCCATTGATTTTCACACAAATTTTTCACGTGGAAATGAATTCAACCCTGGTCGCCCAAGTTGCTTCCACATCATTAACCTCTCTTTACAACACTTCAGTGACTTCACCGCCACCACCACGTCCCCCCTTCTCCTCCTGCCACCACCACCACCACCGATCAGAACTCTGGCCATCTACCGTATTTCTACATTCCATTCCGGCAATCAATCCTTTGTTATTAATCATTTGAGCTTTCTTCTAATAATAAAAGCTGCCGCTGCCATACCCGCCGCCGCCGCCGTTCAAATTCTGGCAACCGACCGTTTATCCCCAATTCAATCCGGCCATCAATACCCCAGGTTCCAGTTTCTTATTTGAATTACTCGATGCACCGAAGATATATATCATCATCATCATTCATAGTTATTCATTTTGATTCCTTAAAGAAACTCCCACTAAGTCCAACCCATCTTTTAGGTTACTCAAGAACCTTAACAGTAGACACAACAACAACTGAATCATTAGATTCCGACAATGATCATCATTTGTATGCAGACATACCGAAACCTCCTAAGAGCAAGTCCGAAAGAAAACCTTACCCAACACCCATGAAAATTCTGGTTCAAAGAGCCAAGCAAGAAAGACAAGCTAGAAAGGCCCAACCTTGTAAGCTTTTAGAACAACCACCCGAAAATGGTCTTCTTGTTCCAGAACTGGTTGGTGTAGCTCATCAAGTTTATCGAGCTAGGGAATCGATATTACTCGGTTTGCCAAAGCTTGTGAATGCCGTTCCAGTTCTTCGATGCAGGTATAAATGAATACAAGTTTAATTAGTTCTGTCATTAGGATATTATATAGAAATTTCAGTTGCATACAGAGTAGTCTGGCATGATATGAATCAATTTCTATGTATTCTTATGAGGACGGATTTCTTATATGATCGACGTATAATTTTAGTTTATCCAAATTGTAAAGAAAGAATAAAATATTGGTGTATTGCATAAAAGCTAGTGTGATTCATAGGAACATGTCTTGAATGTGCATGCTTTTCCTTTGTTTGCTATATGAACCTCTGCAGAGGTTTCAGTTTTGACCCGTTTACTTATCAATGGCTTGATTCGGGTTATGTTCTATTTCTAATGTGTCAACTCGGTAAAAAAATTAGCTTGAGAAATTAGCTTAAAGTCGCTTTTTAATAAAAAGTTAGATCATAATGCAAATATAATTTTAGTAATCGTTTTTGACACACTAATTATTTGTAAGAAACATTCTTTTGTTAGGCAGACTGTGTCATGGGTCATCCCAGCCTGGTCCACTTTTACCTGCACATTGATTATCCGTCTTTATATGAACCAGTTATTCAACATGCCTGTTTTTGCATCTCTAATCATCTTATAAGATGGTACGTATCGGGGTTTTCAGGCATTGCTTTGAGGTTCATGTTGGTAAGGTAGGGCATGAGATTAGGACATGTACTGGTCCAAAGAGTGGTCTAAGAAATGCTACCCACGTTTGGCGAAAAGGAAGAATTCATGATGTTATTCATTTCCCCAAATGCTTCCATCTCTATGACCGTGTTGGGAAGCCACGGGT
The DNA here is from genome assembly GCA_028566075.1 of Solidago caesia. Classification (NCBI taxonomy): domain Eukaryota; kingdom Viridiplantae; phylum Streptophyta; class Magnoliopsida; order Asterales; family Asteraceae; genus Solidago; species Solidago caesia. The sequence continues at coordinate 8,481,566 of JAOXNX010000001.1, read as the reverse complement.
TGTACATGAAGAGAGTCGTTCAGCTAAACAACTTCCGGGCATCGTAGAGCTCTGCATACAAGCTGGATTGAACCTTGAAAAGTACCCTACAAAGAGAAGAACCCGACCTGTATATAGCATAGAAGGTAGAATTGTGGATTTTGAGTTAGAAACGGATAAAAGGATAGAAACCTTAGTCACGGATATAAAAAACGAGATTGATTACAGTTCATATCTTTCTTTGAACACGGACGAGTCACCTAAAGTTGATTTACGGGAACTAAGCACAACGACGCTCGATTCATGGTTTGAGATGATATCTGGTATGAAGAAGATAATGGAGAAATACAAAGTTCATACATGTGGATATTGTCCTGAGATTCAGGTTGGTCCCAAGGGGCATAAGGTTAGGAATTGCAAGGCGTCAAAACATCAGTCTCGAAATGGTATGCATGCATGGCAAGAAGCGACAATCTTTGATGTGGTGGGACCCAATTACGTTTGGCATGTTTCTGACCCATCGGGTCCTCCGTTGTGCAATGATTTGAAGAGGTATTATGGTAAAGCTCCTGCATTAGTTGAACTATGTGTGCAAGCAGGTGCACTCGTTCCAGCGCAATACAAGAGTATGATGAGATTAGATGTTGTTCCTCCATGTCGTGATGAACTGGACCTTGTTACATAGAAGTGTCAAAATGGACAGAAATGAGCGGGTTTGGTAGGCTAACTAGCTGACCAAAACAAGTTTGCATTATGGTTTCGGCCGTTTCGCTGTATGTACTTTTATACTTTTTCACTATAAGAATGATGAATCTTGTTGATTTACCATACGGCAGATACCCATACAAGGTGCCTCGAATGCATTTGATTTATCTAATGGAATGTCGATCATTTTACTCACCTATAACCTTGTAAGGATTTGTTAAATTATCAGTGAATAAATATTTACAAGAATCTAACTTTCAAGACCAATGTATCTCGCTGGATTTTGTTTAAAGTAGCAACAACTTGGTGTCACTTTTACAACTTTTATATAGGCTTTAGACAACAAATTGGACAGGTTGCGTCAATGTTAACAGTTTTTGAGTAAAGCAAGTTAAAAGAATACACTTAGGATTTTGAGTCAAACATTCATCTCCATGATAAACAGATTAAGGTTGGGTGTGGGTCATGTGTGGGTTGTGCACTATTCCCCGTTTAGGCTTTCTGGTCATGTTTGAGTTGACAAGTATGTTACGGAATTGGGGACGTTCCATCCACACAACCAGAACCTGACCCAAAATGCTAGCCCTTATTGGCCTTCTTATAATTGATAGGGATAGTTGTTTGTTTAGGGTGCTCATTATGCTTATTAATTGATTTTTAATATTAGTTAACTCCAAAAGCAAGTTGGTGGCATGAAATGATGAAGAGAAGTTGTCGATTTAAGGGTGACTAGATTGTTCGTATGAGGCTTGTCTCTCCTTGACTGTACAACTAAAAAATAGACCATTAAATTTTTTAATTGTCATTATGAACATAGTACTGCATGGTCATTAAAATCCCAGTTGAAGTATGTATGAGTAAATAAGAGTGAAGAAATAAGTTGTGGGTTATATTTCATTTCTAATGGGTTGTCTGATATGCACTATATACACCTGGTACATGTGTTTTGATCGCCAACTCCCTTTTTTGGGGCGGGTTTCTTTTTCCATCTAAATCTCATTCACTGCATAACCCACTGGATGGCCTTAAATTTCAGCAATGTAGGTATACTAAGCTATGCAAGTGTATTATATCTAAATATCATGGTGTTAGACTAATGATATTTCATATGTTGAGAGAGGTTGGATTTTATATATGATGGCTATAAAATAGGCTAAAAAACAAAGCAAAATTTTGTAACAAACACCAACTCTTCTGACCCTGGGCAACAGGCTGGGTATTACACTAGTTATTATTGTTATTATTACCTATTAATTACTTTGATTTTTGATTAACCCCAGCATTTATAATTATATGTTAATTCATTTTACAGTTATTTCCGTTACATTTGTAGACGTCTAGATTCTGGTTCGGTCCGGTCCACTCATTTTGGTAAATACAGAGTGTATACTTTCTGTTATATTGTAATTTGTAAGTTTTTGCTTATAGATTTTTTACCTTGCGTATGTATATGATTTATTCAGTGAATTTACGTGCTTTTATTGTTTTTTTGTCCTCAGATTTTTTGAGATTAGGAGGCTGTGTGAAAAAAATGATAAGCACTATGTTTCGCACTAGCAACCTTAAGTTTATTATTTCTTTTGAATGTAAATGCATTTTTTGTTAAATGTAATTTGCCAATTTCCTCAATTTTTGCTTTAATAATTGATATATGAAAGGTGCATCAGTCCTAGTTAAACATTATATTTAGGTTTTACATTGGTCAGCTAAAAATGCTGTTTATCGATAAAGGATGCTCGTTTTCCATGTTCTTGTACCCTTCTTACACCTAGGATGAGATGCCTACTTTTATAGCTTCATATTTATCTAGAATATCATGTAGCTTAATCTGCTACCCGTTTTAGGGGTGCCACCCTACCTCCATTTTAGGAACTTCATAAGTTCATATACCATGTTCAAAGCGTAAAGTCTGTTTCTAGTAACATTTTTGTATAGCTAGGTCCATTTTGTCCGAAAATAAATACGTTTTTGGGCTTTTGAGGATTTAAAAAGGCTCCACTTGTTATGTCTACGTCTATATGTTAAGTTCAAGTTCAAAAATTAATCTACCGGCTAAACAGAGTATAATCTACCGTCCCTCAAAAGTTGATTCAAATAACTGAGCTAGCATTTCGAGGCTGCAAATTCGAATCTGGTATTCTTTTCTAGAATGCTCTGTTTATAGGGTGTAAGTTACTTATCTAAGGATCTTAGATTACCATATAATGACTATTAAAGGTTCTGAGTTTAAATCAGTGATTCGTTAAGTATGCGAGATTGTTAGATAGCTCTATGATGGATACATGATTCTTGAAACTTGCCAGTATGTAGTGTAATTTTTTCTTTTGCTGTCAGAAATTTTAGATATCTAATTGCTTTTGATTTCAACAGCTTTTGGGCAGTCATCTAATAAGCCTATTTGGGTCCCCATCAGTTTTTGGGCAGAACGATAATGCGAATAACAACCCATTTGCTCAAAACCATTTGATAGCACATCTCCCTTTGGTGCACAAACATGAGGTTCCATTTTTGGTGGCACATCTACTGGTGTGTTTTGTACCCAGGCTTCCTAAGCAGTTTTTGGTGCATCATCTACGCCTGATTTTGGGAGTACAATGCCTGCCTTCGGAGCTTCATCAAGCCCAGCCTTCGGTGCTTAATTGAGCCCAGCCTTTGGTGGTAAGCAGACTATGGACTAATCTTTAATATCAATGGTTTTGTGAACAATATCTGGTTTTAATCTTTAATATCAGTTTCAGTGCCTGCTCCGAGTTAAATTCTTTAGTATCGTACGCGATTTGGTTTTGGCTTAATCTTTGATATCAACGGTTGTGTGAAGAATATCTGGCATCTGTTATAGGTGTTGTGTGGTTGGTTAAGATGCTGCTGTATTTGAAACCGAGATTGCTAGTGATATCTAGTTTAATGTTTTATAATTTCTTTTTTCCATCCCGGCAAGCATAGATTAGAATCTCCCTTGTAATGACTTCAATCAAATGCATAAAATATGATGTTTTGGCTACTCAGTTGAAACAATCACTTCTTTAGACTTCCTTTATTCACTAGGTGTTTTGCCGAGTTAACGCATGGCAGTGGTTTTGGTTCATGATGTTCACATCCGTTGTCTATGATTACGTCAGTTCATATTTATTATTTTTCTGATTGTAGTATTATCATACTCTTTACTTGACAAAGTCTGATTTTAGTCTTCTTTTGTCAAATGTATGAATTATGTATTATCATTCTTGCTCTTCATTTCTCTTTTATCCCTTTGTATATCTCAGAAGTTTATTTAGTCTTCTTTTCTCAATTGAGTCGTTTTGGAAGTTCATCTCTGCATTCACAACCTGATTTGGAAGCAGCTTGTTTGGCTCATCACCTTTTGGAGCTTCAAGTCAACCTGCTTTTGGTGCTCCTAGCACACCAGCACTTGGATCTTCTAGGACCCCACAAGCACTCCTGTATATGGTACTACAAGCACACCAGCTTTTGGTTCTACGTCAACCCCACCATTTGGTGCTTCAAGCACTCCAGCCTTTGGTGCATCAACCCATCAAGTACACCAGCATTTGGTGCTTCGATTACTCCTGCTTTTGGAGCCTCAAGTACTGTAGCATTTGGCTTTTCACCGACTCCTGCTTTTGGTGCTGCTAGCTCTTTTTTCTGTTTTGGGTCTATTCCAACATTTGGTCAATCAGCATCTGCTACCCCAGCCGTTGGGGCACAGAGCTCCCCATTTGGTACATTTTGCTCTGTAGATGGCTGTTTTTCTGTTCTAGTCTTCTAGAACTAAGAATTTGTACTGTGGTGATTGAAAATGTTTTACTTGGCTGAACTATGTTACTGCACTATAAAATGCAGGTGGTCAGACCACAACACCAGCATTTGGGAGGTCTGGTTTTGGATAATCGTTTGGTACTGTAATAAGATGTGTCCTCTTATCATTATTTGTTTTTTGAACTCAGGTGAAAATAGTGAGTTCGCTTCTACCGCTCATTTAAATGTTCGATTTGCAGCAAATGGAAATGGTAAGATCATTTATTTTTATAATGCTTCTAACACTTCCAAAGTCCTTGTTAATTGTTATCGGTAATTACCTTTTTTTATATAGCTATAATCACTATTACATTCTAGTAGTGTATCAAAATTTTGGTGTTTCTCTGCATTACCTTTCTTGGTTTTAACACATTTCGTTTGTTTAGCTACAAATGGTTTGTAGGAAATCATTCTGAAAATGGCATTATGAAGGAACAAACTACTACTATTAAGATCTGCCATGGATCACTAACTATAAGCTATTTAGGTAGGTATACTATATTACCATTTTCATCCATTATGAAATTCTTAGATTCTAGCGGGATTCAGTGATAATCTATTATATAAATTTTAGCATGTTCAATCCCATCTATGCCAATTCTTTCTTGTGCTTGGTATGCCGAGGAAACACAAGTCCAGATTGTAAATCTTCAATGATAGATATTAGATACGTGTGAAGTACGGCCCAAGACTCTCGGGTATCGCAAACTCCACCTCACCCTTGCCAACATCCAATTGAAATCTGGCCTAAGACTCCCGGTTATCGCGATCTTGAAAAGGTTGAAGGTTCGAATGTGTGCACTACTCGTGGATAGCGTATAGTTTACATTTAAAACGAGTTTTTGTTTTCTTTAGCAATACATTTTATACCATTTTAAAATCTTGCTTATACTATGTTTCATTTCTTAATCCATTATAACCAAACCAAAATATAAATGCTTATACATTATTACATGTGTTTTTAATTCATTTTAAATGATTGTAGACGATTTGTTTTAAAACAATTTTCTTACAAGCATGACAAAGACAAATATTCAAAACAATAACCATCATGACATGCAATCATCTCGGTAGTATGCCTTAAATCCTATGCGTTTTTCCGGTATGCAAACACACGGAAAAACGAGGTCAACTAAGTTAATAGGTGTCAAACTAGTATATACAGTTATACCCTTTAGTCCTTTACTAGCATGTCAACACGATTATGTCGATGGTAGCAGAGAGGAAAAACATATGATAGTCATAGTTATAATTGTGAAAATGGTGAAGCTTTATGAATCAATGGCGATCTATGGCTGACTGATACAAGCATCTACACGAGCCCACTCACAAACTCGGAACAGACTCCACAAGAATCAGTCCCATCATGGCCCGAGCTCTCTACAGTGACTAAATGTATCAGGCGATAAGGGGCCAACATTACAGTACGTTTCTCAATAAAGCATAACAGTCATCATGGTATTCTACTTTTGGGCAGCTGTTCACCGTTGGATCTCGCCAATACAGCCCGCTATAGTTTTCGTTACCGAGTTATATTTTTTTTGTTTTTTCATTGTTCCCAGGTATTTTTTAGGTAATCTGCTCCCATGCTGCAAACAGTCAAATCTGAACTTTACCTTGTCGCTCTTCTTTCTTTCCTCGCGAGCAAGAAGCACACTAGCAGCGTGCGTTGCGTGATTCTAGTCTACTACTATGCAAGTACACCACTTTGTGGAAGAGACTGCATCCATTCACGTTTTATTTCCATGCAAGTTTCATATGTTGTAGCCTTGTAGGCTAGTGGGCTAAACTTGTAGGATTAGTTGGTTACATCTTTTACTATATATTGGTATTGATCAACTGCATTATAAAAATTAAAAAAAAAAAAAGAAATAAAAAAAAAAAAAACAAAAAAACAAAACTGGTCTAGTTGTGCTTCTTTAGTCTTTTCTCTACTTTATTTCTTAAAAGATTGACCATCTTGAATCAGATTACGGATACCGAGGAAATTTTTAGAAAGACAAATAATCCACGTATAATATTTACCAGGGTAAAAGCCTTTTATAACCCAATACGTATACTTATAATAATTTGTCCATCATGTAACCATAATTTACAATCTCTTAATTGCAATGTTGTCTCACATATTGTTAGGCCTAATTAAGATCCTTTGGTTCTTAATTGTACCATTAAACTAATTGAGAGCATGAGTTTTTGGGAAAATGAATTCACATACAACATCTGAACCTTCTATTTGAGAATGCCATATATGAGAATGGAGACAAAGGGTAATATATTAATTAATTAATGGAGTAATCAACAATGTAGTATTCAAATCACATTCTAAAATATTTGTGATTGAATTTTGTTATATATAATTTATATATATAATTATATATATATATTTTCATATTTCATGAAATAGAGCATGCATTTGGATTCTCATCAGAGAACATCTGTGGTGGTGGGAGTCTTTCCATAACATACAATGGTGGATACTGATTGTAATACATCATTCTTTGCATTTCAATCATCTCCATTTTCTCTACATGACCTCCTCCTTCCTTCTGTCCTTCCTCTTTTGGACCATCACCGCCGTCACCGCCTTCTTTCTTCTCTTCTTCTGCCGGTTTGTCTTCAGGCTTTGCTTCTTCTGCTGGCTTTTCTTCGGGTTTTGCTTCTTCTTCTTTGGGCTTCTCAGCTGGTTCGGGTTCTGCAGGTGCTGGCTCAGGCTCGGGTTGTGGCACTATCTTAGCTTGCTTTTTCGTGCGCCTATACACGTACTCCACGAGCTTCTCACCATCCATACTTCCTGTCACTATCACTTTACTTGAACTTACTTCTGTCTCAACTGTTCTCACACCTGCAAATTGTATATACACCTCAATATTTAGTTTCACTTTGAGTATGAAAATAAATATGCTATTTTTTCCCCTCAAGTTTGTATACGTGTAAAAGAAGTTTCTAGACAAACAATGTACCTAGCCTACTTATAAGTACACAAAAACATAAAGTTTGTCTTAATTAAAAGTATGACGGCAATGTGGGGTTAGCTCACTTAGTAGAGGCTTTTGTCTCTTGGACTGTAAGCCAGGGATCAATCCCTGGCACAGACGTTTATATATTACATTAACTTTTATGACTTTCTATTTTTTGCAGTTATAAATGTAAACATATTAAATATCTCAATAAGTTGATCAAATGAAAAAAAATGTGCCATTTGAATAGCCATATATAGTAAAAATAAAAGTGTACGTAAATGACATATTTGTTGTAGTGAAAGTAGAAATTAGGCACCTTTCATACGCAGGATCTTGCGTTTGAGTTGCAGAGCGCATGCTTCGCAGTGCATATTGACATTCAACTCGACCGTAACTGATCCAGGAACTTGAGAGTTAATGATTTGAGGGATGGGTTCACCTTCTGCAGCAGGAAGAGGTGACAATACTTTGGCAACTCTCTTTGTTTTCTTGGTGATTTTATCACAAACTGCTTTTGGTTCCACTACTCCTTTTATGGTTACTTGGTTCTTCACCATGTCAAATTCCACACCTACAACCCCTATTATATATACATAATATTCACATCAACATTTTTAAACAATCAATCAAAAATACATACATGTTATTTTACAGCAAATTTTATTTATTACACTAACAATCCGGCATGACGCTGAAAATCTTAGGAAGACATAGTTACATCATAAAGTCCGGGCTAATATTTTTTAACTCTCAAGTGTTTTTCTTTTGACAACAAATTTTTATTAATTACACTAAGACGAATCTGACAAGGCGCCGAAAATCTTAGCTAGGGAGACATAGTTACATCATAAAGTTCGGGCTAACCTGCTACAAAGACCAGGGACATACTAAAATTATGACAACGATTAGATATCCAATGAAACCGACACAATATTTTTAAATACGTCTTCACTCGACTATCAAGTGTAACATATATACTCATTATATATATATATATGGGCTTAACATATATACAGTTAACTATATATATGAATATACAGTTCTCCTCACAGATTTTTTTTTTTAATCACGTGATAATTTTTTTTTTCTTTCTTGTGAGAGCAGCAGCAGCTACAGCAACTGCATCCTTTATTTCCCCTATATATATATATATATATATACCTGGAATTCTCATAAGGGACTTTTCAATCTTTTTAGCACAACCAACACAATGCAAATCCATGAACAACACAAATGGAGGAGGAGGTGGTGGTGGTGGTATTGGTTCTTCTTCTTTTTTATCTTCAACAGCAGGAGGTTTCTCTTGATCAGCATTTTCTTCTTTCTTTTCTTCTGGTTTCACTTCTTCCAGTTTTGGTTCTTCCTATAATTATTAAACAATATTAAAAATATAATTAATGAATTTAAACCACTTTAATTTCTGTATAAACATGTTTATAAATTCTTAATGATCACAACTAATTACCACTTTCTGTTCTTCACCCATAATTAATGCTTAATGAACAAAATAGACGTCGAGAAAGAAAGAAAGAGATAGTAGTAAGTAGTATGGGAATGATCAGAAAATAATGTTTATATATACATATATATATAAGAAAAAGGGATATCATCCGTACTGCAACATTACGCAACCTTAGGTACTGCACCTCTCACATGTCAAGGATTCAATATGTACATTTAATGTGTTGACAATCTTAAGGATGGACGGTGAGTTTATGATCCTATAAAGGCAAAACATTGACATGGCATAGCACATGGAAAGCCACTAACTTCTATATATAAATAATTACCATCTTTTTTGGATTTGGGATCCATGGCCACTAAACTTAAGCAGAGGGAATTCTAAGGAATCAGGCTAGATTAATTTATTGGAAAACCAACTGAATAATGCACTTAAGGATTAAAAAAAAATTGATATTCTGTTGGGAGTTTCATAAGACACTTGCCAACGGCTCGTCGGTTTGGTTCGTCAGTTTCGTCGGTTGGGCGACACCGTTGGCATGGATTGATCGGTTTGTTTGCCGGTTTGGGTTCTTCGGTTGAGCGATGAAGGAAAGGGAAGAGGGTGGAACCTGGCTGTAATAAATGTGTATGTGTTTATATGTGTATAAAATTAATAAAAAATTTATAAATAAAAAAGTAAAAGTGATGAAAGGAAGTAAAAAAATGTTGTTGGAGTTGATATGAAGTGCTGACGTCATGCTAAAGTAGCAAAATTGATGAAGGAAAGAAGATGTTATTGTTAAAAGAGGGCTAAAATGCTTATATCATTCATATATCTTGGAGATTGTACATATTTGGAGAGTATGGGTGTCATTTTTTTTACCAATTATATTTCATTATAATTAGTTCATCATATAATATGTGAACTCTATACTTATTTAGTTATAACTTATAACTAGGTTGGTCTAAGCTATAAACGAGTAACGGATAAACGGATAGGTTGGTCTAAGCTATAAACTTATAACTAGGTTGACTTAGACGTATGCGTCCTAACTAGGGTATCCTTTTGACTGTTTCAATTCGCTTTCTCTAGTCATCCCCAAATATTTACCAAATGGTTATGATAATTTGAAAGCCACCAAATGCTTATTATTAATGCATATAATTACTTTAGGTGGTTGTTCAAAGATTTAGATTCTCTGATAGTTTTTTTTAAGAAAAATGAGTGATGTGCAAAAATGTGTTAGTGAATCAATCAGTTTTGACTCATTACCAGACTTGCCCACCCGTCCATTTTGCTACCTTAATACAATGCACATTACAATCTTAGGAGATTGTCATTATTGAAGCTAGAAAAATAAGCAGTTATAGCGTTAACTAGCGGTTCTTGAAGAGTCTTTTCTCGAAATCTTTATGTACGTTTCTTGAAAACGACAAAACGTCCAGACAGTTCACGATAAAATGTTCGGTATGACAGTAAAACTAGTCGAAGGATGGCCACAGCATTCTGAAAAATCGATGGCTGATGTATGAATAGAGTAATCAGGCAAAAGGTAACAACTTTAAAATTGTAAGTTTGGGACTATGCTAAAAGGAATAAAGGATTACGTGTAAAGATCTACATACTTGAAACTTGGTATCACATGCTACATTATTCAATATTTCTTTTTGGGTTTTATAATTTGTGGTTACCAAACCTATCATCTTTTGTTTTTTATGGGTTTTTAATTAATTAATCTAAGTACCTTTAAGGTGGCATTGTGATTAAGATCCCGAGGTTTTTACAAAATCTCATGTTTGAATCAAAATAGTAAGCTTTGATCAAGTGGTTAGCACCTTTGTCTTTGGAGACAAAGGTCAAGGTTCTATCCTAGGTCTTACAAGGCCGGAGGTCCTTTTCTATCCTAGATAGGACCTGCAAAGCAGCCTCTCTACACCGTCGTGGTAGGGATAAGACTATTTACATCTCAACCTCCCCCATACACCTTCGTGGTATTAGGACCCAAAACCCATGAAAGACGGCATTGGGTGTTACTTATTTATCTCATGTTTGAATCCCGATAAGTATATTCTTGATAATGGTCATGGAAGGGTTTGAAAACGACCACAAGATATCCGGTGAGTCAAAGAGACTCGTTCATTTTAAATAATCTCAATAGATAAAACCTCATTATTTATTTTAAATTATACACAAAAATAATGGTGAGACATGAGGTTCCCACATGGGATTGTAGCAAAATTTAAACTTTGTTACGTGGGGGATGAATATATGTTATCCACATAGACATTGCATATGGATCTACATAACCCATATTATGTAACTTAGTCAATGAGAGTAAGAAAACTTTATTTGAATATAAAAGTGTCTAGATCAAATACTAATTATAGAAACCCTTAAACATGTGGACATGAGTCACCATGGGTCCCAAACTTTTGGCTTCCATACATATTATTTTCCTAATTAAATTTTCTTCTTTATGACTGTAAAAAAAAAAAAAATTTAAAAATATATAAAAATAATAAGGATTTTTCTAATGACACCCTTAGAGCTGTCAATAAACTGCATAAAAAACTTGTACATTTCATATCAAAAGTCCACCCCTTGAGTTTTATGGTAAAAAGACAACTATTTTATGCACATTAATGACAGCCCTAAGCAAAACCCAAATAATAATCTAGTAAATGTTAAATGTGTAACAACCAACAAATTTGTGTGACACATAGAATATTCTTTTTAATGAAGTTCATTAAAAAGATTTTGTATGAGATTAGTGTGGTGGCCAGAGGAATGGAATAAGAGGTTAGGATTAGCATAATTGTGGGTATTATTGGTTTGTTTAGTTGTTAAGCAATCATACTTAACTCAACCACCATACATTTAAAAGGTTTTTGGTCTATAAAGTATATTGAGTCCAAATGTGTAGTTTATACAGTTGATAACATGTCAACTACTTGTGGTGGCCTGGTGGGTTTGGTTTTGAATCAAGAAAGCTACCAAATTGATCAATAGTGAACCAATAATCAAAGATAAACAACATCAAAAAGACAACATAAAAAGATCAATCATTCTCGGCCTGCCGAATAGCATCTGCCAATGTTTCGTTGAAGATGACCAGATGTAACGAGACAACCTGAACTGTCCAAAAGCTACAATGATATGGTTACAAGATAATGACATTTATATACATTGACATAACCAGAGTACAAGGTGCAAGGTGTTTGTTTTAATAGAAATCATTCTATAACATTTCACGCTTGGAAGTACGGGGTAATTGCATAAAAAGGTAACCAACTTCGTTTTCACTCAAACAATCCCTCGGTCATCCTAAGAAATTGGATATCAGGTAATTTTAAATCTGGACATAACATAACCGATACACTCTCATTTTTGACATGGTAATGTCTATTGATTTCGTTAAATAAAAGTACTTGAAAAATTAAAGATCAAGGGTTTGTAAGGATGAAACAAAGTTGATTACATGGACTATACCTGGTAAGTTTATTCCAGTAAACCATGAAAGTATGCACCTTTTTAAACTATGAAGGGAGTTGGCGTTCACTAAGATAAGTCTCTGCAATGGCAGCGTGTAATGCTGCTCCAACGGGAAGAACATCTTCATCAAGAAAGAAATAAGGTGAGTGCGGGGAGTGAATTGAACCAATATCCTCATTACGTATTCCAATTCCAAACATTACTCCAGGAATAACTTCTTGATAGAAAGCAAAGTCTTCACCAGCCATAACCTTTTTCGACAATTTGACTCCCTGTGGACCGAGTAACATTGAGCCCACCTGGTCCACATGCTTGTTTAAGGTTTCATCATTGATGGTGGCCGGATAAAGAGGGTACTCATCTTCTTTCATGTCAACCGTTCCTTTACATCTATGAACAGCTGCCTGTCCTTCAACCACCTGACAAGCCACACTCCACATGGAATTTCATGTGATTGAACAGTTCAAGTTGTTCGCAAGTCTCTCAGTATTTTTCATTATCGTTAAACTGTTATCTTTCTACTGGACTTTTAAATTATAAACGTAGTATGGTTCACAGGGGTATCATATTAAAATTATACTTAAAGGTGTCTTTTTGATAGTAATTATGTCATATCGAATAATCACAATCAGATAATCAGCTTTAAATAAATCGGGATATGGAAAATAGTGTTGATTTCACGGTGCTTATGTTATTTGAATTTGTAACAATCTGATAATTAGATGTTTGAGTGTTTGGCGGATTCTGATCATCTTAAAAGTTGACAGATAAAAATGACCAAAAGTTATACTTTTGTGGAAATTGGTAGATACAGTTTGAATGGAAATAAAAGTCCCTCAGTTAACTATATTTTGTTAGGCCAGAAATACATCAGCATTAGTCATTAAGGAAATGTTGGTATTTTCTTAACTACGGGTCTCTATAATATGCTTGAAATACTATTGAACTAGAGTTCATTACGGATCATTGGGAGAAAACCAACTTCACAAAAGCAAGCAACTTTGGAGAGACAGCCAACCTCTCAAATATCAGCCAACCAATTTTATGCCATAATGTGTTTACTAAAAGAAATATCTTTACTAAAAATTTATGCTGTATTGGTAATTTATCGTAAAAAAAAAGTGACTGGACCACGTCATAGTTACCATTTAAGCTCGGTCAATTTGAAGCTAACTGATTACCTATAACTGAAGTTATCAATATCCCACCATGATTATTATGAAAATAGTTCTAACTACGGTTGTCATGTATTACAACATGAAAATTGCTGTCCTTAAACTTTAGTTAAAAGCTTGTGCATTATTTGCATGTCTTCAGGGTATCCATGTAATTTGTTCATAAGAGGGTGTAGATTTTGCCAGCCAGATCTATGCTTTTTGGAATTAAAGTTACATTATTATTTACTTATCTTTAGTTTGAGAAAAAAGGCAAACTTTATAAAAGTATCTAATGTTGTTGTCTACAAGAAGGTATATAAAAGTAATGGGTTTTCTGATGGAATTTAGTCAACTTACTAGCCACGCAAGACATTAAAAGCTGGCTCCGATTGAACTTTTGAGCCCCTTTTTAACTGGATGACTGCAATTTTGCCGAAGTTGTGATGGCGTGGGAATCTTTTGCTGATGTACAAAAATACGTTGAATTTCTTTTTCGTTTTAAGTATTGATCTTATTTAATACTTTTCTCTTGTATTTAATTCTTAGGAACGGCATCGGAAAAGAGTGACTCGTCAGAAAAATATGAACACGTCATCACACCCAGTTATCGCGAAACTTGGATTTTTGGCAAAGTTTCGGATATCCGTTAATCGGAGCCAACTTTTAATATCTTGTATGGGTTCCCCAAATTACAACAGATGAAAATGTAAATTCTTAATCTATTATAAAATCCCTAATAGTAACATATAATAAGGAGCAGAATCTGAGATTTTGGAATATACCTCTTTTACCCTTTGCTGAAGACGAAGCAATCCTTCAGTTGTAAGACTCCTTAGTGTTCCCCCTAGTTCAACATATGGTGGAATAACATTAAATGCATCACCACCCTTAACATAAGTAACTGATAGCACCTGCACGTAGAAGTATTAGACCTTAGCCATAAGAACAGCCATAAACATGTCAAACATCGTGAAATTAACTTGTTTCAGCATTATAGCATATCAAAACTTTCTGATTTTCTGCATACGTGTGTTGTTAATAAGTACAAGCATATGTTATGTGACTTTGGTGACTAATGTACTTCACTATAATTTATGAGCGGCATCGTCTTTTGGTTTACACCACATTTAGTCTAGAAAATATCGATAACGGGAAGTAATGTTTTCACATGAATGATTTCAGAATCCAGACGACTTCTTGGTACAGGAGGAAATTCCAACCCATTTACCTGTGAATAAACTGATATTGGTTTAACCTTTATCTCAAACAGGCCAAATTGGATAAGCCTTGGTGAAAAGGGAATGGGTCAAATGAGTCAAATAAAACACTTGGTTAAAGAAAAACATGCCATATGCGTCCGATGGGTCAAACGGCCATGTTGCCCAAAGTTCTTTTGCTTTACAGATCTAAAGTATTATTTTAATAATATTGCCTATAATAATTATTAACACATTGACTAATTATATACAATTTGAAGAAGGACGAAAGGTATCAACAGGTCAAACAAACCTAACCCGTCCTGTTTCAACCCATACCCGTTTGATCCGTTACCAAACTTGCCTGACCCACCCATCCTGTTACCTCTACTTCTGAGATACAATGACAATTTTAATTTTCCAATTCTAATCCCTTATAGCCAGTACTCTTGGTCAAGTAATATATGTAATTTGAGTTCAGTTCAACAACCCATTTATGTTAAATCACTTACAATCTCCATAGTATCCAGTAGCTGTCTCTATTCCGTACCTTAACCTTAATTTCTTTTACTTCTCATGAAACATGTGGAATACAAGTTTCAATATCTCAATTCTATAAAACTTAGTACCCTATTATTTCATACTTTCCCGCGACAGGACTTTATTGAACGATCACCTACATCTACTTTAGTAGACAGACTTGCTAAGTATGCTTTAATTCTGTATGACTGTATCTACTCATTTTTTACTCCCTCGTGAGACAATGGCTACTGATATTATTCATAGATGCAATTACTTATAACATATACTATCATCAATAATACAGCTGGATAGGATATTCAGGTAGACTACTATTTTCTTTACTGTTACCGTTTTTAGGGGTAGCGTATTATTTTTATAATATACAATATAAGCTTCAGCTTTATACATTTTAGTGTATGAACAAAATATCTTTGTTATAGACAAAAAAGTCTGGTGGAACATACTTGACTTTGAAGCGGATCTAGTTCCCTAGAGATCAATTGTTGTAAAGCCAAAATTATAGACGATGTAGCAAGTACTGGATCCACACTGGCATGAGGTTTGGCAGCATGACCACCTTTACCTTCTATTCGAGCCACAAAGAAGCATACAGCAGCCAGCATTGGTCCTGGAAGGGTTGCTATAGTTCCAGTGGGAATTGTAAAATCAACATGCATTCCAAATATAGCCTCTACGCCACCAAGTACACCCTCTTTTATCATATGTGATGCACCAGCACCTCCCTCCTCAGCAGGTTGGAAAATAAGTCTAACGGTTCCCTTAAACACCAAATTAATAGAAAACCATTTAGTGGTTAGTGATTCACTAGATTCAGTAGGACGGGACGTGGAGTTAATATCCTGATCATTACATACCCAAAAACCTTTTTTACTTTAAACTTTCGATCAACTAGGTTCCTTTAGTTACAGAATACAGATAGGGGTACACATACATTGTGCAAGGGGATGTTTGGATTTTCTTTGGAAATAATCAAGTAAACACTGCAACTTGGAGTTGTAGTGATCAGTTTATAATGTTTCGACAAACATTTTTTTTAACTTTAATATATAAATACTTAAGGGCCAAATAATCAGCTTTCGGTTATCATCAGTTTCATACCAACTGCAAAACCGATTATTGAAGGATAAATAAAATTACTTATTTCCATCTTAATATAGTTTGAGCCATTTCACAATATAGCTTTCCTTTTTCTAGAAAAAGACTGTTCATTTGACAATATGCCTATTAGTTACAAAAAAAAGCAAGAATTCATGAAAAACTTAAACCGCTTATTATCTGGTTATTACAACTTCAACCAACATAAGGACATCCAAACATTATCTCAGAAAACACGGTTATTACAACTGATCATCGAATTCTGACTTTTACAATATTAAACACAATCCCTTTCAAAAATGCCCATTCAAACACCCCCTAAAACCAAATCGATAACCATATAGTAAAAGCCGGTGTCTACACTTAACCATAAAACCTTTTACATAAAAACATACCTTAAGTTTGTCTTTTCTCTGGTTAAGTAGCTTAGCAGCACCGAGAAGCATAGTAGTATGAGCATCATGCCCACATCCATGCATCATACCGTCTTTTTTACTCTTATGTTCCCATTCAACCAACTCCTATAAATTCCATCATACATATATTAGCACACAATCAATTTTTTATATTAAACTTAGGGCTAAGAGCATCAAATTTTATTCAACTTTCAAATGGTCTATTGTATGTAACTGACCTTTTACAACTTGTAAACCACTAATGTGATGCCGGTTTTGATGATGTGGAAGCCACAACAGCAAAACATCACAAGTTTAATACATTTTGGTGTGATTAACTCTTAGGTCAAATGTTTGAAAGTCGAAACTGAATCCAACCATAGCCTGAAAATTTATTGTATTCATCCAACCTAGAATGTGTATACCGTGTGTATCCAACTTTCAAATATTGTTATTGTATTTTTATCTATTTTGTTTTGAACGACAAATTTCACTAAGTCAACCCAACAACTGCAAGGTGGCACCCCAAATTAGTGATTAAACACTCATGCCCAGGTACTTACGTTGACGTGGAAACTTATCCACGTCAAAAAATATACCACAAGATACATAAAATGACAATACTTTAAAATAATTACATACAATTAAAACGTTAAATACAATATGTGTGTGTGTGTGTGTGTGTGTGAATACCTGCAAAGGGAGGGCATCCATATCAGCTCTAAGAGCAACAAAAGGCGGAAAACCGGTACCGATATCGGCAACAACACCTGTTTGCGCAATTGGGTATGTATATGAAATATTAAGTTTATCAAGTTCAGTCCGAATAAGACCACTTGTTTTATGTTCTTGAAAAAGGAGTTCAGGGTACTCATGAATTTGCCTTCTAATTGAAATTAACCAATCTTTGTCTTGTTTCACTGCGGTTAAAAGCTGTGTTTTGTAGTCCTCGACATCATCGTTTATGATTTGAATTGACAAAGGAAGGAAAACACATAACAACAGAAGGACAGTAAATAAACTGGAAATTGAAAGTTTACTCATATTTTTACCTTATTTACCCAGAAATGGATTAAGGTTTGATTCTTAAGTGTTTGTTGAAACATAAAACTTGCTTTCAATTCATTAAATAAGGGGGAACACAATTTTCATTTCCTTCTTCACTCTGCTTTCAATCATATTTGACTTGCTGGCTTGCTGCTGTTTCCCTTTTACTCTTTGCATTATTATTATTATTATATATTAGAGTAAATTACAGAAATCGTCCCTGTCGTGATACCCTGCTTGCAGGTCACGTGATGGGTATTTTAACGTCTGTTAATGCGTTGGACTAAAAGTGTTGACGGAGCAAAGTGTTTTGGAAAATGCGTTGGACTAAAAGTGTTGACGGAGCAAAGTGTTGATGGGTATTTTAACGTCTGTTAATGCGTTGGACTAAAAGGCTTGAAAATTTATGAAAATTATCTCTTTTGCTCATAATTATTATGGATGTAGTAAAAATGGATGGCACCAAGGCCCATTTAGGTTTAGGTGTAGCCGTGTAGCCACCAGGTGTTTGGCGTATTCATACGATATACATCAACCACCTCATTCATTCCTTAAAACTTCATTCATTAAACCCTCATTCATAAACCATCATTCGTAAACCATCATTGGCCGGTAAACCAATTTATATATCGATAATCATCTCTAGCTATGGCTGCACCATCTTCGAACAAAAAGATTAAATTTCACTACAGTTACGGCGGCAAGATTGTGTGGGGGAGCAACAACAAGCTCCGGTACATAGCAACACCAATGGGATTCTGGTGGTTGATCATGTTGCGAATTGAATGGGTTTCGCATACCCCAGTTGTGATGAATGAATCGTGGATAAACCATAAAGATATAGAGAGAACAGAATATACACACTAATAAAATATATTAGAATGCAAATGGGAATATCTTTGTTTTACAGACTTTGACCATATATATACTAAACTAACCGGTGCCTTTAATTGTCACACCGTTTCACTAATACCTGTTGGAATAGCAGTTATACATAAACTGTTCCAACTTAAACCTCTCGATGAGAATAGATACTCACTTTAAACCTCTCGATGAGAATACGTGAAAAAGGAAAAAAAAATCTAACCATTTGATTGATTCACACAAAGAACAATCTTCTGATTTGTTTCCCGAAGGTATAAATAGCTTTTAACATTCATTTTAAGCGTTTTGGTTAATGGCAGCCAAACCAATTATCAAATACTTTTTTGACGGATTCAAAGCGTTTAAAAGATGATGCTGCCAACACAACACCTAAATCCCTATTTTTATTATTGTTGTTGATGTAAAGAAATAAAATACTTAAAATAAATATATAAATAAAGCTAACCTCCTGGCATATTTGTAAGCACAATTGCACGGTTTTTTTTTCTTCTTTTTATTTATATATAATACTAGACGCATGCCCGCGCGATGCAGCAAAAATGACGGTAGCGGCGGCGGTGTAATGGAGGTGGTGGTGGCTGCGGCGGTGGCGATGGTGGTGGTGTGGTTATTAATGTAAAAGGGGTAGTGTAGTTACTTTAGAAATTAAAGGGTAGATGTTGTATATTAATTTCATTAAGGGTATATTGGGTATTCAATAGAATCATGGATAGTGTTAGTTATATTAGTAAAGACATTTTAGGTATTTCAAAGGTAGAAAGTTTAAAAAGGGGAGAGGGATAATTTGTTTTATAAAGGAGTAAAGATATACTCTTTAGGCCCTTCCCTAAGGCACATCTTCAACCCCTTCATCATTGTGGCATTGGTCGACGGGATAGGCACCACCCACTTCGTGGGTGGTTGTCTTCATAGCTCGTCATTTTTTGGAAATCATTCGACGACCATTGGGGCCCATGTGGCAACGTACGAAATGTTTTTTTTTGTTTATGTGTGTAAGAAAAGAGAGAGTGTGGGGTATGTGTGTGTGTATTTAATATTTTTTTAATTAGGGATGATATGAAGAAGAGGGTATGATAGGGAGGGGGTAGTTCTTGGGTGTGTCTTGGAGAGAAAAAACTGATATGGCAGTCAAGACGAGGTGATGACGGCGTCAGGATAGGAAGAGGCCTTATACTAGTAGCAAATATTAAATTAAAATAATAATGCATTATGGGGACAAGCTTAGCCATTTTGTCCCATATTCACATCTAGTGTTATTCAAAGATTCCTCTAATATGGTTACTTAGACCGAACGGAATGGGGCTACCCAACATGGGGGCGATTCGCGACACGTGACGCCTAGTCAGCATGTTGGGTAGCCTCAAAAAATAGGGGGAGTGGGGCTATCCATAAGTGTTGGGCGACTCACGACACGTGGCATAGCTAATCATTATTTTTATCTATATATATTATTAGATATACACATATACACTCACATATATACATATATATACTCACATATATACAGAAAAAGCATGAAAAGACAGCGCGTCAGAGAAAGGAGGCGAACCATGAGGGTCGCTTGAGGAGCAAATCGCCGGGTGGGGGTGGTGTTCCCGGCGAACCCGAGGCGAACCGGGCCTGGGTCGCCGGGTTCGTCGCTCCACTCCGGTGGGTCTTAAATAAGTTAACTCAAGACTCGATTATAATAACATGTTATACCTTTTATCATTTACAAGTAATTTATACTTTTAAAAAAAGGGGTTTTGCTAAACAAAGCCCTAAGGGCTGTATATAAGGTGCATTAAATAGTTGTATACTTACCATAAAATTTAGAAAGTGGGCTTTTGATATGGAAAATACAACTTTTTTATGCACGTTAAATACAGCCATAAGGGCTGCATTTAACATTTCCCTTAAAAAAAAAAAAAAAAAAAAGTTAACTGAGGACATTAACAAGCCGTCAATGCTTTATATGGACTGCCACTTTGGGAAATTACTAATATAGAAATGGCGATAAATATAACACCTACAATATGGATAATACAAATGCCAACCTTTTTCTAATATCTATACTACTATATAAAGCATCAATTCTTCTTTTCCTTTTTTAGATTACAACTTTGAACTACTTAAAATATCTTTCTCTTTTATTTATTATTTTAAAATATCCACTTGATATACTTATAATACCCTTAATGAAATTAATTTACAACATCTACCTTTTTACCTTATAAAATAACTACACTACCCCCTTTTACATCAATAACCTTTACATCAATAGCCTACACTACTCGCTGCCGCCGCCGCCAGTCGCGACCACCACCACCCGTCGCCGCCGCCACCACACTACCGCTACCAACGCCGCCACTACCACCATCGCTGCCACATCGTGCGGGTATCTGTCTAGTATTTTTATGATAACCAATTTATTTTTAAATAACTGGAAGACTTTACCTAAGAAATGAGAGAATTTTCCTATTAACATCTGTGCTGTCAATAACATACGTTAAAAAAAAATGATACCTTACATATAAAAAACCCACCTCTGAATTTAATGATAAAAAATTACAACTTTTTATGCATGTTAAAAACAATCAATAGGGTGCCATTAGCAAAACCATATCTTGTATTGTGAATGTAAACATTATTTCGGGTTTTACCATTAATTCGTTGCCGTGTCTGTGGGCGAACCGGTTAGTAGGTTTTTCCCGGAACATAAAGTTAAGTGGGCTAGGGGCTTCGTTCGTCTGGGTTAGGCCAGTTGGTGCATTCCTTTAGCCATTGAGGCACCATATGAGATACCCGGTATCATATTAATTGGCCGTTAAAAAAGAAAATTAAGATTCCTCCAATATGCGTTGTTACATAAGTTAAATCTCGACATTTGTCATAGTCTAAATAACTGCAAGTTGATAATTCTTCTTAATTAATGTATAACCATTTCTTTCTTTCTCAATTGGCTTCTGAATAATTACAAATTTCTAACTAATATTTATAAAAAAAAATAATACTCGTAATTGATTTTTAAAGAGTATATATCTATAATTTATAATCCCTTTTAAAGCATCTCCCCAACAAACCCACACACACCTCTTTCTTCTTAAACTAAAAATAATACACGCGCAATGCGCAGTTGTTGATGGTTGAATTTAAAAGGTGATGGTGTCCGGCAATCGGCTTCGCCAACCGCCTGCTCTGAATTATCAAACACATGTATATAAAACTTGTATTTGTTGTTATTGATAAAAATATAAATAAATAAAAATTGTTATGTAAATCTATATATATATATATAATATAACATAAACATTACGTAAATGCTTTATGAGATAGTATAAATGATGAATTGATGTACCTATTTTGTCCGTTCATCTATTACTCTTCTATCAATTTATCCCATAAACAACCCACTTTACTTTTATTAATAATGTTTATTATTATCCTAAATACTTTCGTTATTCATTTAGTCAAACTTTTCTTTTTTATATCATCGTCTTATTTCATTATCAATTCAAATTATTATAACTTATTTTAGTTATAAAAAACAATAATACAATATTTTAATTCATCAGAAAATTATCTTTTGCACCATTTACGAAGCTGTGACAACCACTATTAAAAATCATTTGAACACCACCAACAAAAATATTTAATTTCGCTACATTGCGCGTGCAGTATGTTAGTACTATATAAAGCATCCCCCCAAAACCCATTTCTCAAAAAACGATTTGATCTACCTAAAATGTCTTTAATCATTATTCTATATTTTTGTTTAGCTTCATCTTTTGTTTGTCCTTGGTTTGTGTTATAATTTTGTTTTAGTGTTAGGTTTTGTTTTTGTTTTGTTTTTTGTTTTTTTTAATAATAAAGTATTCGTTTATTTCTTTTTTGTTCAAGTGCATACGTCAACTTTGAAATGTCATTTGCTCTCTTTAATTTGGTTCATCTTTGGTTTTATATATTTCCATTAATTTGGATGTAGTTTTGATTGATGATGAATTTTGCATATTCAAAGAAACGTGATAATCAAAGTTAAGATTAACCAAAAGGTGACCAAAATAATTTGTTATTTAAATGTTTTAAAATTCTTTTTGTAAAAACTGTCAAGATAATCAATCAAATGATAAAATAGTTATAAAATAGTTACAACCATATTTAAATGATAAATGAGAATTGGAACGTGAATCCTGTGTTGGTTGATTATTAACTTCGTGGCTTGTGGTCTTCTAGTTTATCGTGTCCTCGAAACTTGTTTGGGATTACATCAAAAACATCACGAAGTGAAAACCAGTGGCGTGGCCTTCGTCGATTAGGTTTTTTCTTGTGTCTCGGATTCCGTAATTGACACAAGTTTTTTCCAACCTTTTTTACAATCTTAGCAGTTAAAGTTCCGGGATGGTTCTAGATATTGTTGTTTTTGTTTTTTATCTAGAATTTTGTAATTGTAACTTTTGTAACCTCTAACATCTTACTAGTTGGTTTATGATATAATATATGATAGTCTTTTGCTGTTCAAAAAAAAAATTGTAAAAAAAAAATAAAATCTAATATTATTTGGTTAAACATGAACATCATAGCAAAAATGAAAATGGACACAAGCATAACATTTTATTTGTTTTGATAAACTTAGATTAATATCATTATCACAATTATCTTATCAATATTTATTTTTATCTTCTTATTTAAAAGCATATAGATTATTATATAAAGACATTAATTTGATAATTTCATTACTTTTAGTTTATCATTGTAAAAACTTATAAATATAACTTTCATTAATTCTATGCAGTTTATGAGTGTTCATCAAATCGTTAAACAGAACTGAAGCATAGCGAGTTGGCCGATTTCATACTTTTCAAGCTGTCAGGTTTGACATAACCTAATAAAATCTTTTTGTTAAAAATATAACATAAACTGGTCCACTTTAAAAAAGTTAACAACGATTAATTAAATTCGTGCAAACCACAGAGACCATCCATGTAAATTACTCTTTATATACTTATGACCTTATCTTTACTCCTATATAAAAGGGATAACCCCCCCCCCCTTTCTTTTTTTCTCAAAAAAGCAGGCAATGTTCCCATTTTAACCCTTACTTTATTCACTAATTTAAACATTTCCACCTAATATACCTATAATACCCTTAATGAAATAATTTACAACATAGATCCGTCAACCCTTAAAATAACTACAATACCCCTTTTACATTAATAACCACACCACCACCTTCGCCGCCGCCGCAGACACCACCGCTGCCACCACACCGTCACCGCTATCATCATTGTCGCCGTATCGCGCGGGCGTGCGTCAAGTAAATGTGACGGTGTTTTAGTGTTTGATTTTACTTCCAATTACTTGATTCAATAAAAAAGTTACTTTCTCAAATCACCAAGTAATAAATCATGGATGGTTTTGGTAAAGTAGCAACTCGTGGTAAATTTATTTTATATATATATTTATTTTAAAGTCACATCTTAACTTAAAATGATAACTCTTATCTCGTGTCATACAAGTGATGTAATTATCTTCGGTGACAAAGTTTCTTTATCTTTATTGACCAATTCATCACCCATGCCACAATATCATTCATGATACTAACATGGACGGTCATATTAGGGACCACAAAAGATTCTATGGTCAAATTTTAAATAATAATCATAAATTCAAGACCACTTGTTGGTCAAACCTCTATATTTATATGTTTGTCGCCAAACCAAAAGGCCACGTCACATAAGCAGTGGTGGAGCTTGGCTTATTTAGTAAGGGGTCGGAAGTCATGGGACCTGAAAATACCTCAAAAAAAAAAATTCAAAGATATTATTTGTCTACCTTTTTTTTGGGTTGTCTCAAACTAATTGTGCACTGCTAGAAATAGTAATTGGATTTATTTAAGTCTACTATATTATCCCTAATCAAAGATATTATTTATAAAACTAAATGAAAGCATTAAATACTAGTAAAAGGGTAAAACTGTCTTCTTTGTCTTTTAGAAAGATCAAAGCAGCAATACATGTATTTTTTTAATAAATTATATGTTTTGTCTGGTGGCCAATAATATTGGATGGAATGAGTAATTGTTAAGATGTCAATAATGATCCTCTTATGAAATATACAAAGCCTTCGAAATGTAGACGCAATTAAAATCAAAGAGTCTCTTATGAATTAAAACAACCTATGAATGTGTAACATGGATAGTTAAATTGAAATACAAGCTACCCTAGCTTGGTAGTAAGCGAAAAAGGCATTGAAATCATTTACATAATTTTAATCTAATCTTCTCTCCCACTATTAAAGGAAACAACCTTTTTTTTTCAATTGATTACATGGCATCTTTTTTTTTTTTTTTTTAAAAGATTACATGGCATCTAATTAGACT
>JAOXNX010000001.1:8413618-8429911 GCA_028566075.1 Solidago caesia | reverse complement strand
GCCAAGCGGGGATCGAACTTGGGACCTTAAGGTCACCAAGTGCTTCCCTTACCACTAGGCCAATTCCTTGTTGGTAATATATATTATAATAATAATACACTTATCTATAAAACTATATAAAGCATATGACCCCTCCCTTATTACTCAAAAGATGAACCCTTCTTCCTAAATTGCCCATATACAATCAACACACCTAACACGTAACAAACTAGGTCTACCAAAAATAACCCTTAAATAATTTACAACGTCTATCTCTCAATTCTTAAAATAACTACACTGCCTCATTTTACATCAATTACCCTCACATCAATAATCTATACTACTCGTTGCCGCCACACCGCCGTCACTACCACCATCGCCGTCGCATCGCGCGAGCATCCTTCTAATATATGGTAAGTTTTTTTATTTCCTTAAAAGCGTAAAATATATGACATAGCAAAGCTAAAAATACGAATCATTATATGTAATAATGTAAATTATGAATTTTAAATGCGTTTTCATACTCATCATCTGATTATTTTGAAGTATATGTAGGTTTGATTTTAATTTTCTAAACTCCAATTCATTAACTAAATTCTTTTTTTTACAACATTAATGTACTTATGTACCCCGTATATTTATTCCCAAAATCATACCCCTTGACTGGGTGGGTCAGTCGTAGATAATAAACTCGTTGTCCTTTCATAAACTCCGGTTAAATTTGAAGGGTCCCTTTAGCAAAACATTTATTACGATTGTTTTGTTCATTTTTTGTTGTTACTTATGGGGCTGGCAACGGGTGGAAGTTGTTCGAGGTGTCACACCACACCACACGGTAACACCGCCGCCAACGGTGTGGTGTGAGGTGTGGTGTGGCTTTTGTGGTGAAGTATACCGCGTTTGGTTGAATGGAATGTAACGTTGAGATAGCCGTTGGAGGGCCTTCCCCCACTTCAATGGTCACTATTTTTTTTTATGAATATTATCTTTTTTCAAATACAACTATATCATATTCAACAATCTTTTAATTTTTAAGATCAAAAAAAAAAAAAAAAGCAAAGCCTAACTACACAACAATCTTTTATGGAAAAAAGAATTGGTTCAACTATATTATTAGATGAGTTGTTTGAGTGGTCTAACGATAGTTGTCTCGCCGTTTTTGTGAACGCGATTGAGGAAGATGAGGAACAGGATACGGCAAGGTCGAAACGAAAAGTAGTCTACCGCGATCGACTGAAAGCTTCAGAAAGATTTCATTGTTAATTTTTTTTGTGACGAACCGAATTTCGACGAAGAATTTTTTGTAGAAAGGTATCATATGCCTAAACGTTTATTTTTAAAAATTGTGCATGATCTTGAGTCTAGATACTCGTATTTTCAAGAGAATTATGATGCTAGATTGACAAAAAGTTTTACAGCAATACAAAAATGTCCATCTGTCATTAGACAACTCGCAACTAGTAATCCACCGGATGAATTTGATGAATGTTTGGCACAAAGAACGTCACGTGAATGCCTTTAATTTTTTTTGTGACGCTATTGTTGATACATATGATCGAGATTTCATACGTAGACCAACAAGCCATGATATTGCACACATATACGAAGCACACGAAGAGAGACATCACATTCTCGGTATGATCGGTAGCCTAGATTGTACACATTTCGCTTGGAAACTGTGTCCAAACGAATTGATGGGTCAATATAAAAGGGGCGATCATCAATATCCCACGATTATGATGGAGGTAGTGGCGTCTCACGATTTGTGGATATAGCAAGTGTTTTTTGGACAACCGGGTTTAAACAACGATATTAATGTTTTGATGCAATCTTCGCTATTCCTGACCGAGCATAAGGGTACGACACCTAAGTGCCCATTTATTGTGAATGGACGTACGTACAAGCGTAGCTACTATCTAGTTGATGACATATATCTTACATGGTCTACTTTTGTTAAAGCGTTTAAATATCCGATCGAACCGAAAGAGAAAAAGTTCAAGAAAGTACAAGAGTCGGCTCGAAAAGATATTGAACGGGCATTTAGTGTTCTTAAGGGTAAATGGGATATACTTAGTTGTCATATACATGATTATACATGATGCCTGTAACGCAATCTCGCATGTTCATAACTTCATATACGGGATCCCCTGGTCGAAGCGGTGTTTGACGAGGAAGCCTTACCAGAGATACGAGACAAGAAAACACATTTTCGGCTCCAATTTGATTATATGGAGCATATTTGGTCTCAAGAGTTACCATACCTCGAGGCGGACGAGAAAGGCATGCCAAAGAATATATATATATATATATATTAGTAGTATTATGTAATGTTTTTTAGTAATATTATGTAATGTTTTAATTTTAATGGGATTTTAGTTTAAATAAAAATAAAAGTTATAGTGAGGTGTGGTGTGGTGTGGTATGACAATGTCAACAAAATAATGAAATGTGGTATGAAAAAAGTTAAAATGAGATGACATAGGAAGGTTGGTTGGGAGCAAGGTGTGGGAAAAAAAATTGGAATGTGAGTGGCCAACCGTGGTAATAAATCCATTATAAAGTCTTATTTCATATTCAATATTTTTGAGTTAACACATAGTCGATAGCTGACCCGGCCTGCAACGACATGTGAACCTATAGCGATGACAAATGCAGTTTGCCATTATCCTTGTAGCGTCTCTGTTCGAAGCACGACAATATGTTAAATATTAGCGTATAAGGTAGTTGTACGATGCCAGAAATATTGTACAAACACGCCGTTAATCTTTTAAGGTATTCTATATAAGCTTATCTAACCATGTTTCTGTATATACTCTGTCAATATATAGATGTTCACATATGATTTATTAACGAATTAATAGTTCTTCGTTATAGATATTTATTGCACGTTGTTATTATGTCAAGAAACCGATGTTTTTTTGTTATCTAACCACCCCCACCTCTTTTCCACCACTAGACGAATGCCCGCACGATGCGGCGGTAGTGGTGGTGGTGGCGGCGATTGGTGTAGATTATTGATGTAAATATTATTGATGTAAAAGGGGTAATGTAATTATTTTAGGAGTTAAGGGGTTGATGTTGTAAATTAATTTCATTAAGGGTATTATAGGTATATCAAATGGAGATTTTGAAATAATAAATAAAAAAGAGGGGTATTTTGGATAGTTTAAAATTGTAATTTAAAAAAAAGATGGGGTTGATACTTTATATAGTAGTATAGATATGTTATATATAACAATATGTTGCTATTTATGTCTTCTGTGGGATAAATGTTTTGTTAAATTTAATTTACTATGGTTAGACTTTTATGGTTAGACTTTTATATATGTTTGGTTTTCATTAAAATCGAAAATAGGAATGATAACTGAGATAAACAGTTATGGTAACAATGAATATAATATGATTTTTAATATAAGAGTTTTAATTAAATTAAGTATCTTAATATCTATATTTATATATTAACTAACTAAAAAAAGGATTTTTCTAATGACAGCCATTAGGGCTGTCAATAACCTCCATAAAAAATTTGTACCTTCCATATCAAAAGCCCATTCTCTGAATCTTATGGTAAAAATACAACTATTTTATGCATATTAATTAAGGGCTCTCATTAGTAAAACCCTTAAAAAAACATTAATTATTTGTAATAATTGATAAAGTGCCAACACCCACAAACCCTACAAAGTGCCAACTGCCGACACCCACAAACCCAATTTTTTCAAATTCCCTCCCAACCCCAAAAACTACCGCCTCTAATTCCCCTTCAGATTCCAGAAGTTCCTATGTATACAGTTTTTCACAAATAATCGGCAACTAACATAATCAGGCTAGATACACCTAAAGTTTTCTCCTCATTTTCTTCATACGATCTGATATTCTCCATTATAATTGCCTTAGATACACCTAATGTTTTTCACAAATAAATCCCTCAATTGATATCTCACAATCTAATACATCAGTCTATGGTGGAAACAGAATTCAATACGACTACTGATGTTGACGTAGCGGATACTTGTTTTTGCCCTTCAAAATTGTAATATATGTTTTGTATTTTAGTTTGACCTGTATCTGATTTTTTGTTAACATTCAACTTTTAGCATATCCAATCTATCATTATAATTTATCCTTTCATTGTATATTTAATTTATCTATTTATTACATTGTTAATAAAAAGATCATTTACTCTTATATAGTTTAAAACTAAGTTAGTGAACATCTAAGAATTATTAGCTTTCTTATTTACAGGTTGTACATAGTGTTGTAGAAGAACATGACCCTGGAGTACTCCTGGCTAGTGGTCAAAGCCATCACTACAATACACATTTATGTATGTTACTCGTTAAATACGTGATATGAATAACCTACTAATAACAGCAACCCAATCACACAACAAAGGACAATTCACGACAAAACACAGCCAAAGTCGGCTGTTCACAATAGATAGATAGATAAGCTAGGTTTCGAGCCCTAGTAACTCCACCAGGTTCTGAAGAACAATTTTCTGAATGAATAATGTAGATGGCACGCAGGCCTTATTTAAAGAATAACCTAAACACGACCTAACTTGATCACCAAGTTACTAATAATAATAGTAATAATAATAATAATGACTTAATAATAATAATTGCACTTAGCCCCCCTTGCTGTCCCATTCAGCCTCTTAACAACCATCAGCCCAAATTCTTCAATTTCTTCCTCCTTCGTGTATAGACTTGACCCAAATACCTGTCTTGATCTCGGCCCATATCAGTACCCCCATCGCGAAGAACCACCTTGTCCCCAAGGTGAAAAGCTGGAAATCTCTCACCAATTTGCTCCATCTTTTCCCATGTAGCCTCCTCCTTAGATAATCCTTTCCAAGCTATTAGCACTTCCTTGTCCCTTCCTTCGCCACGCACAGCAAGTACTTCATAAGGTTCCCATTCTTTTACTACTTCCATATCCTCAGGTAATTCCTCCTCAACATGCACTGAACCGATTACTTTCTTCAACTGAGATACATGGAACACATCATGAATTGTCGAACCAACAGGCAATTTCAAGCGATACGCGACCTTCCCAACTTTAGCTAACACCTCAAAAGGACCATAATATCGTGGAGCCAGTTTCTGATTTGCACGACCAGCCACTGTAACTTGGCGGTATGGCCTTAATTTTAAATAAGCCATCTCACCAATTTCGAATTCCACATCTCTCCTTTTGCCATCTGCTTGCGCTTTCATTATGTGTTGTGCCCGTAAAAATTGCATTTTTAATTCTGCCAACACCCTATCCCTCTCTTTCAGAAATACATCAATATCAAAAGTACTAACATTACCCACCTCATGTTGTAATAAACGTGGAGGGTCTCTGCCATACATGACCTTAAAGGGAGACATTCCAATAGTAGAGTGATGAGACGTATTATACCAATACTCTGCCCATGATAACCACTTTAACCACTCCTTAGGTTTAGTTGACACAAAACACCTTAAATAAGTCTCCAAACTTCGGTTGACGACCTCAGTTTGCCCATCTGTCTGTGGGTGGTAGGCCATACTATACTTTAATTCAGTCCCCATTGTTTTAAACAGCTCTTTCCAAAAATGGCTGACAAAAACCTTATCTCGGTCAGAAATTATAGACTTGGGAATTCCATGCAACCTGACTACTTCCCTGAGAAAAACTGCTGCCACTGAAACGGCGGTAAACGGATGCTTTAGAGCCATGAAATGCGCCCCTTTACTCAACCGATCTACTACTACTAGAATAACACTGTGACCTGCTGACTTTGGCAAACCTTCTATAAAATCCATTGTCAAGTCCTCCCAAATCTGATCAGGTAATGCTAATGGTTGTAAAAGCCCAGCAGGCGATAAATGAGAATATTTATTTCTTTGACAAACTTCACACTCAGCCACCATTGTAGCTATGTCACGCCTCATCCTAACCCAATAAAATTCCCGAAATACACGCTGAAATGTTTTTTTGAGATCCCTCATGCCCACCTACGACTCCCCCATGAATTTCTTTAAATATTCTATTCACCCATGATGACCCTCTCGGCAACACCAACTTTCCCTTGTAACGCAACACACCTTCCACATTCGTGTACCCCTCCATTGTCGAATCTCCCTGTTCCAATCGTTTTCGTAAAACCCCAAGTTCTGGATCATCCTTTAAGGAAGACAATAACTCCCTTTCCATTGACACATGCCCTACCGAAATATTTTTGAATTCAACCTCACCACCACGTCTTGACAAAGCATCAGCAACCCCGTTTTCTTTACCCGGCCGATATAAAATATCAAACTCATACCCCGAAAGCTTAGCTACCCACTTTTGATGATCGCCCGGAACTGTACGTTGCTCCAACAAATATTTTAAACTTTTTTGATCTGTAATCACAGCAAACTTTCTGCCTAACAAATATGGCCGCCACTTTTGAACCGCCAATACTATCGCCATTAGTTCCCTCTCATAGACCGACTTCAACCTTGCTTGCGCACCTAAAACTTGACTGTAATATGCTACGGGTCGTCCCTCTTGCATTAAAACAGCCCCCACCCCATTGCCCGATGCATCCGTTTCAATGATAAATTCTTTAGAAAAATCTGGTAAAGCTAACACAAGCACCTTAGACATAATAGCTTTCAATTTTTCAAAAGAATCTGTAGCCTGTTCCGACCACACAAAACCTTCTTTTTTCAGCAAATCCGTCAAAGGACGGGCAATTTTTCCATATCCCTTAACAAACTTACGATAATAACCCGTTAATCCCAAAAAACCTCGCAATTCCCGAATGTTCTTCGGCCTCGGCCAATCAGTCATGGCCTTAATTTTTGAAGGATCCGCCATAACCCCCTGACCAGTAACAATGTGGCCTAGATACTCCACCCTCCCTTGACCAAACACACATTTCTTTCTGTTACAATATAACCCTTCCGCCCTTAATTGCCCAAAAACAATCGATAAATGCTCCTTATGATCCCTTATATTTCGGCTATAAACCAATATATCATCAAAAAAAACAAGAACAAATTTACGCAAGTAGGGCCGAAATACCTTATTCATTAATGCTTGAAATGTCGACGGAGCATTCGTCAAGCCAAATGGCATGACCAAAAACTCGTAGTGACCTTCATGAGTACGAAAAGCGGTTTTATGAATATCATTCTCCTTCATACGGATCTGATGATACCCTGATTTGAGATCTAACTTAGAAAACACCGCCGCCCCATGTAACTCATCCAATAATTCGTCAATTACCGGAATAGGAAACTTATCCAATACGGTTGCCTTATTCAAAGCACGATAATCTACACAAAATCTCCATCTTCCATCTTTCTTTTTAACCAACAAAACCGGGCTAGAAAACGGACTAGTACTTGGTCTAATCACTCCAGCTGTAATCATCTCCGCTACTAACTTTTCAATCTCATCTTTTTGGAACTGTGGATAACGATATGGTCGAACATTGACTGGTTCAGCTCCATTCTTCAGAACAATTGCATGCTCATGACCTCGCGAAGGCGGTAAACCTGAAGGCATTAAAAACACATCAGAAAAATTAGTGAGCAAGTCATCCAACTCCGGATTAACTTGCGACTCTGCCTCCCCAACCAATTCCAACCCAGCTAAACATAGCAAAAACCCTGCCTCGATTCTTCCCACATCACGGGTCAATGATCTTAAAGATGCCTCTCCACGTTGCAATCCCGGTTCGCCCTTCAACGTAACCATCCGACCCCCATAATTGAAACTCATCGTTAATGCTCCCCAATTGACTCTAGTATCCCCCAAGCGCTGCAACCACTTCATTCCCAGAATAGCATCTGTACTACCCAATTCCAATGGATAAAAATCCTCATCTACCTCGAGCCCAGGAAAACTCAAACGCACACCTTTGCACAAACCATAACTTTGATCCAATTGGCCATTACCTAACACAATACCAGTACTTCGCACCCCTACCACGGCCAGCCCCAATGACCCCACTAAGTGTACGGATAAGAAATTATGTGTAGCCCCACTATCAATTAGAACTACTATGTCTCGCCCCTGAAGAACCCCACGAACTTTCATCGTTTGAGGCGATGAAAAACCCACAACGGACTGAGCCGATACCGAAATTGCATCCAAATGTACATGTTCATCCCCCTCATCCTCCTCCGAATCCCCATCCATATCATTCGGTTCCAAAAGAACCCGCAGATGGCGCAAGCTTTTCTCCGGACAACGATGTCCAGGTCCAAACTTCCCATCACAACGAAAACACAACCCCTTCGCCTTTTTATCTGCAAATTCTGCATCAGTAAGACGTTTGAATGAAGTCTTGAGATCCCCTACTTTCCCGACACCTGTTGCAACTTTGGGTAACACCCCTGTGCCACCTGAGAAAGGTTTACCATCCCCCCAACTTCGCCCAAACGACGA
This sequence comes from Solidago caesia, assembly GCA_028566075.1. NCBI lineage: Eukaryota > Viridiplantae > Streptophyta > Magnoliopsida > Asterales > Asteraceae > Solidago > Solidago caesia. The sequence goes on along the minus strand of JAOXNX010000001.1, from coordinate 8,421,517 downwards.
CTTACTACTTCCCTTTATCCCGCTAGTTACCCCACTCGACCTATCCTCATCGATCATAATTGCCAACCTCATAGTTTGAGTTAATCCCCGTGGTTGCAAGAAACGAACAGCAGATCGCAACTCAGGTTTCAATCCATTAGTGAAAGTTCCTATCATCACTGTTTCTGGAACCCCATCCAATTGTGCTGCTAACTTTTCAAACAAACTAACATATTCCCGAGCCGTACCCTCTTGTTTAACCGCTGCAAACTGTTCATATAAATCACCTGCTTGCGAAGGTTGAAAACGATCCAGCACACACGCCTTCAACATATCCCAATGACCAAACGGTTCCCGCTTCTCGCGCCACCTAAACCACGACAAAGCCTGTCCCTCTAAGCACAACACCGCAGCTCTTAACTTGTCCCCAGGTAACACAAACCCCTGCACATCAAAAAAACGTTCCATCTTGTATACCCATCCATATGCATCCTCGCCATCAAACATTGGCATCTTCAACTTGCGCAACCTATAATCCCCCTGTTGTATGGGTTTGTCTCCAAACCGAGTACTATCGTGCCTAGAATTAGTTTCGTGAAACAATCCAGACCCTGAAGTCTTACCCTGCTCAAAATCCCCAAACTTAATGTTCGAAGATTGCAAAGGCGTACCCTGATGTTTCTCTGCTCCCCACTTCTCAAAATCCCAGTCACTATCAAGCCCTTCCGTTCCCAACCCCTTAGAAGTCGTGACCTTTGGTGGTGGTATAAAAACGCCCGGTATCTCACCTGTAACCTGTAACTTACCACGAGTATTATTCTGAGTTGTAATCAAAGCGAACAAGGCCTGATACTGCTTAGCCGAATCCTCCTGCCCCTGTCGCATAGCCTCCCTCATAGCCTCCTTCATATTCTCCTGCCCCTGACTGATAGCTGCCTCTAACTGATCAAAACGAGTCTCAACAGCTGCTGCCCTTTCCTCTGATTCCCTCCTAAATTTCAGAAAATCAGCATCGACCTCACTAACCTTACGAGCCATAGTACCCACAAGTTGCAAGAGCACTGGCTCTGATACCAATTGATAAGTACAAACACGTGAAAACAGCAACAGCACAATTAAACAAGAATAATTAACACAAAACCCAGTCGACAGAAGTCGGCTGTTGTATAGATAATCAGGATTTCGAGCTCCTGTAACTCCCTAGGTCTTAACAAGACAATAATAATAATCTCCACACCCAAAAACTGATGGCACAGCAACCTTATTTAAACACAAAAACATACGTACCCTAACTTGTTAACCAAGTAGTTTCTAAAATTAATAAAACAAATTATGGAACTTGACACATAGACCCCTCCAACTATTCTCAGCCGCTGACTTCATCCACTTGATCTATATCAGGGTCTTAAGCTTTATTGGTAACGATACCTAGCCCATCTAAGATGGATTAGTTATCAAAGAAACAATTTGAGATGTAATACAAGCGGAATAACCATAAAAATGAATTATTCTTGATTTCGACACACTATATAATATTGATGTTATATTCTTTCATAAATATTAATGATTTAAGTACGGTTAAGATTCAAGTGGTTGTTCTTTGGTTAAATTTGTGTTCTCAAATCCAAATTCAAATGGTCATTTCAAGTAGTCGTGTTTACCACTTTAACTCAAGTAGTGGTATTGCCAAATTCCATATTCATGGTATGTGCAAAGCCAACCGTAAGTCTCTGACTTCGAATCTAAACAGTCCATTTTGTTGACTTTTGATTTGAGCCATCTTAATTGCCTACTTTAAATAGACGTCGGATACCCTTAAGCTTTAGCTCATACGCTATGTGTGACGACGGTCCATCAACTTATAGGTGGTGAATTCAAGTTCTTTCGTGTAATTATATAGTTGCCTTTCAAAAAACTAAAAAATAAACATTAGATCAAATTATGACAAATCTCACAATTGCTCCAAGACATTTTACCCACGTTGCCCCAAACATATGCTTTCATAACAACTAGAAGTGTATCTGTGTAATGCGCAGTGTGTATGATTTTTTTAAAAAAAAAGAAAATTGTAGTGTCAGGGCCGGCTCTAGAGGTGGGCCAAGTGGCGACCATCCGGGGCATCACAATTCGAGGGGCATCAAGCTTAATTAGCGTTCTTTATACACACACACGCGTGCAAACACAAAGGTTCTTGCGTGAACCGCGAGAACTTTAAAATTATGTATTAAATTGGACGTTTTTTTTAAAAGTTTATTCACATTTGAAAAGTCATGTGATGATAAAAATTTTTTTGTTAAAAACATGTAAATGTACCTATAACTTGATATGTTCATATGCGAATGGTACATGTGAACAAATTCATTCACATATGAACAGATCAAGTTATACGTAAATTTACATGTTTTTAACAATTTGTTTTGTTCTCACATGAATTTTTATTATGTTTCATTTACATGTAAAACATAATAAAAATTCATATGAGAACAAATTTTTTTTTTTATTCATATGTGATTTAATACATAATTTTAAAGTTATCGCGATTTTCGTAAAAAAGGATTTTTCCCAAGAACCTTCCCCAATATCAGTGGCGGATGCAGTATATTATATATATATATATATATATATATATGGCTACCACAACTAAGAGAAAAAAATAACTTAACTTTAGATCTAGACCATTCAAGTTAAAAAAACAAAACAATCTTAACCCTTGAAACTAAAAGTCAAACTTAACTAATATACACATTGTATAAACATTAGAATGTTATTATAAACATTAGAATGTTATAGTTGACTAATACTTTACATTTGATCAAATGTTATACGTGAATGTCATTGACATAACTTGCATTCAAATTCAATTAAAGCACAAAATCGTTGCTATTTATATTTCGACAGTGTACAATCAGCAATTTATATACACATATTGGCAATCACATTCAACAAAGTCAAATTTGCATAATGAATACAATATTTTTATAAAATTGTAAAGATTTATTCTATACCATTATGAAAAACATATTGTAATTACACTTAATATACAACATAAAAAAATTAAACATAAAATGTAAACATATTCTAATTTATCATAATTAAAATAAGTTTTCTTTCGAATTCAAGTTAATAAATAAATACAATTCTATTTTAAAGTTGTAATTTTGACATAAAATGATTCTTTAGGAAAAGGAAAGAAGAAGCTATTACTTCAATTTTAATTAACGTATATCTATATCTATATCTATACTACTATATAAAGCATCAACCTCCTTCGTTTTTTTTTTAAAATTATAACTTTGAACTACCCAAAATACCCCTCTCTTTTATTTACTATTTCAAAATCTCCACTTGATATACCTATAATATCCTTAATGAAATTAATTTACAACATTTACCCTTAACTCCTAAAATAAATACACTACCCCTTTTACATCAAGTCATCAATTACCTTTACATTAACAGCCTACACTACTCGTCGCCACCACCACACCACCATCATCACCCCCGCATTGCGCGGGCATTTGTCTAGTTGATTGTTGTACTTATATATGTTTGCATATTTTCAAGACTAAGATGTTTAACGTAACACTTCCACAATGTTTCAATCTAATAAAATCTAGGGCTACTGTAAGTTTGAGCTACATGTCTTTCTCTTCTAGAATGAACAGGAAATGTATGACTTAATACTTTTGGGTTACAATGCAAACTTGTAATCATCGTGGTAGTATCATAATTATCATTTTGCGTACAAACCAATTACTTACAAAAAACAAAAAAAAAAAACTAGATTTCATTTCTGGTTTGATTGTGTTGCATAGAAAATTCAAACATTTGTATGAAATTGTAAATCAAGTCAACATATAGGTAAACCAAAACATAATCTATAGGTTTTTTCAATGACTTTTTAGAAACTTTTGTATTAATAAAAACTTCTCATGAGACATATTGTCAAATCATAATCCCAACCTGCACAAAACGGCTACTGGATTGTTGAAAGCTTTATGTTTACAAGTGAAGCAAAACTCATTGACTATGAACCAACCACTAGATGAAGTGAAGTTTTCCATAAACATGCATTTGACCTGTTCGTTACGTGCATTTACGGACACATATAAGCTTCCTTTTGTATGTAACGTTCAACTAACTAATATCCAAAATTTTGTTACCAAGGGACCTTTTGTGAATAAATGAAGTAAAAAATGTTGCGCCATACTAACCAAACAAAACACTAAAAAGAGTTGCCACAGATATGCTAATTGCAATGAAGCAAAACTATTAATGCTTAGTAGCCTGGTGCAAAACCATAAAACAAAACCATAATCTCAAAACATGAAATAAGATATCAGGGTGAAAAAGACAATGTCAAAAGGTGAAGACAAACTTTAAAACTAACCGACAAAAATAACACAGATGAAATTATGTCTGATGGGCATAGCAGAAAATAAATCAAGATCTCTTGTTTTGTGATGTGTCCATTACAAGCTGCATTTTAGATATGCCTAGCTCAAGGGGTAACAACTACTACTCTTCCTGCAACTTGATCAAGATCTCTCCGTCCATTCGATGTAATCTTCCTCCCACTGATGAGTATAGTAACAAGATTAATTACAAAATGAGTCTATAAGATACACTTTACCTAAATGCACTAGTGGAAAAAACTCGGCATTTTAGCTCATACGTTAGAGATGTCCTCATAATTTTTATTCAATTACGACATCCCTCTAGCTTTAACTAAACTTGATTAATGACAAAAGGCATAATAAAGTAAATGTTAAAAAAAACTAACCCCTTTGCGTCAAAGTCAACAATGTTCATGCTTTGCAACTGTTGAAGAATGTGACGGGCAATGCCACCACTGCTCTTGCTGAAGTGAGGTGGAGCACTACCATTTCTCTTGCGGCCACCATAAATTCTCTGGAAAGCACCAACACCAAGTCCTCCTCTCAAGTAAATCTTCCTTGCCATGGATGCTGACAAGTACAACACAATTAAAAGATGTAATCAGCTGCAGAAAACTTGGCTTTACATCATTAAATGTAGAACTTCTAAGATAAAGAAAGCATGTTTACCAGCTCTAATGTAGTACCAGTCAGGATCATAAGGTGCAAGCTCCTTAAATGTAGCAGTCTTCACGATATCAGTCCAGTGTGGAAGCTCCATCTGTCAACACGTAGAAAACAAAAATGCATCAACGAAAACTACATGTAACATCGGCAAAGACGAAAATAAAGTAATACACAGATCAACTAGTTATTGGAAAAACTCTTAGTTACAAACGAAACAATGCACATAGGCAATATCTTGTCACATTGTCCGGCCACCATTTTCCCATCAAATCTATCTTGTTAATTATACAAAATGTAATAGCACCGTATATGAATTAAAGTGCTTAAAGACCAAACTCAGCATATTAAAAAGACTAACCATCGATACATCAGATAAAAGTGCCTTATCGCACTTACAGATAATGAGGATAAAGACTATCCCCAATCAAAATTCTCATTAAGAAAGCGCCAGGTGAATTAAATCTTCATTCAAACGGTAAACTAAATGAGTCTGTTGAAAACATTTACAAGCTTTAACTGGCTGGTTGAAAGATAAGTCGCTGAAACAGCTGGCTTTGGATCACAACTATGAATGAATCAAGTCCATGCTATGCTCAAAATAGTTACAAAATTTAACTAATCTAAACAATATATTTAAACTACTACACAAATCATCCAGAATATACTTTACAAGCCAAAATATTCATAACCTATACATACACCTAAAAATTGCCTATAATAATATATATGTAAAATATATATTAAAAAATGTAAATCAGCAGAAAAATAAAAATGTAATCCAGAAGTTAAAAATCAAAGTCAAATTAAACTCCATACAATATCAATAAAGAATATAACTTACCTAATTATATCATTCACAATTATATTATACATAGATACATATATATATATATCAGATAAAAGACAACTAGATACACAGTTTAAGATCTGGATCAATTAGTATGGAATGGCGAAAAGAGATTTAAAAAAGAACCTTGCCGGAGCGCTTGAGATGAGCGGCATAGGCCTTCACAAATTCATGTGGAGAAACGTCTTTCACAGTTCTCGCCGTCTCCATTTTCAGGCTACTATTGTTGCTGCTGCTGCTGCTGCTGCTACGGCGGCCTTAGGGTTTTGTGTGTGTTTAGTGTGTGCGACTGTAAAGGAGTTGTGTTATATGCCTATCTTAGGGTTTAATAGCATCCGTCTATGCAGGCTGCACCAAGCGGATTTCTTAATTTGGGCTTCAAGGCCCATACTCTTAAGTTTTTCTATCAAGGCTCGATGTATATGGCTGATCCAGTAAAATCAATCAATCATCAATTCTTTTAATAAAAGTAAAGGGTTTAAGATCTTGAGATGTAATGAATTATACACGAATATTTATCTTGTGTAATGAATTACTCGGACTAGAAATTTGTAAAAATTTTTTGTAAACTATGAAATTTGTAAACTTCATTTAGTACATGCATCAAAAGGTGATGGTGACCGGCAGCCGGTTTCACCGACCGTTAGTTCTAGATTGCATAACACATGGATATATAAAAAGTATGTTTGTTATGAATGCTAGAATTTTTAAAATTGATTATGTAAATTAATATAAAAATAATATATAATTAATTAATATATAAGTACTATAATTATAAATATTAAATTATATGATAAATAAGGAAATGTTTAAAATTTTTGAAAATTAAGACACCATCTAATAACCGAGATTTAAAAGTTCATTATATATAATGAATACCTGAATATTTCATTAAATAACATAAACATTCGTTATTGTAAAACAATATATATATATTGTAAAACAATATATATATATATATATATATAGGGAGTGGTTATTGTAAAACAAGTATTAAAGTAAAATAAATAAGGTAAGATCTTGACCATTAGATCATGATAAAATTGATACACGAAGATTTATAGAACACAAGTATACAGATTGATGCACGAAGATTTTCATGATTCACAACGATTTTCAGTTAAGAGAAAATGATTGTTTTATTTGTTTTACTTTAATACTTGTTTTATTTTAACCAGAACCTATATATATATATATTGAATTGTAAAATGGAGATTCAGTAGCTGCAAGAATTGAATATATATATATATACACTAAAAGTGGCAGGGAAAGTGAATTACATAAAATATATAAAAGTAGATGGTTAGTGGGCGGTTTGGTATTTTCATTTGTTGAAGAAAACGTGACTAAATATATATATATAGTATAGTTCAGGAAGCTAAAAGAAATTGTATGATAAGTCGGTGCTCACTTTTATTTCATAATTTATGTATCAAAATGAACTTATAAATAAATCACAATACTAAACTTATATGGTATTTTAGAAGATCTTAAATCAATGGATAAAACTAATAATGTGTGATTTATTCACGAATAACTTATCATTAACATAAATACATGTTGTATGTCTAAGTGATAAGTGATATGCTTATAAACGAATTATATGACTACGAAAGATTAATGTAACTTTTAAATCAAACCTTTAATCCATAGCAATTGACATGGTTCTTGAAAAAGAACCCAAAACATTATATTCACAATTAATGGTATTCTTAGATTACTAATGTTTAACCAAAACTTACAAGTACCTTCGACTCCGTCTTTGATCATAGGTCTGCTTCGATAAGCACCCTATCAGCAAGTACTTAAGTGTACTTCACTTTCTGACATTTGCATCGTCTGTTTCATCTTATTGTTGTTTAATCAACAATCACTGTGAGTTCACTACCTCCTTTCTACTTTATTTTGATTTACTTCGGGGCTGAAAAGCATGTACTAAACTATTTTAACATTTGTTTTATACAACTGTTACTACAACTGCTTAGCATTTATAATGCAAACTGTATTGAA
>JAOXNX010000001.1:8366870-8378984 GCA_028566075.1 Solidago caesia | reverse complement strand
GCTCAGATGGACTGGTTGTAGGTTACCCAGTTGCATGTTGGTGTCTAAGAATACGTTATTGTCATTTTTCACAATGTCAGTGATTAATATAACAATTTATCCAAAGATTGCATCCCATTTTAACAAAAATAAAAGGTGGGTGACTAAAGTAGTAAAAAGGTGAAAGGTGGGTGACTAAAATGGTAAAAAAGTGAAAGGTTGCATCTCATTTTAACAAAAATAAAAGATGGGTGACTAAAGTGATAAAAAGATGAAAGGTTGGGTCTAAATGAGTGATTTTTTCCTAAAAAAAATGCATAAGTGTTTTATAAAAGAACATAAATAATTTGGTCATGTAAAAATATTTGTTCTAACATCATCATATACATTGCAAGAAATTTTGTATACCTAGATATAATAAATTTATTTCTCAAATATCTTTTGGTCTATTGTTTCTTTTATGAATACATATTACTTGTTTTTTGGTACAGATGATATGAAAGGAAGACAGTGTTTGCATAACTATGTATGAGAACTAACCTGGAGTTCGAGTGCCTCCTTAAGTTGTTCTAGAACTTCTTTTGCAGTTGGCCGTTTTTCTCTATCGTCATGTAAGCACCGGTAGGCAATTGTTTGAAATGCAGTCAATGCTTTCGGTACGATCTTTTTCTTTAGAGCCTCAAACACCAAGTCATCATGTTTCCCTTTTTCAAAGATCTCTTTGATGAAACCTGGTAGATACTGACCTTTATGTTTAAAGATCTGATCATACGTTGACCCCAAATGAATAAATATCAGATTCTTTGGTTAAGAAACCCGATTTCAAGTAAACGGGGTCCAAGTAGCCTCTTGTGCCACACACATGATCAATGACATAGTCTGTTTCTTGATTAATTGGACTTATCAAGGAAAGCCCGAAATCAGCAAGCATTGCATTCCACTCATCATTTAGTAGAATGTTTGCAGTTTTGATGTCCCTATGTATCACTATTGCTTGTTTTCCGGCTCCTCCATGAAGGAAAGCTAGCGCAGTTGCTACATCAATACATATATTAAGTCGCTTCACCCATGTAAGATGAACATCATCCTTCAAATACCTATCAAGGCTTCCTCGAGAAGCGTACTCGTAAACAATGATTTTTTCGTTCTTTTCATCACAATATCCCACAAGAGGGATAAGATTCTCGTGTTTATACTCAAACAAAATTTGGAGCTCAGTCCTAAACTGATGTTCTCCTTGACCTTGCTTTGTATCCAATCGCTTTGCAACAATGGTCTTGAACCCTTCACCTTGTGGAACTTTTCCTTTATAAACATTCCCAAATCCTCCTCCACCAATACAATTCTTATCATGAAAGTTTTCTGTGGCCAGTTTAATGTCATCAAGTGACATTATGAGGTCGTCCTTGTTTTCCATCTGTTAGTCACGAGACATCAAAATATACATACATTATTGATAACAATATTTTAATGAAAATGAATACATATTTAAATATTGACTTACATTAAAGATTAAGGCTTCCTGAAGCTCCTTGGCGACCATTTTCATTGTTGGACGTTGGTCTTGGGTTTCTGCAATACACTTGAGTGCAATTTTTACAAATTTATCTAATGAAGCTTTGTTCGGTCCTTTTTTTAAAATAAGGCTTTTTTCATCAGTTACTTCCATTAATATAGGATCTATCATTCCCATTAGTGTTCCCTCTGGGAAGCAACGACGTGCCACAAACGCCAACCCTTGGTTACTCTCTTTTAAGTATATTTTGTCATTGGCTAACCTCCCACATAGGACTTCAAACAGAAGTACTCCAAAACTATATACATCTGATTCTCTTGTTAGCTTACCAGTCTCTATATATTTTGGATCCATGTGAACATCTGTTTCGTCATAGAGAGCTTCATCATCTTGACTTGAAGGTTGGAATACCGAGTACCCAAAGTTAACAATCTTTGCCCCCAAATCCTTGTCCAATGCAATGTTGTTGATCCGTATATCACGGTGTACTACACTTTGTCCGTCCTCCATCTCATAATGAAGGTAATTCAGTGCATTTGAAACATCAAGACAGATTTTCAAACGTTGTGCCCATGTAAGATTGGGCCTATTTCTATAAATCAAAAAATCATAAAGGTATTCATTAGATAGATACTCAACGACAAGGATCATCTCAGAATCTTAATTACAGAATCCAATTAGTTTGACTATGTTTGGATGCTTGCAAGTGACAAGAATTTTGAATTCCTTATCGAACATTTGAGCTTGACTTGGGAGGAAGCGGTTGACAATGACGCGTCTCCTGGGTAGTTTACCCTTATTCTTCCCTTCTTTGATGGATGAATTTTCTTCATCAAAAAGCTCGAGTTTTGCATTGTATAAGTTATAGTATCCGGGATGCCTTATCTGGAATTCCTCAGAAAAGTTTTGGGTGGCCAACTTTATATCACTTAGGGGGATCTTCAGATGCTCCAATTTTTTCATCTATAACAATTTTAAAAAAAAGTGGGATAGTTGGTTATTATGTGACTTACTTGAAAAGAAATATGAAGTATCTGGTCACTAAAAACTACATTAAAACATATATAAATTAAGGGATAATCATATATAAGCTGCTCTCACATACCCAAAATCAATTTTCTCACGTGATGAAATAAATACCCAGCCCTCCTGAATTTTACCCAGCTGCACCAAAAATTGATGCAGCCCGCTGCATCTAAGCTTTCCCCATAAATTAATTATGTTGTGACTCAGATAGTTTTTCAATTTAGCGAGACCATTATTAATTATATTGATAAATTAATAATTCATTAATTTGAAGAGGTTTTGAGATATAAATTTTATAGAAGACATTTGTGAGCTTCAGAACTTGACTAGAGGCATGCATTATTACTACAAAATAGATATAAATTACTTGCTAGACTATCTTGACGAAATCAATAAATTTTACATTGAAGAAATTATGTGGATACCTTTCAAAATCCGGTTTATGACCTGAGGATGATTCTATTGTTTTGGAACCGCTAATTTGGAGAGAAGCATTGCAAACATCAACAACTCTTCAACAACTTTTTGTTGCAATACGAGACCCGGGAAAACAATGCTTTAACTCTTAAATGCGATTAAAAGATTTAAAAGATGAACTCAATATATTTAAAGTTCAATAAAAAGAAATGACAATGCATTCATTTTTTAGAGTAACATTTTAAAATTTGAAATTTTTAAGTAATTATAAATTTATAGTTTGGTTAGCGTTTTATAATTTGTAATTACAAATTTGAGAAACAATCAAATTAGGGTTTAAAGATTTGGGGTGATTCATTAGCGTTTGAAAAGTTTGGGGGATTTGGGGATTTGAATATTGATGAACCTAAAGTGTTAATATATACACCCATAAACAAACGTGGCCTTTTTTTAATGACGTGCCATGATGACAGATAACAGGAGACTTAACGCTCAAATTAACCATGTTACCCTTATTGTTTACAATTTAAAAACATAGTCTTTTTAATAATCAAAACAAAAATAAGATACCTTTTTTAAGGAATTTGAGAAAATAAGTTAACTTTTTTATGCATTTAACCCTACATTATATATAAAGCATATGATTAGTGTCTTAATTGTTAAAATTTTAAATTATAATTTATTATTGAGTTACTAATTGAAGGGCCCATCTTTTATTTTTGAATCAGGTCTCAAAAAATTTTTACATTCTCAAAGACAGCACTTGTTGGTGAATATAAAAGTGACGGTCGTGAGGCTGGATGTTGGCCACAATCACCGTTTTATCATGTACTAAGTGAACATTACGAATTTTATGTACACTACATTTTAAAATTTTACAGTTTTTGAAGAAATCACTCCGCATTACGCATATATACTTCTAGTATAATAATATCCAAAACATGATAAAAAGAAGAAAAGGATCTTACTGAATTTGCATTTATCAACTTAATTTCCATGGATTTTTTGAGTTCATCGACATCTTGAACCATGTTTGGACGTTGAGTCTCATCTTCCTTTTAAGAAATAATTTTTTTAATTAAATAATATAATAGGAAAAAAAAATTATTGTATGAGAAAACACAAAATAGTTATAACTCTTACCAGTTTTTTGCGTGTTGACTTAAGTTCTATCGATTTCTCAACTTTATCGGCAACATGCATCATATCTAGAGGCTGTAACTGCTCCTCCTTGAAGAAAAAAAAAATATATGGTTAAAGAAATAGGAAATTAAAGAGTTTGTACAAATGCCCAAGTAAAATATCTATTTTGAAAGGATAGACTTCTCTTTTTAAATTTTAAATAAAGAAAGAAAGATGCATGAGTGTTTTACAACAGAATATAGATAAGTTGGCCATGTAAACATATTTGCAAAAGTCTTGTCTCATTCAAAATGTATCCTAAATTAATTATAAGCTTTTCTTTTAAAAGAGAAATATATAATCATAAAATAGTATACGAAACTATAAATAAATTATAAATAAGATTTGCTAACTTGTGTCAGGACAGCATAAGACGGTATTAGTTTGGTAACTCTATAGATCTACCGTTGATAAGTACAAGACGGTATTAGCAGTGGCTGTATTAAAGGGTGGGCAAGGGGGCCAATGCCCATCCTCGAAATTTAAATTTTATTATGTATTTTTAAATTTTTTATGGATTTTTTAAATTTTCCTATGGGATTTTAAAATTTTTCCCCCTCTTAAATTTTTTTTTTCATGGATTTTTTAATTTTGCCCTCTTTAAAAAAAAATTCTGATACCGCCCCTGGGTATTAGCTTCACTGAGTTGTAATTTCTATAGTATGTATCATCAATATCAAAAGAAGAAATAAAAAAAATTCTATACTAGCCTTTTTATCGACTTACATGAGTTTTTTTTTTATATAAAATTGTCGTAATCTCTTATTTTCAACCAACTTAATCAAGTAGTCTATTTCTCTTCCAACAGTTTACTATATAATTAATCAATTTCTTAACTAAAAAATCTCTTCAAAACGAACAATACCTTGTTTTTCAAACAATGAATACTAACTCCTTTCTTTCCTTTACTATCAAAACAAATTTCTCATGCATTTTTTAAACTAAAATATCTTTACCACTAAATATATACATCTTTTTACCAATAAAAGAAATCAAAAGACAATGTATAAAAAAAGATTCACCTGACTGAATAAGGCTTTTTGAAGCTCCCGGACGACCACTTTCATTGTTGGACGTTGGTCTTGAGTTTCGGCTATGCACTTGTATGCAATTTTTACAAATTTCTCCAACGAATATCTGTTGACTCCTTTTTTTAGAACAAAGTTATTTTCCCCACTTTCTTCCTTTAATATTGGATCTATCATTTCTAGTGGTAGTTTTCCATCTTGGAAGCGTCGTCTTGCCACAAACGCCAGCCCTAAGTTATGCTCCTTACGATATATTGTATCATGGGCTAACCTCCCACATAGAAATTCAAACAGAATTACCCCGAAACTATATACATCTGATTCCCTTTTGAAAAATCGACGATCTGACATAATCACAGGGTCCTCGTAACAAAAAAATCCCAAACGATACTCACGAGCTTCATAAATTTGATTTAAAGGCACTAATACTGAGATCGGAAAGTCAATAAATTTTGCCACCCAGTTCTCGTCCAAAGCAATGCAGTTGCTATTAACATCACGATGTAATATCATCCTATGGTCATGCATTTCAGTGTGTAGGTAATTCAATGCATTTGCAACATCTAGACAGATTTTCAAACGTTTTTCCCACGTAAGAATAGGCATGTGGCTGATGTGTGTCCAATAATCGTAAAGATATCCATTAGAAAGATGCTCAACGACAAGGATCATCTCCGAACTTTCATCACAGAATCCAAGTACTTTGACTATATTTGGATGCTTGCAAGTGTGAAGCATTTTAATTTCTGTATAGAACACTTCTTCACCTCGTTCGTCTTCTCTTGGGAGGAGGCGTTTTATAACGACAATGCTACGTCTCCTGGGAAATTCACGTTTATTCTTCTCTTCTTTCATGGAAGGACTTTTTTCTTCATCAAAATGCTCGAGTTTTGCTATGTAAAAGTTATAGTAATTGTTGACCTTTATATGGCATGCCTTGGAAAAATTTTTGGTGGCCAACATTATATCACTAACGGGAATCTTCAAGTGCTCCAATTTGTTTATTATCTGTAACAAATTTTTGGTGGCCAACATTATATCATTGAGGGGAATTTGTAAAACTATAGTAATTGTTGTCCTTTAATTATATGATATGTCTTTTATGATATCTAAATCATGAAATCATATAACAACGTACATATGAAAAGGAATATATTATACAAACTCCAGTTAATAGATAAACCATCAGTGTAAATTTAATTTACGCTTAAAGTATAAATTGAAAGGTTATTTTCTTATTCCCTATTTCCATACCATTGTGGCTATAGCCTAGTGGTACGGTATTCCAAATCCCTTAGTGAAGACTTAGTCTGGGTGACCCATGCTCGAATCTAAGCGGACGAATGTTTTATTCCTAATTAGTTGTCGTGTCTTTTGTCATGGTCTTAGGAGTTTTCTCTGTAATGTTTGCGGTAACATTTGTCCCAAAATGGGCATAGGACCATTAAGGATTAACAGTTTTGCTATCCAATAGTTAAGAATTATATATTCTTATTCCTTTTAGTACTTAGCATATATTAAAAGTAAACTATTAGAAATTAAACTATCAGATATAAATGCAATATTTTTGTTATGCATGCTTCACGACTTTTTCTCAAATTTTGAACTTTTTTTAATTTGGTATTTGATTTCTTTTGAATAGTTAGTCGATAATCGACGTTCAGGGAACACCATCAACTCATACAATGGACCGGACCAGTCCATCACAACACTCCAGCTCGCTAGAGGTTCAGAAGATGTTACTGGTATTCAGAGAAAAAACCCACAGACTTGTCACTAAAGAAAGTCAAACCCAAAACCGGTAGGAAAAATTAGCAAATGTATCTACCAACTGGCTTCATTTGAAAATTTAGTACTATTTGATAGTAAAGCCAGTGAACTAACATTAATTTGATTAAATCATTATATTTGAATATTTCTAAATATACAACTATTTAAAATTTTCAAATGTGACTAATTACGACATGGATTAGACGTGGCAATAAAAATGGCATCAAGCTATAATCTATTTCATGTTATTATTATTTCCTAGACTAAAATATGCAACCATTTTGTTCCGTTTGCTACCAATTTATAATAATGATTATTTAATCCAGTTGTGTTCGCCTATTTAAGGATTACAAATTTACAATGAATTAAAAGATGTCCAAATCGGAGCTCGGATGAAAATATCAATGTTTAAAATTGTGTTATGAGTTAAGCTTGATTAACTAAAGTGATGTCTAGTAATGTAGGGCTGTTAAAACACATTTTAACTTTTTAACTAAAATGAAAGGTCAAGATTCAAAAAACATTTAATTTTGATCCAAATCAAATTGAGGAATATGAGGAATCCTCATCCTTATTATAGATACACATATAGATATAGATATATTTAACATACTATGATAAAATTATGAGGAAAGCAGAAAAAGGAAAGACAGAGGATCGAGGTCTTACAAAATTCTCAAGTTCCAGTAGTTTCTCAAGTTCAACGACAATCTCGTTCATTTGTGGACGTTCAAGTCTGTTCTCGTTTAAGCAAGAATATGCCGCTTTAGAGAACCGGGTGAGTGATCTCTGCGACATTTGATACCGTAGATCCGAAGGGATTATATCATTCAGTGATTTTTTTCCATAATGATTTCTGAACAATGGAGCTACAAATCTATCATCCACATCCACATCTGGATTATATGCTTTCCTCCCACATAATATTTCACATAAAACGACTCCAAATGAATAAATATCAGACTTGTGACTTACACCGCCTTTCTTTAAAATTTCCGGGTCCATATACCCTTTTGTCCCAATAGCTTCCGAAAGGACAACCAAGTCCATTCGATCTACCGATTGTTTGATAGAATACTCGAATCCAGATAATTTTGCTTCCAAATTATCATCTAATAAAATTGTGAAGCTATTTATATTACGGTGTACGATACTATAACCTCGTCCGTCACCGTTATGGATGTAATCCAATGCGCGCGCAACGCCAATACATATCTTCAATCTTTGAATCCATGTGAGGCGTGTTGGGTTGTTAAGATACATAGAGAGACTTCCCTTGGTGGCCTCATCCTTGGTTATAATGATCTGCTCACCATTTTCATCACAAAACCCAATCAGAGAAATTATATTTTCATGCTTGAGGCTAGAAAGCATAGAAATCTCGGTCCAAAACTCGACATTTCCCTGTCGATGTTTTGGATCTAATCTCCTAGCAGCAATATTCACCATCTCTCCAGACACTAAAAGTTGTCCTCTATAAACCTTTCCGAAATCACCACCTCCGATGAGATAATTCTCATCAAAGTTGTTGGTGGCCTTTACTACATCTTCAAGTGAGATTTGCAAGTGTTTAAGGGCTTCAATTGTGGATGCCATATAGAAAAACACTAAAGTTGTATATATTAAAACATTATCAAAGTTACAGATATCAAATTAAAGCTCTAAAATAACAAACAATTAATTTGAACACTAAATTAGCCCTAAATCTTACTCTTCACAAAGATGAGTACGTACTGGTGATGATGGTTTTGGATCTAATAGAAAGGAAGGGGTTAATTGGGGTCTGAGGTAATAATTGAGAGTGAAAATTTTAGATCTGATGTACAGTATATGAAAAACTCAAAAAAGAGATCAAATAGTTAACAACCAAAAATGAAAAGAATAAAGACATGCCAATATAAACTGGGTCCTCAAAAAAGAGAATCAAATAGTTACCACATCTTTAATCTTTTGTAGTTTATCGATTGTGAGGTTGGTTATTGTAAAACAAGTATTAATGTAAAATAAATAAGATAAGATCTTAACCATTAGATCATGATAAAACTGATGTACGAAGATTCATAGAACACAAGTATATGCAATGATGCACGAAGAATTTCATGATGCACAATGATTTTCAATTAAAGGAATATGATTGTTTTATTTGTTTTACTTTAATACTTGTTTTATTTTAACCAAAACCTACCGATTGTTATACTAAGGGGGCATCTATAGACACCCCTGTTTTTTACTAACGACACCCGACCCCCAAAAGGGGCGGATCCGCCCCTTCTGCCCTCCAAAATTCGCCCCTTCTGCCCCTGTCACATCATTCACCCTTTTTGAAAATTATTAATATTTTAATTAGTTATTTAAAATTTATGTTTTATCGCCATAACTTATTATATATAAACTTTTAGAAAAATTTAAATATACCGTTGTAAATGATTTATTTTTATCTATATTTCGATATAAATTTCGTCACAATCGGATATCGAAAAAATTTGTGATATCTTCTGTCTCCGAAAATATTAAATTTTCAAAATATTATTTTTATCTATATTTCGATATAAATTTCGTCACAATCAAATAACTAATTAATATATTAAAATATTATTAATTTTTAAATTTTATCGGATGGGCGAAATTTGCCCCTTTTGCCCTCATAAATTTCGCCTCTTTTGAGGGGTGTCTATAGACAACCGGGTTGCTAGGTTAAAAATCTCTGACCCTAACCCGGCCCGAAACCACCCGAGCGTACATGGGTTGGCGCCAAATAAGTTTCTTTACATCAAATGAGTTATTTTTGGATTGACAGGTCAAATGGGTTGGTTTGAGTCAAATGGATTGTTTTGGGTAAAGTAGGTTTGGGGTTGGGAGGTCAAATGTGTCGGTTTTAGATCAAATGGGTTGGGTTTGGGGCAAGCGGGTTGGCAAGTCAAAGGGGTTGATTTTGTTTAATTGGGTCAAATGGGTCGATATTAATTATAATGAGAATTGATATCCGTACCATTGTTTTTGATTAGTTTACCGCACTGTACAAATGATACAACAGACTGTACAAGTAAATAACTAGACGCATGCCCGCGCGATGCGACGGAAATGATGGTAGAGGCGGCGGCGTGGTGGTTGCGGCGATGGCGACAGTGGTGGTGTAGTTATTAATGTAAATGGGGTAGTGTAGTTATTTTAAGAGTTGACGGATCTATAATTCATTAAGGGTATTATAGGTTTATTAGGTGAAGATGCTTAGATTAATGAATAAAGTAAGGGGTAAAATAGTAACATTTCCTTTTTTTTGAAAAAAAAAAAAGGGGGGGGGGGGGGGAGGTTATCCAGGAGTAAAGTATAAGTATATAAAGAGTAATTTACACGGATGACCCAATTGTTTTCACGAATTTAATTAATCGTTTTTAACTTTTTAAAGTGGATGAGTTTAGGTTATATTTTTAACACAAAGATTTTATTAGCTTGTGCCAAACCTGACAGCTTGAAAAGTATGAAATCGACCAACGCGCTATGGTTCAGTTCTGTTTAACGATTTGACAGTTTCTATAAAAAGAGTTTTAAAATATTTGAATAACAAATTATTTTGGTCACCTGTTGGTTAATCTTAACTTTGATTATTTGTTTTTATGATTAAATCTTGTTATTTATTTACAAGGTTTGAATCTTAAAAACAATGGTTGGAATAAAAATTAAACAACAAATGTGACATTAGAAAGAATAACTTCCTTAGATAAATACCCACGCGAAACGTGGCGTGATTGTTGTAGCGACGGCGTGATGGTGGCGATGACGGTTAGTGGTGGTGGCGATTGTTGGTGGTGGTGGCGGCGACGAATAGTGTATGTTATTGATATAAAAGGGGTAGTGTAGTTATTTTAGAAATTAAAGGGTAGATGGTGTAAATTAATTTCATTAAAGGTATATTGGGCATTCAATATAATCATGGATAGTGTTAGGTATATTAGTAAGGGCATTTTAGATATTTTAAAGGTAGAAAGTTTTTTAAAAAAAAAAGGGTAATTTGTTTTATAAAAGAGTAAAGATTATAGATTATAGATTATCTTTAACACCTATAAAAACTTAAGAAAATTTTCATGATAAACCTTATCTGTTTATCTTGTTTAACTAACCTCCTATAGCTTTTATATATTGACTCTAATGGTAATTGCATTTATATATTTCATAACAGTTTGATACAATTTAACAGCTAACGTTGATGTACTTCATAAATGAGTTTTAAATTATTGCTCATGATATAGCCATCCGTTCTACGAAGCTATGGCGTCGTACCTAGAATGTCAAACTCCATTATGATATAGCCCATCCGCTCTACGAAGCTATGGCGTCGTACCTAGAATGCTCTACGAAGCTATGACAAAGGATTTGAGCATATCTTTCCCCACCTAAGAATACGGATTTATCATAATCCTTATATTTTATTCCTGATTACGGATATATTTATACAAAATTTACACAATCTTTTCTATGCTAAGAAGTAGGATTAAACCTGATCCTTTTCTTCTTCCCTAAGTTACAATCCCCCTATATAAGGAGGGATTGACCTCATTCACGAGCATGGAATTATACCCTCACAACACACACAAATAGAGCTTGATGGCGTAAAGTAGCTTTGATCCTACGGCCGCAAGAGAATTGCCAATAAGCATCCAACCATCTTCAACCTCGTCCAATAACTAGTGCAACTATTTGATAAATCAATTGCTTATTATATATATAAAAAAAATCCATTAGAAGAAAATATAGGTCATCTCTTTTTTAAGAAAATAAAATAACTACATTTAAGCTTTTCGGTAAACATGTTTGGCAAGAGCTTTTCAGAAGCTTTTTGAGAGCTTTAACTTTTAATATTGAACAATAAGCTCCTATTATGTTAAAAACTTTGTTTGGATGCAAGTAGCTTGAGCTTTTATTTGAAAGAAACAGCTCCAAAATGAAACGCTACTTGAATTAGCGTTTTGAAAGCTTTTAGTTTGGATGGATCTTTTAACTTTTAAATTTACACAATATCACATTCATAAGTTTTGGTTTGAGCTTTTAATATCCACTTTTGTCATTTTACACTATTAAATTACAACTATATCTACCGTACCAAACACCTCTAAAAAAAATAAAAGGCATAGCTAACAACTTTAGTTAAAAAACTACAGCTTACAGCTCAAACCATCCAGCTATCAGCTACAGCTACTT
>JAOXNX010000001.1:8268373-8286065 GCA_028566075.1 Solidago caesia | reverse complement strand
TCAGCACACTAGTCCGACGGACTAGCATGGGTTAAGCTTAACACTTTTCGACATAGTTTATACTCGAGTTCGTCATAGTTCGTCATAAATCGTCACATATCATCTCATATCGACATAACACATTATTCATCATTTCACTTCATATCATTATATCGCCTCTAGCGTTATCAAGTTACATATTATCACATATCGATATCTTTCATCGCGAATCAACACAACACATTAATCTTCGTTTCATATCTTGTCATTATATCGTCATTAGTTCGTCAATCATAATTATTCGTCACACATTGTTATTTCACCATCAATTCCTTTAGCCATTAAGGCCCTATCGTGCGTCAGGACATAGCAATCCTATATAAGTCTAGTGTACTAGATGTGATAGGCCATTCGACATATAAACATTACAATTATCGACATAATTCAACGTTCATAATACATACCACACAATCATCAAGAGAGGATCATCACATATTATACATCATCAAATAATCATCCATATCCCATCATATAGCATTTCATATCATCGCATATCGTCCCATTACCTCCCGCATAGTAAACATGGCATAACAACATATAGTACTACCCATATTGACCCCCACATGATTTCCATACCCAACGTACATATATGAGTCATTCACAATATCATTAGAACATCTTATTTATGAAATCATAGGTTCGTTGAGCTCCCAGCGTGACAAAAGAAGTTATCTTACCTCAACGACGCGCAACAAGCAAATATCATACGCTAGCAACCTTGACAAGTATTCCCGACCACCTATCACACATATATGACTCATAAATGAGCTACATAAACATCTCTAATATCAATAAACAAGGCTACATTAACTCCCATGAACCTACAAAGGTCCAACGTATACTTTAGAGATCATAAGACTCGCCGGAATATGACCAACGTTCACTAATTCCACTTTCTGAACACTTTAACTTTAACTTCACTCTTAAATGACATTAACATTAAAAAGTAGACTCAATTACGAATCCGTAGCCGCTTGAACCACCTAAAACGGAGCTACGGTTCAAAAGTTATGGCCGTTTCAAAATTGGGTCGCGCTGGACACCTACTGACCAAAAGTTGCGCCGCAAATCACTAGACTTGCGCCGCAAGTCGGCCCCAGACCTGCACAACTCTCTTTTTTTATCTCCAAACTCAACCCAAACATATCCCATTCGACCCCAAACACCAAATACGACTTTTACACTTCAAAACACTTTTAATTATGACACATTAAACACATTAACAACATCAATTGGCCCTGGAATCATTGGCTAACAAAGATTACCCAACGACCCGTTTAAAAGACACGAAATCGACTAGTTTTCGAACAAGAAATCGATCTGGACATTATGGCTTCAATTGAACACCTAAGTTTCACTTAAAAACATCTTTGAAACATAACTCAATCATAAAGTTCATAACTTGATGTCCCGAAACCAATCAATTAATAAACCCTTACGAAAAGTCAACGAAAACGTTACCGATAAACTATTAAATCGCCATTAATCAACCCAAACCCTTATGGTCCGAATTGATTAACCCTAATCACCTATAATTAATCATAAATCAATCTATGGAATAGGTTTTACCTGTAGCAAGAATCGTGGGATCGAAAACCACACGAAAACACTCCGTTAGGGCTCGAAATCGAAGAAACTTGAAAGAAAAGACTTAGGGTTTGTGAGAGAGGCTCGTTCCAGGAATTGTGGCTGAATTAGGGATTAAAGTTACATATATTAGGCCTAATATCTGCTGGACCAAGTTTCTAAACTTGACAATTAGGCCCTCGCACTTCCTATTAACCCTTAATTAAGCCTAATTGCTCATTAACTCCACTTATCACCTATCGGGAATACTTTTAAACATTCTTATCATTAATTTTCCTTTCATTAATCATATAATTACATCATCATTATCATTTAGCATATAATCACATTAATTGCACATAAAAGCATATTAAACGATTATTACCTAACGGTAACCAACGATAAACCTAACGACATGCTAACGGTCAACTCAGAAAGTTCGGGATGTTACAGTAAATAGCATAAAAATGGAACTCACTTTGAGTCATTCAATCTACGGGGTCATAATTGAAACCATCCCTTAATTATAAGGGTTTTTGCAAATGTATATTTAACTAGAAATATTGTATAGTTTTAACGTAGAGACAAAACTAAATGTGATGACATTTGGCTTCGTCAACCGTCGGTGACCAATGATGATGTAAAAGAAGTCTTTAACTTTAAATTTAATTGTCGAAAAAAATGTTATATTTTTAATGTTGACAAATTAATTAGTATTGATGTTATTGCATATTATTGACTTATCATATTTTGGTGTTTTTAAATTTTTAAATTGGATTTTGCTAATAACAGCTGTAACATCTATAAAAACATGGTACCTTTCATATAAAAAGATACAACTTTTTATGCATGTTAAAAACAATCCATATGGCTGTTATTAGCAAAATTATTTTAATTTTTAAGACTTATATATATATATATTTGAAAGGTGTGAATTGCTCGCGAATATCGAGAGATCTAGCATATGTTGTCTTAACCGAGTTCGCGCTAGAGAGCCTCCTCGCATAATAGATCATCAATTTATATGTTAATATAGATAAACTCTGACTTTCCAAAATAATTACGATATGTATCAATAATAATTTGGAAAATGCTTACTACAACCCTAAGGATTGTCATTAGTGTGCATAAAAAAATTGTACGTTTTATATCAAAAATCCACTCCCTGAATTTTATGATAAAAATATTTATGTACGTGCAAGTCCCTAATAATTTATGTAAAAAAAAGAAGTAACTTTTCAATTTAACCAATGATTATTAAATGCATTTTAATGTATTTTTAGAAACTTACCTCGGTAAACTAAAAAAGTACCAATGCAGTACAAGGAATTAAGGTGTTTTTTCGGATTTAATTTTTTTTATAAAAAAACAACGAGTTTAATAATTGCATACTAACATGTTTCTATATTTGGATAAACTCATCTTTTTGTATTGTTGACAAATTAATTTTCATTCAAAGAGTTATGATGTAAAACTTTCAACAAATTAACTTTAATAATTATTGCATATCTTAACATATTCGATGTTTAGGAAAATAATAATAATAAAGAAACCCAAACTACAAATATTACGAAAACATGCATCATGATAATCATAAATATCATATATGAATTTTAGTTTAAATTCATAGGATGAAGGACGGTTCATGTGATTGTTTTATTTTCAAAATTTGAGATATTAAGCTATGTATGAATATCTATATTTATATGTTAACATTTTGTTTTTATGAACATATGTGTATTTGATAAAGGTTAAGTAAATGTATCGTATGTAAAGTCATTAGTTGAATTTGTACGAGATCTTATTAAGTCCGGAATGAATGTATGCGGGTATTGTTTTTATATTTTACTTACAGAGTTACAGGTGATTGAATGTGGTTTATGTTTTCTTATCATATTATCAAAGAAAAAGAAGGTATGAAATTCTCTCACCGGATGACATAAGATTACAACGATAAAATATGGAAAAATGATCAGTGTTGCAGCAGCAGTACCTAACTGGGCGCTGTTATAGCTGGTTTTTATTTTAAAAAATTCCATTTGCGCCTTAAAGTTTATTAAAAAAATGGGCAGCATGGATGATTTCCAATGTTTTAAAGTTGTGCTTATAAACCGTGTCTCACTTAGTTTTTTAGCTAATCATATGCTTGTATCTTGGGTTAAAAACACGTCGAAAGTGAAGAAGTTTACGTAGCAAGGACAAACTATAGTAATGAGGACATGAGGATAATCGATTAGCACGTTGTGATATATGTTATCTACACTTTGTATAGCTCACTTTATATGTAGAAGTTATGTTTAGAATTATTTCCGTTGCGTGTTGTATGTAAGTTTGAAATGTAATCACAACCTTACAAATAAGAAAAGGAATTTTTTGGGTTGCAACAACAGTTATACAATTAATAAAATGAATATCAAAGCCTACAATTTATTTTAACAAAAACACACTAGTATTATCTATACAAAATAAATCAAGAAGCATGAGTAGGCGTGTACAAAAAAAACCGAACCCAAAACTGAACCCCGAAGAAAACCCGAAACCGAACCCGGTTCGGGTTTGTCAAAAACTGCCGGTTTCAAACCGAGTATATAATAGGAACGTTAGAACCGGGTTGGATGAATATTAATTCATAAATGAAGTCTTAACATTTTTATAAACATATGCTATAAACATTATAAAATATATAATTAATTCAAAGGGATTATTACTGGTTGGTCTTTTTACTCTTACAAAATATTCAACTGGGTCACTCAATTATTATTTTTTATATTAAGCAAATCATCATTCCTGTCAAACTTAGTTACTCTAATTGATATAAAAAGTAAAAATTTAGTGACCCAAGTAAATATTTTATAAAAATACAATAGCCTCTGGCGTATTAAATCTTACTTATGTGACTTAATCGTGTTAATTTTATAGCATTAGTTATGATTTTAAAGTTTTTTGAAAGTAGACTTAGTTTAATATTATAAAAAAAGAAAAAACAAAGTTTCGTGACTAGGTTATTTTGTACAAGTACGATGACCCTTCAATGCATTAACTGATATTACCTAACTCAAACCATACTCACGAATATTAAAAGTAGTAATAATTATATTCGAGTATAATATAATATTTTACCAATATATTCATCGACACTTTGTCGGTGTTGCTAGGAGGGATTTTCTCACATGATAGAGTGCGCCGTATTATCATTATGCTTTCACTAAAATTTTTGTTTCGGCCCTTCAAACTTTAAAGGTTTTTCATGTTTAGTCTATAGATTTATTCACTTGTTTTTTTTAGGGGGCATCGTATTATTATTCACTTTAACTATAACTTCTATATTAAATACTCAGATTTTAAGCATTTTTCTTGTTTTGCACTGTAACTTCATTTACTTGCTTTTTGTTATTATTAATAAAGGGCATAATTACCCTCATTAAATATCAATACAAATAGATAGAAATAGACGATTGTAACTTTTATAAACTTTGAAAATTCGGCAATAGTTTATAAACTTGTAAAGGAACCAAAATTACCACTTCAACGAACAGGTGACACTAGTTTAGCATAATAAATGGACAGCTTGCTAGTAAAGGTAGGCTCATCCGCCACAAGTTTCGGCGCGTAAATGCCTCACCATTATATTATCAAGCCATTTGCTTCAAAAGCTTTGGCTTAGGGGTAAGAGTTTTGATTATCCTTGGTAAATGCGAGAACAATTTCAAAAGTCAACATCGACAAAAGATCAAAAATAGATCAACATTTAAGAGCTATGGGATTCAGATTCACCAACTAAAGAAGGTAGACTAATTCTGATAGTTACCATTGATTGAATCTATAAAAGACGAAAAATTCAACAAAACTTGCAGCTAGCAGTCTATACATTAAATCTATTTGGAAACCCCAGAGTCACTCACTCGCGGTGAATCAATAAGAGAAGAGAAGAGCTGGCAGGTATACCCAACTAACATTCTCTTTTTCTCGTCATGAATTTACAATGTCAAAACATGAATTCCCCACACAAACACATTCATTCCTACATCAGAAGAAGAATCTATACTATCACTTCTCTACACCCACCGTTCATTAACGCCTTTTTGTGGCGCCCAAAATAATCCCACCTCACAACACAAGAAAACTTTACCACACTTCCCCACCTCCATTAGTAAATAACCATGAGAAATTAGTAAGAGTAATTGATTTATGAATCGACCATCTCATCTTGTATTTCGTTGGGTGCAATTAATCCAGGAATGCTAAGCATTCGTTGTCGTTCTTTTTCTTTCTGATCAGCAGCTTCTTCTGCATACAGATCCTTGTTATCCTGCAACATCATACATTGTTCACCATATTTAGGCCTACTTCCCACCTTTTACAAATTTTAGCTCACTAACAAAAATTTAATCTTTTCCGAGTCTTTGAGTTGACGCATACGTTCAGTGATGGAAAGCTTACCTGTGTTGAAAACTCTTTAGACTGCACGAGGAAGTCCCTTATGTGGTTCTTGAATGTAGAAAGGTCAGCTCTCGACTCAAACAGTCCATTAACAAACTTAGTGACCTGTAATTAAGCAATAAAATGACCTCAAATGATGAATGCTTGTTAAACGCCAAAAAGCAAAAATTACTTATATATTATAGTCCATTTACCTCGGACGCTGGAATATTGGGAAAAGAACCACACAGAAGCTTGATGGTATACTCTCGAACAAATGTTCCATTGTTAGGGTAAGAATATGAAACAGTAGAGGAATCCCATAAAGGTTCGGTCAAGGAACCAGATTCCACCTGAAATTGTCATATTGACAATGTAAAGTATTTCAAGTCAGTGTATTGATAAAATTCTTTTCTTTTCTCCAAAAAAGAGACGAGAATGTAGTACCAGGCAGAACAAGTGCTGCAGCACTTGTACATGCAACTTGAAACCAGGTTTATGAAATGTGTCGGTTAGAACAGCAAATATTTCTTGCACAATCAGCACGTAGTAGGACCGGTAGAATTGATTACAGAACTCGGAATTCTGCCACATCAGAATATGTAAATTTCAAACACAAAAACAGAATATGTATAACTGTATAAGATTTCAAGGTTTTAGATATCAACCTGAAAGTTCTTAAGCATCTCTAACAGCAAAATAAGCCCAGTTTCGGCAATGTTTCTTTCAGTGTGTCGGAAAGCCCACATGACAGAATCCATAACAAGCTTTAGTTGCTGATATGTAAAAAAAAAGTGGTTAAAATAATAGGCTAACTAGAGCAGGAATATAGATTTCAGTAGTGATGGCAATTTATATGTTCAATTTAGGTGAGGTTTTATCTTTTGACAGGTCAGAATAGGAATGGGCGTGGGACTGATACTGTCCCATACCAGTTCTGAAAATTACCTAAAACATGATACGGATCCCGGCACCATATACAACCGGTATGAGACCGGGACGGAATTTGTGAAAGCATTGAATAATTGGTTTAAGTTAATGATGCAATTGGAAGTTATCTAAATTTTTACTTTGGTAGACAGCTTCATTCGTAAACTTGGGGGCTCTTGTCTAAGCTTAGTTATACACTGGATAAACTTGGCATAATTTGGTTATGCCAAAAACTGGCAACACCAAGTCAAAGTTTTGGCAGCAGCTAAAAACAATGGAACTGGACAGTACCAGTCGGTTTTCGCCTGATTTTCCCTGTAATGGCACCAATAGGTACCAGTCCCGAAAATCAAGAAAAGTGGGTACTGGTCCAGGTACCACTAGGTATTCGGGACTTGTTTTCGGTACCGGGACTGGTACCCAGTTCCATATGCTCATCCCTAGGTCAGATAGGCTAAACTAAAATTTTCCACTAAAAACCTGTTCCATAAAAGTCACCAAAAATGTATTTAGATGCTTAAAACCTTCTGAAGTGCTTAAATAAAAAGGAAAAACAAGTTGGATGCACATTAATTATCTATAGAATTAACTCTTTCTGGTTCGGCTGGATACTAAAATTTTACCCATTTTGCAAGTTACTCAACCTGCCAGTGTGTGGACCAACCAATTTTTCTTCCCTATATCAGGCATACAGAAGAGTACAAGACTAGTACATCCAAAATTTGATTCCAAACAAGCAGCAATTCTTTTGTAGCCAGATTGTATCAGATTATGACTACGAAAGCGGGTTAAAATAAATAGATCAACTAAGAAGAAAATTTAATAAACAAACCTCAGGTGACAACAAGATTAAAGCTCGGAAACAATGTGTAGCAATGGCTTGAAGTAATGAAAAAAACTTGAGCCGGTGTTCAGGGTAATCTTCAAAATTCTTAGTTATCATCTGCACCACAAGCACATGTATATAAAAAATGAAACCTAAATAGTAGCAAGAAGCACAATACATGACATGGTAAACTCCCTTCTTATGACATTTGTTAAAAGCTAACTGAAACAAGCAAACAAGTAAGGTCTAACCTCAAGGGTGCACTGGAAAACAGCTTCAAATATACGTGGAACATCATCAATCATTGCACCCTTGTACCTACATACAGGTAGAAAAATAAGTAAGAAACGCAGCAGATGAAAAACCCACTGGCAAATTGCCCTTTACAGAGTAGTATTTAGATAGGTTAGAGATGGCAAAATGGACATGTTAGGCAACAGGGCGGTGTTGAAATGAGCCTAAGTTTGTTACAGTCAAAACAGGTTTGGTTGGTTGATTTGCAAAAAACAAAAATTGGCCACTTCAAAAAATTTTAATAAATGACCAATGCCTTGATTGTGATCAAAAACTAAAATGTACTATTGCTACAATGAAAATTTAAATCTTTGAATAAAGATGATTTAAGAGGATGTATGCATTAAAAATAGACATTGGACCCACTACACCAACTTGAGGCTTAGTTAAATTTCTTTTCTGGCCACAAGTGAATGGGTTAAACTTGTCACCTCAACTAAAATAATGAGGCAAACCAGGATTTTGCCAACCAGAAACATACTTGTTAATAATTGTGGCGAAGAGAGACAAAACTTCGGATTCTCTAGCATCAGGCAAATTTCGAGCATAATCACCAAGCACTGGATCCATCATCGGAGGCACAAATTGCTTCCCTATTTGTGGTTGATCTTCAGCCTTATCCAGAAATGTCTCAATCAGTTTCAGTGTTTCCCTCTTCACAGACCTGTCGAGACAAACAGTTACAATAAGGAGGCTGATTAGACATGTTACTATTTATTATATCGTAAACATTTGTACCTCAAAAGTTTTACAAAAGAAGTTCTAGAAGCATAGGGTCCCCCTTGAGCAATGCTGGATGATATAAGCTCACTGTACATTCTGGTTAACACAAAAATAATGGTAAACAAGCATTAATGACTGAGAAACAATTAATCATATAAAAATATGTGATTTGAGTTTGAAACATACTTGTAGACATTAAGCATGTCCAAAAAGATCAGAGTAATTTGAGATAAGAAATGTGTTCCAAGTGCACTGGCAACACTTGTATTTGTCTGCGTACAACAAAGCATTATAAATACCAAGCAGTAAAAACAAAAAGGAAAAACCAATACTACTTGATGATAGATATTACAGGCATCACATCACAGGTCAGCATGTACGACTAGGATTGCTAGTGTATATAAAAATAAAAATAAACCCTCTTAGGTTCAGTACAGGTGGCAAACCTGCAATATATTAAGTACAGTCCTAATGACATCTTGATCCTTCAAGAAATCCGCAGTACCACGTGCATGTCCTATAATCTCAGACCATTTCTGCATAAAAAAGAACTCGTCATATGATATAATATTCTGGTTGTCTCAAAATGAAACAGCCTTCTAGAATAACCCTACTTGATTGGGAAGACTCATCAGCCTCTGTAAATATTCCTCCCGTTTAGAGGCCTCGGTTTCTGCTTGTATCATATAACCAACCTACCAAAAAATATACCAACAAAAAAGTGAAAATAGAAGTGTAGAAGTTAGGAGACACTTCTAAAATTATTATAGGTGCATTGATAACAAGTAAACCATGATAGTACGACTTACAGATTCATAAAATGTATGTATCTGATGTGGCTCAAGGTCTGCAATGGTTGTTGGAAGAGTGGTTAGAAGTTCTGAGACAAATGGCTCGCTCTCCCCAACCTAAAACATCAAAGAAACTGAATCAGATTAATCTAAGCAGATTACACATAATAAGCATTTAAAAAACTAAAAAACCGATGGAGCTTATATTACATTATTACCTGCAATATGACGAACTTGCGCTTGCATTTCTGTACAATTTTCAAAAATGTGTCGCATGCCATATCCTGACACGATGAAAAACTAAACTCCATTAGATAACACATGGAAAAATTGGACATCGAAAACCCGAGAAAAATTCTGTTAGAGAAAGCTAAATACCCACGTGCGATTGGAATGTTCTGGAACTATAAACCAGGTGCAGATTTAAATTTTTAAAAAAACAAACATAAAACTTATTAATAACCTGAACACCGGGGTGAATTTCATGCATGAACTCAAACAACTTGTTGACAACAGTTTTCAAAAATTTCCAGTGGGCTCTCAGAAATCTTGGATATTGTCCAACGACGTACCTAGCAGTTTATCAAAAATAGAGCATTAAAGTTCGCAAATATTCCATGTGTGTTTCAATTTTCTAGCACAATGTTGGTAGCTTAAATACAACGACCAGCAGTTTAATTGTTGATAAGATATTATAAAGTACAACAAAGTATCGGACAAACTTACATAATATTACTTGCAATAACAGCTTTGTTATCCTTTCCTTTTATGATTTCACAGAGATTTAGTAGATCACGAATAACCATCACAAGAAACCTATTCTCCTGCCAAAATACAATAAAACAGCACTTGAGACACTATATTAATATAATACACGTTACACATGAAGTTATATTGTATTTACCTGATCTTCCATCATGGATCCAGATATAGAGCCTATAGCCCAGCAAAGTGTGTTCAAGTTATTCCATGCCCAATCCTCACCATTCAATTGTTTGCTCAACTTCTTCAGCATCTGTTTAAAAAATAGTTGCAATATTTATTAAAAACACAACACAATCAAATCTTCGAAGCAAAGTCAACCGTGAAAGTTCAAAGAAACCAGATATCTAAATCATATAAAGAACATGGGCCTTAACCAAATGCAAGAATAAATTGCTTGCAAGATATAGGAACAATAGTTCTCAAAGACCATACCTGCTTTTCAGTATCATTGTGATCAAGATGTGTCAAGTAGACAAGTGTTTCCCTCATTATCTGTGAAATAATATACTTAGTTTAGACATTGGCAGAACATCTTTTTAGTTATCTTCCCAAATAACAAGCCTGTGCGATTACCTTATACTGAACAAGGACATCATTGTCTTTTAAGGTTTCACGTACAATATTCCCATTTTCATCTTCAACAATTAAAACCTCTTCAGGTTTGGCCATGCGGGATATCATAAGCAGTCTCAACTTTGACATGGATCCTGCATAGAGTTGTCGTCTCTGCAACATTTGTGTACCATGACCATCAAGCAGACCAGGAATAATTGGATTCTGAAGTTTCAAAACAAACAAAAGCCAAAGTTCACATCAGTCGGGCTAAAAAACAGGTATGAGCAAAATCAAATAGTAAAGCATCTATACTACAAATGAAAACCAGGCAGGTCTGGCGTGTTGCGTAGCAAGTTTAATAAATTGGTTAAAGAGTAAATTTTAAGGTGGTAGTCAGCAGATCTGGTTGACCACCCAACATCTATTCAACACATTTTCATACATACGCCTTCAAATTGACGTCTATAATTGTAAAAAGTATGTTGTGGGAAACATAATCTACCTGCAGTCCCATCATGCTTGCAGTTGCTGCAGGGTTATCAAGATTATGGTTTGCCTCGAAAAGATCCAAGACAAAAGAATTCCAATAGTCCAGGCAAACCTGTTCAAACCCAATGACAAAAAAGAATGATATATACAACACAATGGATCTGTCTCTTGCAAT
The DNA here is from genome assembly GCA_028566075.1 of Solidago caesia. Classification (NCBI taxonomy): domain Eukaryota; kingdom Viridiplantae; phylum Streptophyta; class Magnoliopsida; order Asterales; family Asteraceae; genus Solidago; species Solidago caesia. The sequence goes on along the minus strand of JAOXNX010000001.1, from coordinate 8,274,493 downwards.
AAAGCAGCCTAAATGAAGAGCATAACTTATTAATGACAAATGAAACATTCAATTTCCTAGATGATGTAATGCACTAATAATGACCATGAACAGAAGATATAATATACCATTTTCATATAGAGAAGCAAAATCAATATATCATACCTTGAAAACTTCGGTATCATCCACATAGGAAATGTTCAAAAGGTACTCAAGACCCATCAAAAGTGCAGCTATATTCTCTTGTGTGGATTCCTGGATGCGGATATGGAACTGCATGCAGAGCGATATCAGATCTAATATAATAACAAAATTTGTTGTGTAGCTTATGAATATGAAATTGCATGCAGAGTGCTACTCCTTCATGCCACAAAAAATTGCACAGCTATTTATTTTACGTTGTCCCAAAAAGTGTCCACTACCAAATTAATTACTCAAGTTCCTCATTCTACATACACTCTTCCACAAAACTGGACTAATCGTTCATTTTTAAAAATGTGTAATTTAAAAGGGTGGTATTCACATTTAACTATATAAAAATGTATTAGTTGCACATTACTAAAAGAGTATGCCTCTTGTGTAGTGCAAACTTATTTTAGGTCCAAAGCGACTTTTTGCTTATTAATATCCAATATTCGATACAACTTTGATTTTGATTTTACATCATCCTCTTTAGTATATTTATTTTGAGTGGCATTGTCGACATTTGATCAAAAATGAAGCCACCTAAACTATGAGTGAAGTGAAAAGTTACATTTCTTAGGATGAGAAGTAAGAATAATCTTAGGTACCCAGTCTAAAAGCACATGCTCATTTATGATTTCAGATACTTAAGCTTTTTATTCAATCAGGACTTGAGTAAAAGTTGCACACACAAATAAACAATTGACACAAGACAAGAACATGCCTTGTAAAATGAAGTGAAGAACAATGCCAGATTCTGAATAAATGCCTGAAACAGGGAAAAGAACCAAGGTTACGAGTCAAAGTTTGTTCAAAATCCTACTTGTAGATAAAATAAACTTCCTATTAAACACTACAATCACCTGCTCCTCGCTTGAGCCATTTCCGTATGCATCTGGTATATTTGTACTGGTAGGAAGAACCGTCTGTAAAACAGACAAACACACAACAGAAAGAATCAATAGGACATAAGCAAAGCAAAGCACACAGCATATCGGTTCAACAGATTATATTAATGAAAGTCTCACAAACCTGCAACTGGACCATGAATATGGTATACATCTTCACATATTGCACGTTGTAGAAATCTCCAAAATTCAGAGCCGCGACCTGTGCCAATGAGTGCATAGCACAAATAAATTAGTTGCAGTTTCTTTATCAGAAAAGCCGTGTATACTCTTTTAAGTGCCTCATATAAATGTTACCTCTGTCAAACACTGAAGGGTCAAATTACGATATGATGGAACTGGAAAAAATTTAAGGAGCATCTCCAGCTGTAACATACAGTAGCATTGGTTGCAATCTCATGAGTATGTACCAAAAAATGCTCTAACAAAATAATAATTTCCATGAAAAATATAACGACCCAAGAAGAAAATGCACACCAGTGGGGATTCAAATATATAGCCTAAAGGAATCCACGAAAGGAAAGCATGTAATGTGGCTAGTGTAGCCCTGACCAGTTCTGTTCTTTGAGACGCTGATAGTACATATAAGCACAACTCATGAATGAGTTGAAACTCGCTGTCACCAACCACAATAAACGAACATATTTAGTAAGAATTTGACTTTAAAATTGATAGTCAAACTAGAACCATGTAAATAACATAACTACCTGTTCAGGGATTGCTTAAGCTCCTTGATCTTCTGTTGAGTCATTTCACCCCTTGAGAAGTCAAATACCTCTTCACTTAGAAGCTGGAAAACAGATAACATATTTTTACCACATATGCTTGAATAAAGCAATAAGACACAAGGAGTGAGGATATATCAGACATACTTTCAGTATTGCCATACAGTTCTCACAGACTGTTTCACTAGTTTTTGCTGCTGTAACAAGGTCCGGAATGAAGCTATACCACCTGGCAGGCCACTCGTGTTTCAAAATCTGCATATCAATATGCATGTCATTTCATTATAGTTTCTAAGTGCAATAGTGAAAATAGCAAAAGCAAACAACAGCTCACCTGAACTAGTATAATGTTAAGTTTGTTAACGTACAACCTTTCTTGGCGAAAAGAGCCCTCGTTGCTCGAAAGCTAAATACAGCCGAATAAGTTACATCAATTATTGTGACATATACAACATACATGGATAAAAAGAGACTGCCAAAAGCAAGAACTGAAGCAATTTATACCTTTACAATAACATCAGATATGTAGTTTTTCATTCCATCCCGTTGTTCTGCAGGCAATACATTCCATCTATATTTGATAACACCCTCGAGAACCTGTAGAGAGAACAAGTAAATTCTGTCTGCCATCACATCTACAAAGTGAAAATTAAAAATAACATCGCATGCCCTATCCATGCCCAACAAGCAACTTCCTTCGAAAAAACACTTGGTTTTAATATATTTTTTAATTACAAAATACATTCAATATGGGATGCCACAAATTCTCAAATATTTGTGAAACACGTGTAATGCGAAAGGAAATTCTGAGAGGCACCATCATGAACTATAAAATAATTGACCTGTAAAGCAAAGAATTTGGTGTTCATGCTCTGTGTACTGGACAGAATGTGAACCACTTGTAGCCACATGTCTGGATTGTTTTGCAATTCCCGTAATATATGATCAGCAGCAGTCCTCTGTATTGTAAAAAAAACTACATGATGAGGAACATACTAAAAACAGCATGAACATAACAACATAATCAGCTAGGAGTGTTGGAAAATGAAACATCACAAGATGAAAGATAACACAGACCCATCATACGCATTCCTCTGCATCGAATACCAAGTATACTCCAATTATCCATATGCAAGCAGATACTTACATCCATAATCCATTACATGAATGATGTAGCTTATCTAAGCATAAAATTTGTCTATTTGAGTAGAAATTTAAAAACAACTTTGATTTATATGTTCATCTCAGCAAACAAGAAATATATGTCTCGGGGACATTTTACAAATTACCAAAAGTTTCTGACATACATAATCTGATTCATCGACAATAAAAGACCCAGCTATGATTCTTCCAGTCGGTGTTGTAAAATAGTAGTGGGACCTCCTATACATTTCTCTATTATTGCCTTATTAACGTATGTTAACTTTTGGTATGGAGATAAATTACCCTTCCAAGGCACCAAAAGTAGTTGGTTTCTCACTTATAGTATAAATTAGTCTAAGTTTTCAAAGAAACTGTTGCCATTTTTTCCTCCTTCCAAAGTTAGAAATATACAATTCTTAAAGATTGCCAACATTATTTTCATGTATCTATATTAGCATAAATGCTAAAAACCATTTAACTCAAGGACGCACGCACTTCCAACCAAATCAATCGACACTTTGTGATCAAGGAAATTTATGATCGACCGCATAGTTCTCTTTTTTCGTCAAATAACATATACCAAACAGTCAAAGTTCAACTTCAACTCATTCACATAGAGAAACCAAACGATATCACCAGCACAGCCCGATCTCATCACTCATCAGTCAATCAGTAACTTCACCTGGCCTACTACTAATTCAACTACAACACAATCCGTAAAAAAAGGATAAACACTAACACTACCCTTACCTCATCCACAAGCTACCGTTACAACTTACAAAACCACAATTTGATCACAACTTTGTTCAAAAACACTTCCCAAAAACCTAAATTATTCATTCAAAAATGAAGTTCCACACTTCTATTCACACTAACGGAACAAAACAATGTGTACACATAAATGTATCTATAGGTCAAACTATACATACACCTATACATACACCTGTACATACACATATACATATATGATATACAAAAATAAATATCAAATAAAAAGGAAGAAGAAGAAGAAGAAGAACCTCATCCTTAGATCCAGTGCCGTAAAAAGCAGCAACGGTAGCGTCAAGTAAGGCAACGTCAATCGGCTGACTTAAATCCCTAAGCTTCTCCGCCGCCATCGCCGGTACTACAAGTGTTAATATAAAACCCTAGATTTACAGCAACAACTATCAACTGTGTGTATGTGTGTGTGAATAGTGTGTGTGTACGGAAGAAACCCTAATAAAGGGGGGGAAAGTGAAGGGGTGTGGGGAGAGTATATGCAGGATTCTAGAAAAAGAGATTTATATTATATATATATAGGTGAGAAAATAAAATAATAATAAAAGACAGCTTCAAAATGAAGCAGAAGTTTTTGGTAGAGAGAGAAAATCAAGAGAGAGAGATTGACTTTTCTTTGAAAGGAGGCCCTTCCCTCCTTTTTTTTATATATATTTATATTTATTTTCACTTTTTTTAAAGACTTTAATTGCTATTTTATTTTAATTTAATTTAATTAAGATGATTTGATAGATAATGATATGGATCTACATTATTAGTAAACAATATAATCAAGTGCAAAATCATCGATTATATCCAATTAATAATAGTAAACAAACACTTTTTTTTAATGGCAAATTATCATACTTCTACTCATAAATTAAACGAATGTCTAGGATGGAATTTAGGACTCACAAAAACTATCCCAATAATTCTACCCCTACAAATGTAGGAAGTGGGACTTAAACCCTGGTGGAATACCTCAAGGTTAAAGACCTTACCAATAGGCCACCAACTCCATGTCGGAGCCGAAAGGGCATTATTTGCTTCGCATAGCCACATTTGTGTCGCAAATTTGGCCCTGGCTGGGCAACCCGATTTCGTTTCAAGCATTAAGACCACCAAACGTTTACCACACCTTATGACCATTTTTTGAAATCAACTACACATCAAAATGACCTCAATTGACCACCCAATGACCTCAATTGATACAAAGCTCATAAGATTATAATATAGGTTATTGACTTATTGGAATGTCCAATAACGATACAATTCGGTAACAAACAATCGATTAATCACCCTTCTAGGGCATAGACTATAAATGAACATCAAATTTAGACCACCATACACCAAATGACCTATAGAAATGATACTGTTCCTGTACGGAGTGATTATCACACCAGTTACTTGCAACAATCAACACCAAATTGAACCAAAACTGAATGGATTGCAAATAGAATAACTAGGGCTTGAAAGGAGGTTATGAAATGGTTTAGAAATTGAAATGAACAATGGTTTAACTTTTTAACAATGACACTCAAAGCCACTAAGTTTAACGACCCAATAAATCAACATTACAACTACGAAAACATTAACCGACAACTCAAGCACGTTATGGAAAACCGGCAAGCTACATTAACAACCAACAATCAATAACATCTATGTATATACGTCACATTAACCATCTAGTTAAACAACAAATGAATTACTTGGCAATTAAAGCAAATAACAACATCAAAAGCATCTAACGGTTAACGACAAAGTCAAAGATATAGGAAAAAATGATTAGGATGTTACAAATAATTATCGGCAATTTCATTTCATTTTTAAGGTCTTCAACAACTCTTTAAAGTGGCTATTATGGACGGAGCGATAGGTACAGTGTAAAAGGGTGGAGATAGCGTGATATGTCACATTTGTCTTTTAGGATAGCTTAAATGTACTGACCTTAATATACTGACCTTAATGTCTTCTATAAATCAAGTGTTTTATAAAAATATATTTAAAAAAATATATGTCACATATATATTTATAACGCCATTAAATGGGATAATGTGATAATAAAAAAAGATGAGTATTAAACGATAATAAATCATTTTACTCATATAGTTGTGCAAACTTGTAACAATTAAAAAAAAAATGTAATACATTTTTTAAATCCCATATAAAAAAGAGAAACAAAAATATAAATTTGTTAGCAAAATGATAATAATTGATGTACTTTTTGTTTTAAGTTAAATTAAGTTGATGTATACTTGTGTTTCTTAAAGTTGTAAGTAAATAAACCTGTATTGATTTTCAAAGTTTATTTCTAATTATATTTGAAGTGATTATATTTAATGGAGCATAAATAGTATCTAAATTAGTTGCATCACAAAACTTTTATAAAAACCCATCTCTAAGACCATCTTTAACCCTTCACA
>JAOXNX010000001.1:8202292-8214558 GCA_028566075.1 Solidago caesia | reverse complement strand
TATGTTTTTGATTGGTCGGGTACATTCAATAACCGGGATTTTAAAGTTCATTACATAACATAAACATCTGAATAGTTCATTACACAACATAAACATTTAGGGATAGTTCATTACATCACCAGACACTAAATCCTTATAATAATGCATTAGAGGCTGAAGTGTAGATTAAAGTAACAGAGATTAAAAAAGATAAAGAGTGATCTGCAATGTTGTTGATAATTGGTAAATCAACACCGTAAAAAAAACTAAGTTTATAAGAGCAGGGACTGACCAAATCTTTTAAATTTTTTTTACAGAATGTGTTTTTTTTTAACCAACTCTGTTGGCTTTTTATTTATAAAGTGAAATTAAATAATAATGAGTGAATTTTGACGGTTTAGAAAGGCGATATATGATATTTTCCCATAAAAATAATAGGATTCAGCTTTCAATGTAATAGTTGGAGAGGCTAAAGTGGATTCGGTGTGGTAGCAGCGATGCTAACATGATACTTTTTATTTTCTTCCATGTTATAGCTAGTGACGGTTGGAGCTTTGTTTGATTTTCAATGGCCTAACGAGGCACAACCCATATCGAGTCAAACTGATAATATCATCATGAAAATCTAACAGACGAAAAGCAGTAAAACCATACATATTACCTACGACTAAATGAAAGTAATACCTTAGCAAGAAGGCGTATGAATGTCTCAAAGTCTTCAAACTGAAGCAGTTCATTGTCACATAACATAGCATGTCACAGAAAACAAAATATTAATACATTTAATACATCCTCTCAACAGTCGATGCCTCATAGAATAAAAAATCACCGGCATAACCAAAATCTTTTTAGGCACAAGGAGACTAGGGAGTGTTTCTGCATTCGCTGAACGAGACAAAGAGATACAGATTCCATATTCATTGTTTTTCTCATTCCCTTTTCCCAACACATGAATGCAAGATCAGATACCCAATTAGCTTAACGCGATATCTTAGTTCTCATCTACCGTGGAGATTTCAGCTACAACTGTTTGATTGGCATCACCCGCACAATTGCTTTCAGGCAAATCAACGGGGGCTTGTAAACTTACATCTACTTTGGGGGTTTCGGCTACAACTGTTTGACTGGCATCACCCTCACTGTTTTCAGGCACGTCAACGGGAGCTTGTAAACCATCAGAAACATTGATTTGTTGGCTTGAATCTCCACCATCATCTGCAGTATGTTGATCGTTTGTATTGTGTGGTATTTCAGAAGGGCCATCTGTCTCTTCATTAGAACATGCATCAAGCATATTGGAATCAACTGTCAAATTTGCTTCCTCAACCTGCACAGGAGCTTGTGACTCTGACTTGGTTTCTGCCACTTTTGAAGCTTCTATGTTTGCTGCAGCAGCTGCGATTTCTTCTTGTCTTTTTGCTTCATGTCTGTACTTTCCAATTAAATTGTAGACCCGTTCTTGCTCTACAAGCAGATCACCATAGCGACTCTGTAAAGTTTTCTCTAGTTCTTTTTGCTTTTGTACATCTTCCCAGATGCTATTGATACGATTTGATGCTGCCAACTTCTCTTGTCTTTGTAATGCTTGGAAGCACTCGTATTCTGTCCCAGCTGTGTCCATCTGCTTGAATGTTGCCTCCACTTGTGACCAGATTTTTGCAGCTCGCATCTGTACATGTGATAACCATTAGTAATCATAGTTAAAAGATTCCTGAACAATATCAGCAAGCATACAAAAAAACTAGAAACCATCACACAAGGGAAGGACGCATGTGTCATCCAACTTGAACATTTGCATTTCAGATACGACTTGTTCAAATAGCGTGCTGAAATTGGGGCATAAAATTGACAATATGCATTTAATTACTGAAGTTGGGTTTTCCAACTTTCTTTCTAAATAAAATGGGCTTTCTACAATGGCAAATGAATTCTTACAAAAGAGAGGTACTGGATATAGACATATAGCACAGGTCACTGTTAACTGCTGTAGTAGGCAAAATAGGTAGAGGGTCGATACACAACAATTTAGAACTTTATAAATAGCTAATGTGTAAATTATGATCACTATAACAATTTTAAAAAAAATTACATGAAAATGAACTAGCCGTTCAGCCCTTGAAACTCATTTGGCCCATTTACCCAGTCCTATTGTCACATTATTATTATATTATGTTAGATTATTTTTACAGACGCATTTGCAATAAAATACTGGTCAAATCGAGAAAGAGAGGTACTGGATATAGGCATATAGCACAGGTCACTGTTAACTACTGTAGTAGGCGAAATAGGTAGAGGGCCGATACACAACAATTTAGAACTTTATAAATAACTAATGTGTAAATTATGATCACTATAACAATTAAAAAAAAAATTACATGAAAATGAACTAGCCGTAAAGCCCTTGAAACTCATTTGGCCCATTTACCCAGTCCTATTGTCAGATTATTATTAGATTATTTTTACAGACGCATTTGCAATAAAATACAGGTCAAATCGAGCCATTTAAAAGCTAGTGGGTCACAATTGCAACCTCATTAGTAACGTTTTTCAAAATAGTGAAAGACCAAAATAGATTAACAAACCATACTTCATGGAAAACCCAAGTTCTAAGAAACACATATCATACGATTCCCATGTAACAGATGCATAGAGAAATAAAACTACATTTACAGTAGCTTGAATGTAAACATGTAAGGTTTCACTTCAAATAAGGAAACAAGTTTTATCATTTCAGAGACAATCAGACAAAAACTGAAAATTTCTTGTTTTACCTGGTATCCATTTGTCAGAAGCTTTATCTTTTGCTCAAGGCGTTGTGCCTTCCTTGTATCATCTTCCATTTTCTTTTTCACATTCTCAAACTCATCTTGAAATGCTGAAAGCTTCTCTATGTTTCCAGCAACACTAGAGAGACCATAAGCATCGCGGGAAGGGAAGTACATAATGTCATTCAAGCAGGTGCGATGTGCTTCAACAAATTCATCAGTATCATCTTCCTCATGGCCCATTGCAACACGTAGGAATTTTGCCTCTTCTTTAATCATTTGATCAGCCTGTAGCACAATGTTCTTATTAGTAACAATGTTCAGTAACAATAGAAGTAACAATGCACGTTATGTGTCTGTAGAATATGCATAGATTATGTCTGCGCGTGCGCGTGAGTACATGCATGATTTGAGTGACCATTGGAGCATCAGATACATGCATACAATCGACTGTCTGAGGATATATGAAATGTCATAATTTCAGAGAAGCTGAAACCAATATTACTTCATATTATCAAAGTTAAATTAAATACTTATGTGTTTTCAGGTAAAAAATATATGTTTATTCCATAAATTTTGCAGTTCTTTAAGCCCATAGATTGTATGTGTATGCTGCTTCTTTACACCCCAGTGTACAATTTTTTCCTTTTCTAAGTATTTTCATCTGGCTAGCATGGGAGATGTTCTCTAATTTATGCGCATGTACATGCAAAATGGAAGTATATGAAACAAACTGACAACAAAAACTACCATTTAAGCATAAATGTTCAAGAAATTACCTCATTCAGTTCATCCTTATCAAATTCTTCTATTACAGGAACAGAAATTGATTTCCCACCAACCCCTTTTTTTCCTTTCTTTTTCTCCTTCTCCATCTTCTCATCAAGAGGATATTTTGCATTATCATGTTCCAGAAGCAACAAAAGCTCCTTCCTAATCATCTCATCAGCCTGTTCAATCGGAGTAGGTGGAACAAATGAGCTCTTATCTTCATCACCTCTCATCAAAGATTTCCTTATCAAATCCAATGAGCCAGCTGGCGGTCTAGGAAGCTCCCGTTGCAACACTTTGGACCTCTTTTTAAGTAATGCCAGCTGTCTTGCATCCTCCTCGGCCTTCTCCCGGGCCATCCTGTCAGACATATCCTCTTCCATTTTTTCCTCGGGTTCCTCAATATCTTCAGGAACAGGTTGGACCACAATCTGATACTCATTTTTCGGCTGTGGAAGACCAGTCAAACCCGATCGTAAATTCCGTCTCATATCTGCTTGCCTTCTGAGCTCAAGTTTAGCACTATCATGCATTTCCATTTCTTCATTAATATGAAGCTCATCTCTTATGGGTGTTCCTTTAGGGGTGACACCAAAAGAGTGACCATCTCTTGGTGTCATTCCAATCCTAGGTGTCAGGCCAGTGGGTCCTGGAGTCAACATTGGTGTCAAAATGGGGTTTGGTGTTTGAATTTCTTTTCTCTTTGGGGTAACACCAGAAAAATCAGAAGGGTGTAAATCAGGATTTTCGCCGCCAAGTAATGGTGTTTGGGATAGTCTTAAACGGGCCTGATTCTCAGCCTCCATCATAATAGCATCTTGTTTCCCGGCTGGTGTTCTTTGTGGGGTCCTAAGTGGGGTCATTCCTTGACGTGGGGTTTGGGTGTAATCAGCTAAAAGTGCACGTGTTGCGCCACTTCCTTCTGAGAAATCTTCACTTAAGGCCGGTAGACCAGATTTTGCAATTAGTTCTAATTCATAATCAGGAATTTGTGGTGTCGGGAGATTCATTTTTGGCCTTTTTCTAACAGTTTCTGGATCATTCATCTTGTTTGCTTGGAGTATAGCTGATGGAGCGTCCTGTCTCTGTGCGATTTTGTTCCTTGCAACATCCTGTTTTCTCAAGCGGGCCTCCTTATCAGCCCGTCTCTCACCCTCCAGTTCTTCAATGGTGGTAGGGAATTTTGGTTGTTCAACAACCGAACTTTCATCAGTCACATCATAAAAACCTGGAGGGGGCCTTTTTTCAAATGGGATTTCAGCATTGTAATCGATACCCTTTCGCTTCCTCTTCCTGTGCCTATTATCAATTCCAGCTGCCTTCAACTCTCTCCTCTTCTGTAAAGAAGCAAGTCTTCTAGCCTCTTCAAGTTGCTTCTCCCGGGCCTTCCTTTTCGCCTTTTTTCCCCGAGTATTGGCCAAACGGGCCCGGGCTTCTGAAAGCATTTCTTTTTCATCTTCATCCATATCAACAGGGTCAGGCCGAGCAGGTTTTGATTCTGGGTTTGGATCAATTTCTCCGGGTCGCAATTTTCTAGGATCATCCCCAGGTTCATAATTTTCATCCTTTGCACAAGCTGCATCGAGGAGTTTTTCGTAACGCTCAAGGCATTGAGATGGTGTTCGACCAACAATAGGAGCAATTGTTCTCCATTGAGTGGGCATGAGCTTAGCAAGATGAAGCAGCTTCTCATCCTCTTCTCTTGTCCACTCAGTCTGTGAAATTAAAAAAGAGCAAAAAGTCAGATTTTGTCATGTGAAAGATTTTAAAATTGTGAAATGATCAAAGTTGGGCTAACTCTAAAAAACACAAATGCTTTTATCTCCATACAAGGAAGTAGGAACTGCTTTAATGAACATATGTACAGCTCAACAAACAATTCCACTGAATTGGTTAATGAAGCACAGCACGTATAGAAACAGAAAACAGAAATAAATGTTATTGAAGTTAAAAGATAATAAATTAAATAACTTGATCCAATATATTGAACAGATTGAGTTGGTATTTGGTAGTTTGACTCACTACCTTAGGTATGAAAAACACACCATATATCTAATGGGGTCATACTTTAGTACGCATTGAAACAAGCATGGTCAGGTTGGGGTGACCCACAAACTCTTTTTGTTAATTTTAGAAATGAATTAAAAATATTATGCATTACCTATTTTCACAAAAGCAAAATTATTGCAATTATAAACCATCTCTCTATAAAAAAGATTTAGAAAGTTGTATGCCTTAAAATGAGGTTTAGACGACTTTCATTCCGTTTGACCCATTCGACCTGCTTGATATATAACCCTAACAGAAGTAGTTTGATATTTTCATGTGAATAATATTTCAAAACAGTTGTACACCATGCAATTAGACTGGTACTAAAAATCAGTTTAATGTTGTATTCTGTTATGCATATCTGAGTTGGGTAAGAATATAGGATACACATATTATCCATATTTGTTTGTACCTATAGACCATTTCTAAAATTGAGTAATCGACAAAATGTTATTCAGATACACAATGAGAATCTTGACTCTCAAACACAATAATACATCTTTCAATCACAACATACGAAGGAACACGTAAACATATATTGTCAACCGTGGATTATACCTAAGATGGTGAGAAGTTGCAGTCAAAATTCATTTTAATTAGGTGTATAGATATTCGCCTATGTAAAATTACATGTATTTGTTTGAACTTCAAATATAAGAACAATATTTCATTCCATAACGATATAACTTACTGAATCAAATCATTCTCCATATGTGAACATGAAAGGCCAAAAAGAAGCACATAAAACACGCATTATTGAAAAATTGTTTTGTAAAAGGAAGTGTCAGTGTCGAACATGAAATAACACTTAAAAATTTCACATAATACCATAACCAATGTACATATTTACCACAAACACATAAAGCTATTTTCCATTGGCCTAAAAAAAATCTCTAATAACCAATCAATAAAAACGCCATAAAACATTTTATGTGTATGTTAAGCCTAATGGCTTTTTACACAAAGCCTAATGGCTTTTTACACGTTTTAATTTGTAAACTCATCTATTAACAAACACATACGAATCAAATGCCTCTACATATCCCAACAAAATTCTCGTAAAATCAAATTGACCCTAAATCACATAATGCAACGTCTAGCAAGCTTATCGTCGTTATCCATCCATGCTTTAATTTTCAAATTCATTTATTAAAATCCATACGATGCCAACACTGCCTCAATTTATCCTCATAAAAGTATAACAATTTCTTAATCTACACACACACACACACACAATATATTGACACGAAATAAAACACATACAAATCAAACGCCTCTACGTATCCCAATAAAATTCTCGTAAAATCAAATTGACCCTAAATCACATAATGCAACGTCTGTCAAGCCTATCGTCGTTATCCATCCATGCTTTAATTTTCAAATTCATCTATTAAAATCCATACGATGCCAACACTGCCTCTACTTATCCTCATAAAAGTATAACAATTTCTTAATCTACACACACACACACACAATATATATATATATATATATATATATATATGTTGTAATATTTCCCACTTATTTATTAAAAATAAAAAAGCAAAAGATTTTTCTAGGGTTACATGGGAATTTAAAACAAAATAACTCTATAAATCAAATCAAATGGGAAAAGGAAATATATATATATATATACAAAAAAGAAAACGACGTCGTATTGTAAAAGAAGAAGAAGTACCTTTTTAATGGAAGGATCAAGCCATTCATACCAACGAGCTTTACATTGTTTAGCAGATTTACGAACAAGCAAAGAAGAGATACGAGCCCATTGATTTTTGCCATATTTCATAACAGCCGCTTTTAATATCTCATCTTCTGTGTTCTTCCACACCCCTCCCTTTATCATTATCCTCATCTTTCCCTCCGATTATTATTATTCCTCAAATCTCACTCTTTGGATCCCAATTGAAAGAAAATAAAAACCCTAATTTTTATTTTTTTTTATATGATATGATGGCGGAGTTCGGCCTTCAAAATGACACACTCACTTCTGATGTGATGGATATGGGATGGAATGGGATTATTATGATTTCGATTGGGAAAAACTGAAAAAAATAGAAAAAAAAATAAAGGCAGAGTATTATGTATGTAAGTATATGTAAGTATGTAACTATGTATTGGTTTTGATTATTTGGGTTTTGGTTTTGTTTTTTGTTTTAAAGGGTTGGGCTTAAGATGGTTTCAAAGGGCCCAAACCATGATATATCAATCACCTTGACATTTATCTAATTTCGGGCATGTTTGGCAAGGGGCTTTTAGGAGCTTAAAGCACCGAGCTTTTAAAAACAAGCTCCTTTAAAAAAAACCTTGTTTGGATGTGAAATTGTGAAAAGAAGCCCCAGCCCCTAAAAGCCCCAAAAGGTCTTTAAAATAAAAATTTTGGTGAGGAGAGTTGAAAAAAAGGCCCCAGCTCCTAGCCCCAACACCAAGCTCCAGCTCCAGCTCCTAACCACAGCCCCGTCTCCAAGCTTTTTTTTTTTGCCAAACATACCCTTCGTCTTTTATGAGATATGAGGTGACGAGATGTAAACAGTCTTATCTCTTTTTCAAAGAACCCATAGCCATTTTTGTCGGAAGTGGGGATAAAATCTTTAACCTCTATTTCTAAAGGCGATGGATTTTCAACTGATCCAACCCTGTTATAAAGCAGCAACAACAACAACGGTACCCAAATCCCGCATAAGCGGGGTATGGGAGGGGTATGATGTAGACAGCCTTACCCCTACCCAAAGATAGAGAGGCTGCTTCCAGAAGGACCTCCGGCTAGGGCTTTCACCCTTGAAAAAGTTCTCGACAGCAAGGTGAAACCAAGCTGAAGAGGTAAACTCTCTCGATCCGATCTTTCAGATCTAGAGACTCCAGAGAGAGAAATATAGAGAGAGAGAGAGGGGGGGAGAGAGAGCCGTTGGTAAAATGATACTGATCCAACCCTGTTATATGTATCATAAATATATATATTATATGATGAAACTCAATTTGATGGATTTTAGTTGTTTAAGAGAATTTTCTTTTAATATGAAAAAAAAATTGATAGTCATAATAATAGTTATAAAAGTTTTATTTTAATATTGTTATGTTAAAAACATTTGTTTCCCCACAATTTCAAAAAGGGTAATGATCCCTACACAAAATATTTTTGTCATACACAAAAATGTATGCATTATATAGCTGTACAGTACAACCATATGATGCATATATTTTTGTGTATGACAAAAATATTTTGTGTAAGGATCACCTCCCATTTAATATAAGTTATCACCTCCTTCTAATATCACAAACACCGACTACTACACAAAACCAGTTGTTCTTATGCTATCAACCGATTATTCCTATTGAAAAGTTATAAAATGATCCACCCTCATATATTCTAGTGTATAATAAGAAGGGTTGGCCGGGGAGGATTTTTGTCCGAACGTTAGATACATGAAACCTTAACCAACGTGGATATACAATCTTCTTCCACGTTATTATCCACTCCCTTCCCTCAAGCGGTGATGTAACATTATTTTCGATCGTGTACATTTAACATTTATACTTGGTTAAATTACATAAAAATGATTTACACTTAGATGATATTGTTTTGAATTTAAAATAAATGTCTTAGTGTAGTAAGTTAGAAAGTATTGTTTGTTAATTAACAAAAGTTCCATATGTCCACGTACTAATAATAGAAATTCCACATCTCATTAAACCATAATGTTGCGATTATTAAAATTAAATGTGACGTGTGTTATATATGCCTCTTCGTATACAACATTAAATTGATGTTTTATTATATAGTTATGTTTTTTTAACGGTAATTTGGATCACTGACGGGTCAATGACCCATCGATCATCTCCTTTACCTTGAATACAGGACCCGAAAACTATCAACAGGGGGAAACCCACCATAGTTGAGAAAAAACCCTTTGGCCTAACATAAAACCTCAATTTTTTTGTTACAAGTAAAACTTGAACCCATGACTTTCCATTATTGAAGTCATTGGATACCACACCTCAACTAGTATATTATATAGTTATGTGACTTATGCATTTTAAATAGAGCACGGACCAATTGATCATAGATCAACTGGTACCGTCACTATGTGACCACATGAGCTCACAGATAAAGGTTGCAAGTCACAGATTCGAATCTTACCAAATGCTAGTGGAGAAACTATATCTTGTGATCCATGTGTGAGGACGGTGAATCGTCGGACATGAATTCTATGCGGTGTGCGCTATGGGTACCGTCTACGTTAAAAAAAAATAGATGAGCTCTATATTAAAACAGGTTTTAATCAAAGCACTCATATTAGAATGCTATGTACGATAGAAATACAAAATACAAGCTCTATATTAAAATGCATACATTATTCAAAATCGTCTTTTTAAATACTAACATAATTTATTTTGATTTTAACCGTGATTTACTCCATCTTCGGCCTAGTGTCATATTTGCACACTTGATCTGAGTAAACTATATATTCGAGTTGAATTCTCTTTGAAAAGCCTGATCAGCTGGTTATAAAAATGCATATAATATTATCTTTACCTTAACCCTCGCAAATGTGTGATCGTTACCAACAACTCAAATTTCTCTGTCAACTTTTGGAAGATGAAAAAGACGACTAACGTATTGCATAAAATATAAAAAGTAGAAAATGTTCAAATAGGATACGAACTTCGAGCCTTAACCAAAGTAATCCAAATCATATAAACATCTACCTAAATTTAACGGTATTGAGATGAGTTTAGAGGGATATGATTAATGTAATATACGCGAGAATTTAATAACACTTACCAAATCAAACATCAAATAGTTAGGTCATTGGGGCCATTTCGGCTGGTTGAGCCGTCAGGTTTTACCTTGGAGAGAAGAGTTTGAATCCTCGGAAACCCCAAAAGTTGGGGGCCTCTAGCATTTTTTCCTTGGATAATGTCTACTTAGCGTTGGATGTAGCGGGGTCCAGTTAAAACAGCCGACTATCCTTGTCTAAGCGGGCCTTCACCTTTAAATGGTAGGGGCAGTAGTTTGCCGTTAGAAAAAAGGTCATTGTCGTCAAGTATTGTATTTGGTTGGGGGAATGTATATGGTTCACCTAACTTTGTTCATCTTTAGAGAGTTAAACATTGACATTCTTTCCTATATATGTATATATATATTTTCATTCTTCTTTCGGACGGCAACGAAAAAAGACAGTCGCCATGGAATATATAAAGTCGTTGTGAACAAATTTACGTATGGCAATTCCTTAAATTTCTTTTTTAATACTCGTATTAAGAATCTAACACAAGCACACAACTGGTAAAAATATTGTATTCTTAATTAAACAAGTACGTTTCCTAATTATATATTATCATAGACAAGAATTATTTTCTTGGCTTTCAAGAATTTAACTTGCAGATTAAACCCCAAATCCTGTTTGTTTCTGGACACTGGACATGGTTGATGATGAGTTCCTATTTTCAATTTTGGTTTATGGCACGGCTGATGCTGGTACATGCTGGTCTCGTGTTGTATTTTATGTGTTCATGCGATTGTGTTGTTAGACATATTGAATATTTCTTTGGTATTGGTTTGATTCTTTGGTTGTACCATGCCAGCTTGAGGGGAACTCTCCTCGGTGTTTGTTCGGGACTATACCAAAAATATTATGAAGTGAAAACCAAAGGCGTGGTTTTCATCGGTAGAGATTTTTCTCATGTCTAATTTGTTGTGAATGGCTCGAGTTTTTTCATTCATTCTGTAGCCCTCGCAGTTAAAGCACCGGGTTGAATCTATATTGTGTAATTGTTTTATTTCTAGATTGTAAGTGTATATTTTTGCTACTAGTATCTTGTTAATGTCTATTTTAATTTAATTTCGTTTTTGCCGTACAAAAAATAATAATAATAAAAATATGCCCCAAATTTCTATGATAGTAATTTATATTCTGTCAGTTAAAATTCCTTGTAGGTTCCTTGTAGGAAATTTTTCTATACAAATAACCAGTTGAAGTTACAATTGTCATTTACGTTGGTTTAATTAAGACGTACTTCTATATGATATTTCCAAGTAGGTGATTTGACAAACTTTTGATAACTTGGTGGTACAAGTAATCTATTCTAAAATAGAAGACTTTTTTGTTATCTTAAACGTGTGATGATATAAAGAAATTGACTTAGTATATGTAACGAATTGAAATTATTATAAAATTAAAAACATATCTTTATCTTTATCTACCAATATACTAAAACATGATTGAAGCATTCTTTGATCGACACGTGGCGTAATATTTAAACGACACGTGTCCTTTTAGTCTATATTAATAAAATCCTATTTTTTAGATACCATATATAATTAAAGCTATTATTTATTTATTATTAGATAAATATATACCTAATATAATATGATTTATCTAAGCATATATATACATTGGTTTTTTTCGTGAATAATAACAAAAAAATACGCCGTATATGAGCTAACTTCAAACCAATCATTGTATTACGTAATATATTCTTTATAATTATGCTTTGTTGAATTATTTTGGGTATGTCTTGTGTTTCTTTTTCACCTCATCCATAAGGACCATAACTTTTATGATTATTGCTATCCATGTGTTTTATCTATACTACATTATAAATCAAATGAATGGTGTCTTAATTTTCAAAATTTTTAAACATTTCCTTATATATCATATCATTTAATATTTGTATTATTTATATATTAATTGATTATAT
>JAOXNX010000001.1:8167145-8177951 GCA_028566075.1 Solidago caesia | reverse complement strand
CTTGTCTTCATCCACACAGGCATGGCCGATTTGAACAATTATCTCATATGCTCTATTTCTTGTTTTCTTGTTAGCCTTTAGATCATACAATCCAAAGAAACAGCCCAAAACACAAATGGAAGTCTAAATAAAGCAACAGCCCAAAACACAAATGGAAGTAGTCAATATATGGACAAAGAACTCTAAATAAAGTTCACAGCTCTTTGCAGCACCAACAATTAACTATCAATTAAAAATGTATCAAAAAATTAACCATCAAAAATTAACTATCAATTAAAAACATATCAAAAAATTAATAAGCTGAGAAGAAATTATCAACTAATTATTAGAAATTAAGTAGCAAACTACTCAAAATATATCAAAAAGGAAGAATATAAACTCATAAATTACAACTAAATGCATTATAATCTCAGAAAAAAAGGAAAAATTTAATTAAAGACTAATGAAATCGAAAAACAAACAGAGAAGAAACATACCGGAGCAGTAGGTGAGTCGCCGGAGGTGGATTGGCCGGAGGTGGAGTCGCTGGATAGTGGAATCGCCGGAGGTAAGTGGTCGGAACGGGGAAATCGCCGTTGCTTCGTTGTGTGAGAGAGAGGAATTGTGGAACTTAAACCTAAAACTAAACTTTAGCCAAAAAAATATCCCGCCCTTTACTTAATATCCCGCCCCTTATAAGAAAAAAATTCAAAATTTAACATATTAAAATTTTTTGCATAAAGTAAAAAAAAAAATTCCTTGGAATTTCCTTGAAATTTTTCTATCTTATATTTAACTTCCTTGAAAAGTCGTTAGAAGTTTCAGAGGATTTTTCAAGGAATCTTTTTGTTTTTCTATTTTTTTTATACAATTTAAAACACTTACGCACTTATACACACCTACATAGTCAAATATATGTGTTTATTTATACACAAATAGTTGGATCCATTAACTATACATATATGTATACGTATACAAACGACACATACACGTTCACAAGTGTTATAAACATGAAAACGTACACACATGTATACCATCTATGTATAAATGTACATAAAGTTATGCATACACATTTATATATTTCAATGTTTGTGTGTAAAAACTTATTTACAAATGTGATGTTTGTTAAATTGGAAAGTAAAAACAAAAAAATAAATGTTCCTTGAAAAGTCCTTGGAAGTTTCAGAGGAACTTTCAAGGAACTTTTGCGTCTTTCCATTTTTTATACAATTTAAAACACTTACGCACGTATACACACCTACGTAGTCAAATATATGTGTTTATTTATATCCACAAATAGTTGGATCCATTAACTATACATATATATGTACGTAAACAAACGATGCATACACGTTCACAAGTGTTATAAACATGAAAATGTACACACATGTATACCATCTATGTATAAATGTACATAAAGTTATACATACACATTTATATATTTCTATGTTTGTGTGTAAAAACCTATTTACAAATGTGATGTTTGTTAAATCAGAAAGTAAAAACAAAAAAAATAATGTCCCTTGAAAAGTCCTTGGAAGTTTCAGAGGAATTTTCAATGAATGTTTTGCGTTTTTCCATTTTTCTTACAATTTAAAACATTTACGCTCATATACACACCTACATGGTCAAATATATGTGTTTATTTATATCCACAAATAGTTGGATCCATTAAGTATACATATATGTGTACGTATACAAACGACGTATACACGTTCACAAGTGTTATAAGCATGAAAACATACACATATGTATATCATCTACGTATAAATATACATAAAATTATGCACACACATTTATATATGTCTATGTTTGTGTGTAAAATCCTATTTATACATGTGTATGTCTCTTAAAACAGGAAATAAATAACAAAATAGAAATTGTTTCTTTAAAAGTCCTTGGAAGTTTCAATGAGATTTTCAAGGAACTTTTTATGCTTTTACATATACAATTATTGCACACGCATATACAAAATGTTATACGTTATGTACATGATTTTTTGTTTTATTTTCAGTAATCTTTGATTATATTATGAAAAACCTATTCAAGTAATTTTATTTCCAAGGAAGTATCAACGACTATTTATTTTGTTGCTAATCTGTTGAAAATCTCTTTATCTTTTTCAAGGAATTATCAAGAGTTTACGGGTTGTCAGTATTTCCTTGAAAATTCCTTGCTAATCTGCAACTCAGGAGTTTGTAGCTGTTTGGTCAGTAATTCCTTGTTAATTTCCAAGGAAACTTGTTCCTTGAAAAAAATTCCTTGGAAAATCAAGATTTTCTAGTAGTGTAATTAATGACATTATATATAATTAATGACATGTTATTATTTCATAATATCAAAAATCGACAAATGTAGATAAAAAGCTGTTGAAAATGGTGGTGCTATCATTTTTTTTAAAATTATTATAGCCACATATATACAAATAGTCAGTATCATTTATTTGAATATCTTAAGATAATAACGGTATAAAACAAAATACATATAACAAATATTTCTTATGTGATATGATAAATGTTCTATACAAAACCCCAAATTTAATAACAACGTATTGAATATTTAATTTGTAAAAAAACTAAACATTCGGTACTAACAGTTTCCTTTAGTTGTCAACATTCTCAACTACCCTGACCAATGAACTACCCCTGAAGCCTCAAGTAGTCTACTACTGTCAACTTATTATTATCGTACATGTGTGTCCCACAACTAGATATATTCCCACAATCGAGACAAGCATTAAAACAACAAATATTGAGAGAATATCCGGAAACGTCTTTATTTAGCGGAATGACATGCTCATTTCTGATATAACATTTAAGATCTTTTTGTGAATATGATTGAATTCATGAGGATCATTTCAATTGAATAGCATTATATGAAACCCGTGACTTTTTATGAGATCCGTGTACCGAACTTTGAGTCAACCTATCCCAAGTTGGAAGCTTTAGGTAGGCTAGGTGAACAAAGCACCCCAAGGACTTACTTGTCCGAATCTCAAAGGCCACATCAGTTTCTTAGATTTAAGCTCAATTTTCTGCTTATTGAATCTTATACTTTATCACAATTTTCATTTCATTTTCATGTATTCACTTTTATAGACGTTTCCACATAGGCTCCTAATAAATGAAGTAACATTGCTAACTCTTTCGTAAGATTTAAGGAGTGAAGAGCTGGCATTCAAAGCCATATATCCAACATGTTCCCCGCAAATACATAGTAAATAGCAGTTATTAATTAAGGGAAACCTTAGAACTTTATGCCTACCGATACATCATATGACATAATCACAGAACTGAATAACATTATTAACATTAAGTAGGCTTACCAGCTAAGATATCATCATGTAAGATCTTATCTCATTTTATTCTATTTTTGATCTTTTTTATTTTTCTAGTTTTTATATTTATTTTTATGACACATAATCTAAATGACAAATTAAACTAAGACTCATTTTGTAATTTTTATGACTCTATGTATATACAGACTTAAAACGACAGACTCAAAGCACAAAAAGAAAAGAAGAAACTAGAAACACACAAAAAATTTAAGTTCTTTGATAGAATCACTCATCGTTTTTCATGCCATTAATTTTAACTAAGAAATTGAAATGAGCTTTGCTAAAGGCTTTTGTGTATAAATCTGCAAGATTATCATCAGTAAAAACCTTTTCAAGATGGATCAGCTTTTTCTCAGCACAGTCATGAATTAAATGATGTTTAATTTCTATATGCTTTGTTCGACTGTGATAGACAGGATTTTTATCACATCTATGGCAGATTTATTATCAATGTTTATAGGAGTATCAAGAAAATCCATACCGTAGTCACGTAACTGTTGTTGTATCCATAGGACTTGCGCACAACAACTTCCAGCAGCGATATATTCAGCTTCACAGGTAGACTGCGAAACTGATGTCTGCTTTTTACATTGCCACGATACTAATCTTCCCCCTAAAAGCTGACATCCACCAGTAGTTGACTTTCTATCCAAGTTACAGCCTCCATAATCCGAATCAGTATAAGCCACGAACTGAAAGTCACCGTATTTATGCTACCACAATCCCAATCGCGGTGTGCCTTTGATCCTTTGAGGCCGGCTGCTGCTATTCCAAGGGTCTCAGCTACTACAAACTCAGCTTCTGCTTCCACTTCTACTCCAGATGTTCCATTATTGCTCAAATTCAACACTTTGTAAAGTCAAAATATGAGAATGATGGCTAGAATTAATTCTTTGGAGAAGGAGCTTGCTGATCAAAAGCTTAAGTATGCTGCTGATATGGAAGCCATGAAAGCCTTAGTTGCTAAGCTTGCTGAAGATTCTGAGTATCATCCGAAAGATGATTAATTTTGTATTATTTATGAAAGTGTTATTGAAAGATTTGTATTTCTTAATGTATTTAAAAATTTGAGTTATGTTAATATAATTTTATCCTGTTAGCTTGTGCAAATCGTATTCTGTACTATGTTTTCTTTATCTTATCTTCTACGTTCAATCTTATTCTATTATCTTGTGCTTCATTAAAATGTGTAGACTTGAAAGATCAAGAGTCATTCGATTCTCCACACGATGCTGAACGAATAGAAGCAGTTAAAAATCTCGACACTATGGAAATTGAAGATACTGATGATGATTCTGATGCTGTCGATGATGCCGATAATATAGTAGAAGGTGAATATAGTCCTGATCCATATTGGAATGAAATTCTTAATACGCCATATGATTTTCTTAGAGATTTTGTACAATCGCCTATTGCTGACCCCATTGTGGAGAACCAAAAACAACGGGAGAAAAGTCGACAGGAATTTTTTAAGGAGAGAGAATATGCACCAGATATATCAAGGCTAATGATGTTCAAGGTCTTCTCAAAAGTCGATCCAAACTCTAAAAACTTGATCTACTTAAGCTGGAGTTTTGATGTGACAAAAGAGTTTGATGTGAATGAGTATCCTGTGCCTGTGAGAGATGAAGATCCTCAACATGTGGTCGATCAAGTTACTCCCGCAGTTGGATATTTCAGAGAAACTGCAAAGGAACCACTGTTCTGGAAATACATTTATGATAAAGATGCTCACACATATAACTCTTTAATTCACAGCTGGTACGATGATGATGAAATAAAGCTCTTTGTAATCAAGCGCCGTGAAGGCTACCAGTAATTGTCTCCAATGAAGAAACACTTCCAAATTCTGAGTGAATTTGATCTGATGGATTTAGGACGAAAATCAATAATTACTTCAGACAACAACTCTGGAGCTATTTATTTCGGAAAACTGATTCACAAAGACTACTTTACAAGATACAAAGATGAAGAGGTCGATGAGTCAAAGTTATTCATCAAACCTAGAAAATTGAAGAAAGTTATCAAGTCCGATGGAAGTGTTGAATCTGTTCAGCGACCAATCAGTGTGTATGAAGAAATATCCTGCTAAGAAATGGACACAAAACTTGTTGGGAGCAATGGACAACTGGGAGATAGACCGAAATACTGGTGAAGCTAAGATGTATGCTGACAGAAAGAAACAGAACATCCTGCTAAGAGTATATGATCCGATGCAAGTAGTAAATTTGTCTAGAAGTAATCAAAGAAAGCTTTATGACATTGAGTGCTCTTTCTTACCCTTCTGGAAAACTGAAGAAGATAGGTACATGAAGATACTTAGGATTTGCTTGAGTGCAAGGGTTCATGCAAATAGTAGGAGACTGTTATTCGACGGATCATGAAACTTGATGGAAAAGACTAAAGAAATCGAGATGCTGATGTCAAAGGGGAAACTGTTAGTGCACATTTGGTGTGACAACAGCAACTACGATTTGATTAGTATTTTTTGTCAGTATTTTTGCTATGTAATCAAGATACAATGTAATTTTGTATCTCTATATGTTGAATGAATGATTACGTTTCTTATCTATTTATGTGTTTGTTATATATATTATGTTTACGACTTGTAATTGTGTGATATATTGTATTCATACAGATACGAGTGATAAACATGTCAAGTTTTAAGCGATCGGAAACACTTAGAAGATGATGAAAACCAGACAAACACTTGCTTAAACAGTAGCAAGTGTTTGACCAATAACGCGTACTGTTCACTCATTTTTGGGGCCAAAAACGCACTGTATAGCGTTTTTGGCTGGACATCGTTTTTGACAGTTCTTTGTGCAACTATGAACTGTAAAGTCACTTTATTGAATTAGTGCACGTTTTTGATCTCTAATACTATATATACTTCTTTATAATCTGTAATCAATAACACTTAACACATTAAAACACTCTAAAACTCTGTCTGATTCATCATAACCGCATTTTTAGCGTCTTAGGTTGATTTATCAACGAAAGATTAGCTTTATATTAAGCAAACAGGTTATCACGAGAGGATTCCGTACTCTCGCCATTACTATAAACGTTCTCGTTAATGATCGGTTAATCAGGACTTACAATATCGATCTCTCATCACCGACTCCGTCTCCCATGTCAAGCTCTCACCTTTAGTGTGTCTCCATTTGACCAAGACAAGGTCAATTTGCTTTCTTCGAAGTCTCTTCTGTTTCCGGCCAAGGATCTCTACCGGTTCATCTATCATTTTCTTCTTCGAATCAACACTAATGTCTTCCAAAGGTATCACACTCGTCTCCTCAGCTAGACACTTCCTCAAGTAGCATACATGAAAGGTATTATGAATACCGTCCAATTCGGGTGGTAAATCCAACCGGTAGGCTTGCTGATTAACCCGCTCTAACACTTTAAATGGTCTAATGAAACGCGGACTCAACTTACTCCATTTCCCAAACCGAATGATACCCTTCCACGACGACACTTTCAACATAACCATATCACCCACCTTAAACTCCATAGGTCGTCTCCTTTGATCCGCGTAACCCTTTTGACGATCTTTAGCCACTTTAAGTGCCTCCTTGGCAATTTCTACTTTCTCAGCCGTAATCTGCATAATTTCCTGCCCAACAAACTGCTTTTCACCCACCTCCAACCAACAACTAGGAGTTCTACATTTACTCCCATATAACATTTCAAATGGCGGTATCCGAATACTCGAATGATAACTATTATTATAAGAAAACTCAATCAAAGGTAAGTGAGTATCCCAAGCTCCACCATACTCGATAACACAAGTTCTCAACATATCCTCTAAAGTCTGAATGGTTCTCTCACTCCATCCATCAGTCTGAGGATGATAAGCGGTACTCAATTGAATTCTAGTACCCAACTCTTTATGCAAAACCCTCCAAAAGTTGGAATTAAATCGACTGTCTCTATCGGAAACAATCGAAAGAGGAATCCCGTGCTTCGATACAATCTCATCAACATGCAACTCAGCTAGCTTATTCAATGGAACAGTCTCACGGGTAGCCAAGAAATGGGCACTCTTGGTAAACCTATCTACTATAACCCATATCATATCATTACCCTTTGGCGTCTTGGGTAACTTGGTGATGAAATCCATAGTAATGTGATCCCATTTCCACTCGGGTATCTCCAACTATTGTAATTTGCCATAAGGCTTCTGATGCTCTGTTTTAACCTGAGAACATGTCACACACCTCTGAACAAAGTCGGCTACATCCAACTTCATAATAGGCCACCAATACAATGGCTTAAGATCTCGGTACATCTTGGTTACACCAGGATGAATAGAATATCTCAATATGTGAGCTTCTACAAGTATCAACTTAAGCAAACCTCCAAGTTTGGGCACCCAAATCCTACCATTCAAGGTTTGAAAACCTCGGTTGTTCACTATCAAACTAATCTGCTTCTTTTTACCCAAACCTTCTTTGCCCACATTGCCAGGTAAAAGAGCCTCTACTTGGGCTGACTTGATGTGTTTAAGTAACCCAGATTTCACCTCGGTAATCATAAAATGAAGCCTACATATGGGACCTTGTCCCTTTCTACTTAAGGCATCTGCTACCACGTAAGCTTTCCCCGGATGATACTTGATTTCACAATCATAATCTTTCATAAGTCCCATCCAACGTCTCTGTCTTGCATTCATGTCTTTTTTGCTGAAAACATACTGCAGACTCTTATGATCAGTAAATAATGTACACTTGGTACCCTATAGATAATGTCTCCACAATTTCAAAGCAAACATAATTGCAACAAGCTCTAAATCATGGGTCGGATAATTCTTCTCGCGAGGCTTCAACTTACGAGAAACATATGCAATTACCGTATCCCTCTGCATCAACACACAACTTAGGCCATTACCAGAAGCATCACTATAAACAACCATGTTCTCTGTACCTTCAGGCAAAGCAAGAATAGGAGCTTCACACAATTTCTTTTTCAAAGTCTGGAAGGCTTGTTCCTGTGAATCAGTCCACAAGAACTTCACTCCTTTCTTTGTCAACTCAGTCATAGGCTTAGCAATACAGGAGAAGTCCTGAATAAACCTCCTGTAGTACCCCGCTAAACCCAGAAAAGATTTTATCTCAATCGGCGATTTAGGCTGTTCCCACTTTATCACAGCCTCAATTTTTTAAGGATCAACCTTCAACCCATCACTAGAAATGACATGCCCAAGGAAATGAACTTTCTTAAGCCAGAATTCGCACTTGGAGAATTTAGCATACAGCTTCTTCTCCCTGAGGACTTCAAGAATAGTCCTCAAGTGCTCAGGATGCTCCTCCACGGATTTAGAATATATTAGAATATCATCAATGAAAACGATGACAAAATGATCAAGGTATGGCCGATAAACTCTATTCATGAGATCCATAAAAGTCGCTGGGGCATTAGTCAAACCGAATGGCATGACCAAGAACTCATAATGCCCAAAACGAGTACGAAAAGCCGTCTTTGCAACTTCTTCATCCTTAAGCTTTAGCTGATGATAGCCAGAACACAAATTAATTTTTGAAAACCACGAAGCACCCTGTAATTGATCAAATAAATCATCTATACGAGGAAGAGGAAATTTATTTTTCACCATTCGCTTATTAAGCTCCCGATAATCAATACACATCCTCATGGAATCATCCTTTTTCTTCACAAATAGAATAGGAGCTCCCCAAGGCGACGGACTCGGATGAATAAACCCCTTATCAAGCAACTCTTGGAGTTGAGACATCAACTCCTTCCTCTCGGTAGGTGCGAGACGATAAGGTGCTTTAGCACCAGGAATAAGATCAATCTGAAACTCTACTTCTCTATCAGGAGGAAGACCAGGAAGATCTTCAGGGAACACATTAGGAAACTCAAAAACAACATCTACATCTAACACAGAAGGTTTAGCCTTTTGTGAATCAATCACATAGGCAATAAAATGCTCTCTAGCTTTATTCTGACGAATACATCTAAGGGCTTTCATCAAAGAGATGATCTTCACGTTACCCTTTTGCTTATCGCCATATACTAAAACTACATTACCTTCAGGAGTAACAATACGCACGATCTTCTTAGAACAGAGAATAACAACATTATTCTTAGACATCCAATCCATACCAACTACTATATCAAAGCTAGCAACAGCAATAGGTAATAAGTCAATGGAAAAGGAACGACCCTCTATCTCTATTGAACAATTAGAGAACCCCTCACGAACTATAGTAGTTTTCCCGTCCGCTATCTCAACCTCAATTGGTTTATCTAACGGGCGAGTCACTAAACCAAACTTAGGAGCAAATAAAGAAAACACAAATGATCTATTTGCACCAGAATCAAATAACACATTAGCAAGGGAAGAATTAATAACAAAGGTACCACTAACCACCTCATCATCTGCATGAGCCTCCTCTGCTGTCATGTTAAAGGCACGAGATCTAGTTGTTTTGGGTCGGTCGTCCTTCTTATCATCTTTCTTCACATGTTGGCAATTAGCCTTGACATGCCCAGTCTTCTTGCAATAGTGGCAACGGGACTCCTTAGTACAGTCCTTGGAGTAATGACCCATCTCAGTGCAATTGCCATAACGGGTAGTCTGAACAGTGCATGGTCCAGAATGCTTGGACTTACAACGATCACACCCAGTACCAACCTGCTTGTACTCATTATTCTTAGAAGACCCACCCTTAAACCTCTTGGAAGAACCAAATCCAAAAGAACTGTCAAACTTCTTCTTATAACCCAAAGTAATATCCCTCATACCCTTCTTGCTATCTTTCAGGTCATCCTCAAATGACTCCGCCATCTCCATAGCCTTCCTCAAGGTAGGCTGTGCACGAACCACAGTCCTGTATTCAGCTGGTAAACCCGTTGCATAACGATTCACCTGCGAGGAATCCTCCCGACATAGGTGCTTATAGAAGCTAAGTTTCTTAGAAAACATGCGGTTATACTCCTTAATAGCCCTGTCACCCTTTCGCAAGCCAAGAAATTCCTCCTCTAGTACACGGTGATCCCTGTCGGTACAATACTCCTTGAGAAACAAACCGACAAAAGATTCCCACGTCATGCTAGCAACAAATCGAGCTCCAAGCACTTGTATGCGAGTACGAATGCCACCAGTCAAGAGCGGAGTATTTCAATAATTACTAAAAATTGAAAAAAATTCATATCTTAAAATAATAGAAGAAATTAAATTTGTTTTAATAGATATATACAAAAATAATATTCATAATGTTTTTACGGATGAAAAAAGGGAAGAATTAAACGATATAGATAAAATCGTTTTATTGTTATATGTTAGTCCAAATGTTTCAGACTTTTTATTTGTCAAGTAATATTTGAGATTACATTTATACTTTGTAAACTGAAGTTCAGTTTTAAGTTATATGTAATCTAGCTTCTAAACTGAAGATCATCTGAAGACCTACTGAAGTTACTGATTGTATACTGAAGGTCTACTGAAGCATGAACATGACTGA
>JAOXNX010000001.1:8150933-8162099 GCA_028566075.1 Solidago caesia | reverse complement strand
TGTACCCGTAGGTACCTACAACGACCCCCACCGGAGCCGTATCTGCATCCAAGGTAAATCAACCACTTAAATCCAATCCTGCCTTTGGCAGGGATCGAACCCGGGAATCGCCCAGAAAGTGGCGGGTGGTGGCCAGTCCTTCTAAAGGAGCTGGTTAGATGGCCAGGTATGTATATAATATAAATATAAATATAAATAACAATAGCAATAAATAGTTTTTAAAGTTTGAATAAAATATATATACTGCCGCCTCTGATAGTATAGGATTATATAGATATCAACTGTCAAATAATCAAAATTTCATGTCTGCTATAACAAAACTGATAATATAAGTAGTGATATAAAATTTTGCAATGTTGTTAGGTATTTTGAAGTTGATGCTGGTTTTGGTTTAAGGTTGTTGCTTGTTGAATTTTAATTACGGTTTTCCTCGACTTCGTGTGATTAAATGCAGGTATACTAGAAAATTTTTTCCTATAAATGTAGTAGTATTGTTTTTGCACTATGCAAGGTTATATGTTATTTGAAAAGACATGAAAGCTAAATAGGTCAATCTTCAGGTGACTTAAAATCGATTCTCCATTCGTAAACCATTCGATTTGTTTGTCATAGGGTAAAACGATCTGTTTATAAATTATCTTAATAAATCATGAAAGTGTTAATTAAGAGCTTAACTTGACATGCCCCACTTTCACTTTTCTTCTTCGTTGCACCTTATTTGTCTTTTTAAGTATTTATGCTAACCAATGAACTAAGAACGGAAACTGATGAAGTGACCCCGGATTTTGTTGCTTCCGCATGAATCTGTTGACCTTGTCCAAGTGTTGCTAACTGAGAACACGGACTGAGCACAGTTACAAACGTGAATTTGTCTGGTCTAAATCTAGCCATTGTCATTAGGTAGTATTGAGTTAAAGCTTCCTCAGAGCATCCACTTTGAGCTTTACCTGTGATAAGTGTATTATAAACAGCTACACTATGAACTGGCATGGATTTGATCACCTTCTCTCCTTCTGTTTAACTTCCAGACTCGATGTACATGTGAACAAGTGAACTCCTGAAAAACACATTGATTTCAATTCCAAATTCAACTTCATAGGTGTGAACCTGCCAGCCTGCAGTTAAACTCTTCAAACTAGCGCACTCTCGAAGAACACTACCAAAATCAAATTCTAATTGAAAGATAGGTGTAAACAAAACCCAAAATCTCCCAATTGCCCAATTTTCCAACTGGGAGAATGATTCTATAAGTGAAAATAGGTGAGATGGATCAATTTTGTAATGGGTCAAAACGGGTTGGATTGACCCAAAAATACTTTCTACAGATATACGAGTGTCATACAATTATAAAATTATATTTCTTTCAGTTGATAACCATTTGACCATTGGAGCTCCAGTATAACCTAGGGATGAGATCGGTACGGAAACCGTACCGATACCGAAATCGAAAATCGTGAAATCTCTAAACCGAATACCGAACTGAATTCTCGGTTCGGTACGGTTTCCTGAAAGACCGAAACCGAAAATAGCCAAATAACCGGTACCGAACCGAAACCGATTTCAACAAATATCAAATACCGAAACCGATACCAAATCCTCGGTATGGTACTGTACGGTACCGGTATGGTTTCGGTATAGTTTAGGTTTTTCGGGATTTTTGCTCATCCCTTGTATAACCCAAACTGCCCTTACACGGTTACATGCATCAATAGATCAAACTTCCTGGATATATTCTTTGTGTCTTATCTTTATAAATTGCAGCAGTAATACTTCATAAATTTGTGTTTTACTTTAGGTTAGCAGCACGCCATTTTTGTTTCATTTTCTACCCCGGAGTCTCTTAAATGTACATAATATATCCCTTGTTTAAAATCATTGTGAGAGGGCAGCACCATAGTTATCTGCTGCTAGCAGCAGATTTGATTTTCCCCTTTATTAATATATCATTAGTAGTGCTTCATGGTATAGGAGCTTTTACATACTTTGAAGTTTGAATACATCTTCAGCACCCAATTTAAACCCATTAGCCTATCATCTTAACCATTATTATTTATTTTAACCAATTGACCCATTAGAGCCAGGGGGATAACTCATGGTCAGTTATCTAAAACTGTGATCATGTGGTTGGTTGTAACGTCCGCACTTGCACGTCATTTAATAGCAAGTAGGTCGATTAGTGCAATAAACTTGGATGAGCCATAGATAATGAAACAGTTTAACCACCTACATAAGTAGCCGTTAACCATCATGGATTACAAATGCCGAAGTTCCTATAAATGTCCAAGTAACATACATTGCTAAGAACAACTGAACAAGGTAATGTTCAGTATGCGTTACTTATAGTCGAAATGGGATGGAGTATTACATTATTACAACAACATGGTAAATTGTGTTTGATTACCATTTAGGAATGGAGTGGGTCATGACCCCAGAGAATGTGATTACAAAAATTGGTTGAGATACAAACCTCGTCTTAGGGGGTATTATTGTTTTAGTTTTGAAAATTATTTGCGGAAAGTGATTTCAAGGTGTGATAAAATAGCATTGTAGTAATGTAGTCTGCATAAACAGATTCTGCTTAAAATTATTGAACAATTCAGGTGTAAAGCAATAATTCATTATCTTTTCCAAAACTGGCATATTGATCATCCGTTACCGCATACAACCGTAATAATCGAAGACGCGCAACGGGCGGCTGAACATAGTTAGTTATTTACTTATTTGAGTGGCCTGTGTTGGTTTTCTCATACCAAGACTCCTGATTAAAAGCGTGCAGCAAATAGCATCTTTCTAGCCTGCATATTCGTGGAACTCAATCGTATTTAGAAAGCCGTCTCTATATCTTTCAGCAAAACGGACTTTAGAATCGAATGTGCTCAACCAGCAAGAAAGGCCCCGACCCTGCCAACCAAAAAAGTTAAACCAACAGTCCAACTACAGTCATGAACACCAGCAACCCTTCTTGATTTCTTTTACTGACAAGCCTATGCTCGTGCAAGAGTGTGATAGTAGAAGTCATTTATTGTCACTTTGTTAGTTTTGATACAAAATCTAACAAGAAATTATACTCCCTCGTCTCATTTATAGTTCACTCGACAGAAACTCATAATTTAAAAAGAATTTATTGAAGTTGTTATTTTTAAAAAGTTACAAATAGACAATTTTATACATTGCCAAATATATATTTTTTTTAATCACTACTTTCATTAAAATATCTCATAAACTCGATTACAATCACCAACGTAAATATACAAATAATCATAACTTTAACTTTAAATATTTACAAAAAAGATAAAAAAAAATTGCCCGTATGAGAGTTACCTTTTTCGCCTTATATTTAATCCATAGAACCCAATTATTTGTATTTTTTCAATCACCTTTTGGGGGGAGAACAAAACCCCTTGGAAAGTTAATTGTGTGAAATTGACCCTGAGCTGCCCTGAACTCAGCTCAAACCGAGTCAGTTTGGACTCAGCTCATGTCATGATAATGTTTCCCTCTATGGCACACTTTGAGAAGGTGATTGGTGATCCTAGTCAGCTTGGGACATCCAGTCTGGGTCAGCTTGGGAGGGTAAGCTTGAAACAGAATCAGTTTGGAATTTTCAAACACTTATCTTTTGTTGTTGCTTTCAATAACAAGGTCAAGTCATGTGATTATCACATATGTGTGGCTGTTCTAGATGATTCATCAATAAGGATAAGAATGCAGTACGAGGTTCTTGTCTTATATGGTGGGAGGAATGTGGACAAGTGGGGACTAGAGAGAGGGACAACCACTACTCTGCAGCTGCAGTTTTTGTTCCTTTTTTTATTGGCTGTTTTGTAACGATATTGTATTGATTGTCTAGAATAGAATATTCCCTAAGATTCCATTTAATCCTTCATAAATTGTTCTACCATTTGTAAGAACTCAGCTTTTGGTGATTAATGAAAGTTTGATAGAGTTGATTATATTCATTTGAAAATCTTCTTTACCTTTATAGGTCTTTGATTTGGTGGTTTGAAGTGATCCTTTTATCAATAATCTTAGTGGCTTTGTCTTTATAGATTATTGTGGCGAGATCCAAAATCTTCATTACTTTTATCTGTATTTGTGGTGGCTTTGCCTTTATCAAATATAGTGGTGGTTTTGGAGTGTTTCCATTATATGATTCCGGTGGTTAAGTCCTTTAACGGTCAAGTAGTAGATTCTCTATCCATCTTACACCAACTACCAATTCGTTCGAAGGCAAACGAACATGAGGTCAACAAAGTGATCCACAGATTCCACATACACATATTGTAAGCTTTCAGCACTCCTCGTGAGTCGTTTCATCAGGTTGTCTTTTGTTGGTAGACGATTCATTTCAGCCCGTCAATCAAACACATTTAATTTTATTTTAGGAAGCCATTTATTCCACATAAACTTGTAATGTTGATTCCCATTCATTCTTTGAAGAATCCTTTTACATGAAAAAACAGAAAAACCACCATCCTTGCCATCCACATCCCAAACCCAGTTATGTTGATCTAGTGATCGTAAGGATGGGACCGGATACATATACTGAGCAACATCTACATTTCGTTTAAGTAGAAAGTTACGTACTTGACAAATATTGAACCAATTCCATGAGATCAAGCAATAGGTATAGAGTTGTTCTCATTGTCGTCCTTAAATATAGCTGGTATTACACGTCTCCACAGCCTCGTCGACCCTTCAGAGTTATAACGCCACGACCATTTGACAAAGTAAACTAGCATTGACATTAGCCATCGAGTCTAAACCAAGCCCTCCATCCGCAATTGGAGAAACAAGCACCTCCCAACTCCCAAGGTACCTGATATATTTTCCGACTACCCCACAAAAAAAGTTTTCTGATAATGTTTTCATTTAGTTTTGTAACAGTTTTTAGTAGGAACAATATGCTAAATTTAAACAATTCCAACTATTATTTTTAGCAGTGAATAATTAATTTGGGAAACTCAAAATGGAAAGTTGCATACATAATATGGGATGGAACGGATAACAATCTTTTAAGAAATCAAACAATAAACTATTACAATTTTTTTAAGGGTTTTTGAAATGATAGCCCTTAGCCCTAAGGGCTGTCAATAAGAATAATTCCTTAATTACACTTATATTTTCTTTTTATATTAAAGATTTTAATTAATCCACGTTATTTAAAAGGAATGTTTGACTGTATTAAATGCACAAGTCAAGTGAATTAATTAAAATCTTTAATATAAAAGGAAAATCTGTGTGTAATTAATGCACATGATTATTTTTATCGATAGCCCTTAGAACAACCCTTTTTTAAATTATCATTGGAACAATTTAATAGCTAAGCCATAATGACAAGTTGACAACTCTTACAAGTTGGTGTTTAAACACTATGCTCAATCTTCTTTAGCTATAAACACAAATTATACAACAATATAGAATCATCTTTCAAGCAAGTTTCACTCCATTATGCTACTATAGGAGCTGTAAAATGATTCCGGGCCTATAAAATTTTAAAATATGTAAAACGACGCGACATACAGACACAAATGCAACTCTAAAACATGAGGTATGTGCAATATCCAGAAGCGGTATCAGAAAAAAAATTCCAACAGGGGTAAAATTAAAAAATCAATGGAAAAAAAATTATAGAGGGTAAAATTTTAAAAACCCATATAAAAATTTAAAATATCCATAAAATTTTTAAAAATATATGATAAAATTTAAATTTCGAGGGGGGTATTAGCATCCCTTGCCCGCCTTTGATACCGCCCTTGGCGATACCTCTTTTTGCTATGACTCATAATTTTTTTCCCCATTTTCCTGTTATGTTTTTTATTTTTATTTTAAATACTTATGTAACAACTACTTTTATGAAACAAATATTAAATAGTGATACAAACTCTTCTCTTAAGTTCACGCACTCTAACTCTAAATATTTTTCAAGCAAGTTTTGATGTCAAAGAATTTTAGACCTATAAATATGATCCCGCATGAGAATCATATAAAAAAAAATAATTCATGTCATAATTTGAGCAATTCAAACATATTCGAAAAGAAAAAAGAAGAAAAAAAAAATCATTTTAAATTTTTTAAAAATATATATTAAGATATGTATCAATTTGAAAAAAGAGATGATATTAGTACCATATAATTTAATAAAGCTATTACACTCATGTATTATCCACTTGTAAAGTCTGTTGTATCACTTATAAAGTGTGATAAATTAATCAAAAACAATGACACGAATATCAATTCCCATTTGAAAAATATACTAGTAATAGTGTAACACCAAATAATAAAGAAACAAATAATGGATGCTACTAGTAGTTTTGTGCTTTAAAATAGTCTAATGACCGACTAAACGCATATTATTATTTGTAACTTTTGCTTTTGTAGTACCTAAGTTTAGTAATATTATCGCAAAAGGAGTTACCTCTTGGAATTAGTCTGCTCGTAAAATGAGTAGGATCGTAAAATGAGTAGGACATTTATGATTAAAAAAACAAAAAAAAGTTTAGTAATACTAGTAGTACCTATGTTATCTCCTATAATAAAATCATATATGCAAAATGACCGTAGATATTCTCAAAGCACTAAGGTTGCGTTTGGTTGTAGAAAATGTTTCTAGTTTTCTATTTTTGATTTTCTTGAAAATGGAAGAGGTTTTTCATTTCTAGAAAACAAATGAAAATTTTAAAAACACGTTCAAATTAGAAAATGTTATTTTCATTTTAGAAACTAGAATACATGTTAGAGATGTGGAAGGAAGGAAAAGGATAGATAACAAATAAAAATGGAAAATGAAAAATAATAAAAAGATGTTTTCAAGTTTCTATTGAAAAATAAAAAACATTGTTTTCTGTTTTATTAAAAAAATTTCTTGGAAAACTATAATTTGAACGAGTTTTCTGTTTTCTCTAACAAAACGCGACCTAATTGTCTCTCATTTCATATTTTATCTAATTTTTTGGAAGACGTGATTGAGTAACTCAAATACTTGTACATCATAGATTCACTAACTGTATATATTTGTATCTGAAACTCAAATACTTAATTGAAAAGCCACGTGAAAACCAGATCGGATCATCATCCATCACATATGATGCAAACCACACTTGCTTGATATTATTATTATCAACCTGATTACAATAAAAATAAATTATATCCCATCCCATAATTACAATAAATAAATAATTAATAAATAATTAAATAAATAAATAAAATTAAAAAAAAAAAAAAAAGATAGTTGCCATTTTTGACGCTTCATTCCCAGTCCCTCTTAACAAAACACAAGTACACAACATCCAAATATCATCAAAAATCAAAATCAATTTCTTAAAAAACCCCCCAAAAATTCAGTTGCCATAATTTCCTATCATAAACCCCTAAAAAAAAATAAAAAATAAATAAAAAAT
Source organism: Solidago caesia (assembly GCA_028566075.1). Classification (NCBI taxonomy): domain Eukaryota; kingdom Viridiplantae; phylum Streptophyta; class Magnoliopsida; order Asterales; family Asteraceae; genus Solidago; species Solidago caesia. The sequence goes on along the minus strand of JAOXNX010000001.1, from coordinate 8,154,699 downwards.
AAAAATATAAAAAAATCCAATAAAATTATTGTATAACAAAACTCATTTCTAATCTCCTTTCTTAATTAGATTAGATTAGATTAGATTGAAATGAAATTAAGGAGATTAGCGTTTGGATTAATTATAATATTATTAGTAGGGTTATTATTAAATGAGTTAATAATTGTAGAAGGAGCTCCAGCTGGATCATTAAGGTCATCTTCTAAAGAAGAATCTGAAGAAGCATATGTGACACTATTATATGGTGATGAATTTGTACTTGGAGTTCGTGTGTTAGGCAAGTCTCTTCGTGATACTAAAACGACTCGTGTTATGGTCGTTTTGGTTTCTGATGGCGTTTCGAATTACGCTAAGAACCTCCTTAAGGTCTTCTTCTTTCTATTCTCTTTTACTTTTTTTTTTAAATTTTTTAATGAATTGTATGATTTTTGTGATTGATTGTTTATGAATTGTTTGCAGTAAGACTTAAGTAGTTCGGGTTATTTGCATAGAATAGCAATGAGCATTGCATGATTTCTCGAATCTAGAATTCAAGTATAAGAATTATCCGAAATAGAAAGGAACTTTCGATTTTTTATTAGTTATGGAAATCAACTTTCGATTTTTCACAAATTTAGGAATAAGTTTAAGAATTATCCAAAACAGGAAGCCACTCAGATGTTGATACGTGTAAAGAGTTTCTACAATTGATAAAAATCAAAAGTTAATTTCTATTTTAGATAATTCTTATACTTGATTTCTAGATTTGGGAATTCATGCAGAGTTCGTTACTAACCCTAAGTTATATTCTATGTATCTTTTATTGACCAAAATTGAAGATTGACTATGTGTGTGTGTGTGTGTGTAAAAATTAATACTTCGATACATACGATAGAGATTTTGAAAGTTAAGCTCTTTTTCTCTTAGATAAGGGTGGTAAGAGGTTGCCATGGATTTAGCTGTAATAATAATGAGGAAATGAAATGTACAAGTGTTTGATTCTTTTTGGCCTTTACGGACTTACGGTGTTGAAAAATATGTTCGCTATACAGTTTTGCAGCTGTGAGAATATACATCTATCATTATTATTATCCTTACGGGCTAAATATGTTTTTGGGATTAACTTTGCAGGCTGATGGCTGGATTGTGACACCAATTAGTCTATTGAACAACCCTAATCAAGTTCGACCGACAAGGTTTTGGGGTGTGTACACGAAGCTCAAGATATTCAACATGACTGATTACAAGAAAGGTAACACTACTCTTTTAAATAAGTAGAATGGTTGATCACTTTTGAGTTCAAGGATAAAGAATTTCTGAACACTATGAACTATGTAGTAATAACAAGCACTAGGTGTTACAAGCTTAACAACTTGTTAGATTTCGACTTGGATCGGGTACTATAAGTTTGAATAGAATGAGAGATATATACATTTCATATTTATAAAGAGAGCTTTGGCCGGGCGTGACATATTTACAAAGAGGGCCGAGTCTTTATACACCAACATGTAACACTTGTATAATACTTCAGTTGTTCAGGCTGTCAGTCACATAGTTTCAATACAATAGCTATCTTTTGGTCTGATAGACAAATCTTCTTTCCATGTTCCACCCAGTATACAATATGATATGGAAGTGTTTTTTGTTGTTAGTTTTGGGCAACATGCACATAGATGACTGATGCATATATACATTAGTAAGTGAATTTTCTGACCATGTTCTTGAAGCAAATTGGACCAAACAGCTTGGAGTACAAATTATGTTCAACATATCCCTCTTCCCAACCCCTTGTTAAAGTAGCTAATAGACTGATCTGATGACTAGTATGACTTTGCAACCTTACAAGTGCTCCCTATACACCTATAGTAGAACCCTCTTGACTTTTTTTGAACTTATTAAAACATTATGTTGCTCAGCCACATCTTTGACCATACATTGTGTTATTCAAGTATACAGAATATGGACCGTACTTCTGTACTTCGGTTTAGGCATAAAAATGTTGCCAAACATCTTAGTTTGACATTTTTATAACCAAACTAGCCAAATTTAAGTTCCAGACTGATCAGTCAATTTGGCCAAGGCAGTTTGGGATTCATTAAGTTATTTATTTATTTTTCTCGTTAGCATAATGTACATGTAAACATTTATCTTCTAAAGTAAGAGGAATTGAAGAAGTATGAAGACTAAAGATTAGCAAACTATAGGATTGAAAGATTGAATAAACACTGGGGGCTAGGATTTGGAAAATTTGGTTTGAACTTTGAAGATATGAAATAAGAAACTACGTGGAACTAAAAAAAGGTTAGACATAGATATGGGTCTTCAACCTGCATGTTCTCTAAATATCGGTATGTTAAACTAATTGAGTCAGACATATATTTTTAATATATGATGTCAATATATACGACTCATTGCTTCCTAAGAGGCCTTTTTAGACCTTCAAACCACAAACCAAGCCGTATATGACAATTTAAAAATACGAAAAACTGCTGGCCGACTTATCTGGAGCCAGCTGGCAAAGTTTTTTCGGTTTGGCTGAGTTGTGCACATCCCATGTGTGAACTTAGGATGATTTATTTAGTCCATGGCTTACTTTTATAAGTACTTTTTTAGATATTAAGAGTTGATTGTGTCAATACTTTCGTGTAAGTTGCAACCGGAACTAGAGTTTGATTGATAGCCTTGTGTATTGTTGGCCTAGAAGAGCGTGTGAGTGTCTAGTAGTGGTCTGTTTGGATGTATGCTGCAATGTCAAGTAGAAAATCAATCTACAGTTATCAATAGAAACTTGCTGGATCCAAAGATGAGAGAGGATGCCCATTCTTAACCTAATTTGACTAATAGTAGATCACCTATTTGAAGTGCTTGTTGTAGATGAAATTTTCTGTCTGTGTGCTTACATTCAACATCAATTCAATCTGTTTAATATTATCTTCGCATGGAAAATGATAATTGTGTTTGTATATGTGGATGTGTATATGTGTGTAGTTCTATGTGTTTGTGTGTGTATATGAACTGTAAAGATACAATATACTTTTGTTTTTTAGCCCTCTGTTGATAATATGAAAGAACAAATATTACAATTAAAAGAGAAAAGCCTTGTCTGAAATTTCGTAATCTTGGGAGAGAAAACATCCCAATAGTTATCACGTCTTAGGGTGTTAGAAACCTGATGGGCAGATTGTTCAAAGTATGGATATCGTTTACAATCTTGAATGTTTGTCTTTTGTGCCGTCGCTAATGTATGTCACGTGTTTCTGAAATACTGCAGTGGTGTACCTTGATGCTGATACAATTGTGGTTAAGAATATTGATGATTTATTCAAATGTGGAAAATTTTGTGCCAACTTAAAGCATTCTGAGAGGCTGAATTCGGGTGTTATGGTGGTTGAACCATCTGAAGAGCTATTCAAGGATATGGTTAGCAAAGTGACGACAATGTATTCCTATACTGGAGGTATGTTATCTCTTTACGTATTTATGTGTGAAACCTTTGCTGATATGGCAAAGTTAGGTGTGGACAAATTTGGTAATGTGTTAGGATGGGTAACACATGTCAAATTGGTCAAGTGGGGTTTGTTTGACTCAATACACTGTTTGCCCCAATGTTTTTACACCTTTAATGAATAGCTAGTGAGCTAATTATGAGTACTTCTACACTATTATTACAATGTGAATATGAATAAAGTGATTTAAAAGGGTGTATGCATCATAGTTGTCAAAAGCGAAAGCGAACTCAAAGCGCAAGACCCCAAATGGGGCCTAGGCGAGAGGCGCAAAAAAAGCG
>JAOXNX010000001.1:8061186-8072175 GCA_028566075.1 Solidago caesia | reverse complement strand
ACTCAAGAACCCAATTATTTTTATTTTCCTTTCATCTCCTTTCTCTTCTTTGCTATTTTGAACTCAAGAACACAGCAAAAGTGATTTATGGAAGATTGGCAGTACGTGGGAGGATTTTAATTTTCTTTGGAAGGTTACTTAAGTAATTTTAAAGACTAAAAGCTTCTAGCTATTCTCAAACGCTTGTTTTAGTAGCGTTACAATAATGGGCTTTTTCTCCAAACCAAAAAGCTTCAAGCTCTTTCAACCAAACAAGGCTTTTTATTGGGTATGAGCTTTTACTTAAAAGCTTCCAACCAATGTGGTGAAAGGTGGGCATTGGGATGGAAATATGGAATGGAAAGATGATTGATAGTTAAAGGCAGTAGTGACTTTACTCGTCGACGGTTTATATGAGAAATGTTACGCTAAACGTCAATAAGCTATAAGTGCATTGAAATGTATGTCAGTAGATCATCGTGTATTTTTTTCGGCTAAAGAGCTTAGGTCCAGTGGCGGATCTTGAACTTTCCAGCAGAAAGGAGTCGAGAAATTTTTTTTAATATCATTATGTTTCGGGTATTATATTCTAGTCCTCCGGTTCGGTTCGGGTCAAACAATAATAATAAAAAAATAAAATTTCTTATCACTATGTCAATTGCTAGGAAGTTAAAATAATAACAAAAAATTTAAGGATTTAAGGATTTAGGGCAAAAACTAAATTAATTGCTAGTCATAAACAATAAACCGTATGGTGGTGTACAAAGTTGTATGCCGATGTAACGACTTCCATATCAAGAATATGCTTCAAAACATATCCTGGTTCTTTCTGTTTCTTCATGATACCAATTTCTTGGTCAAACTCTAAGACATGTTGTCTTAAGAAACGCTCCCTAACCTTAACTTCAAGAAGACGCAGGATCAACGTCATACATCATTCGATATTAACTTATGCAATCCAACATAGAATAGGAAAACCACATCATACAAAACAAAATTAAGCTATTTAAAGAACGATGCCTCAACTTACGCGGCCAACCAAACAGATTCTATTACTCAACTCAAGTACATTCGAAAGAAAATAAAAAGGGAGAAAGAGACTGAAAACAACATATATTCAGTTTAATACTCTGCATCAAAGTATATATGCTGTATTCGTCGGCTGATACAAGGATAAAAGATGAGAAATACGGAATACTCTAATTTCTAAGCAAGATTCATGTACGGATTTCATAGACGAGGCCCACTTGGCACATCCTTGAAAGTATATATGTCGATAAAAGAAATTCACTCTACATAAAAAATGCTAATCGTAACGTTGAAGACTTCCTCAAGTGAGCATGCTAGTTGGTAACTATTCCCTGTACACCGATCGAGAGTGTGCCTTGCCAATCCCTACAAACAAAACGCCGTTAAGAACAAGTTAAACCAGAACCAGTTTTATGAGATCTCAAAGCCAGAAATGATCATGATCCCCAATTATACCATTTGCATAACTACATCTAACTAGCAAATGGTCATACTCAGGCGTATTTTAAGGTAGTTTGGCTACAAAAGTCGCAAATATATACCCATGAAAGTAAGAATAGGTGTGAGCTCTCTTAGAAGATCGTTCCCCATACCCTGCTCATGGGAATAGTTGACATCTCTTAGAAGATCATTATGTTGATGATTATTATCGTTGCCAAAATCTGAATGTCTTGCAGTAGAATCAGGTACTGATGGGAAGCCTACATCTGGAACTGATACTCCGACAGATGCATCATCATCTTTAACTGTGTTATTATTGCTGATAACAAATGTACCAACGATTATCTGGAAAACCAATTGTAAGGTGAGCTTAAGAAGTACCAAATAACATGTTAATATCTGGGAAATGATAAACATCCTGATAAGATAATACTCTACAGCCAATATATATCACAAGCTTTTTACATTGGGAATTACGCACTTGATTATATGTAGAAAACCTGACAATAATTAAGTGTCGTAATTTCCATGGGGAAAAAAAATCCTAAAATGAAGACTGTTACAGTTTCTATGAATTTTGAAATTGAGAGCTTCCCATTTCACCTGAAAGTCCATACATGTATCGAGATAATGTATGACCATTCCAGGTTTATTTGAGCTAAGGTAGAAAAATGGGCGGGCTGACTAACAGATCAAAACGGGCTTGTTTATTGGTACAGGTCAGACTGGTGTGAGATACTAGTCTGAAATACTATCTGTGCAATAAAGACTATGTTATCTCAGTAATGATCTAATAATTCATTTGAAATCATTTAGGAGGCTTTATGCATCACAAATGTACCTTAACCGACTTTTGACTTGCTTGACCCTCAACCAAATTCCTTTTTTGTTATTTTTTATTTGACCCGTTAGTAATAAAACATAATCCATATCAAACCATGGTCGAAACAGTTACAACCCCTTTGAACGCTCTAGCTCACAAATTAAAGAAAATATTACCTGCACGAGGCCCGCAGCTATCAGTGGTCCACCAACCACACCTCCAACGATTTGCCCTTCGTTACTAGACATACAAATACTTAACCCACCAGTCCTGCTTTCACGGTCAGCATGTACATAAGATCCACAAAGTGATATAATGTCAAAACTCCCCTGAGACAATGGATGCAAAGAAAAAGAATTAGTAGCGTATTTCATTTAGATGTGGTAAAATGGATAAATCGGGCAGGTTAGGAAACAGGTCAAACTGGGTCATATTCAGTGAAATTAGTCTATTGCCCAAATTATTTGATCACCAAATAATATAAGTTTATTAATCATATTAGTTACTGAATTAATTTTATTTTCTGAACAATATTGGATTACTTGATTTAGAATGTTTTATAAGTCTACACAACATTAGATCCACGTCATCCGTAACAAATTTTTTGTTTGACCCGTTAGAGATAATACATAAACGAATTCCACCCATTCAAATTAATGTGGATCAAAAGCCTCTAGTTTCACAAGTTTCTATTCATTCTTACAACCATACATGAAATTTAAATGTAGCAAAAGTATAGAATAGTTAACCCTATATGTAACTTTGCTGCCCCATGCGTCTGGTCGGCGTAGTGATGCACTAGAGATCACACCGGATGCAGACATGACACATATGTCTTGTTTGCTTTGTTGAATAAACGACATTATCTTGTGGTTAATATCCTAAAAAATTTAATCAAAACGACATAAATCCATGACCGGTCTTGATAATCAACTTACGAATATACAGATTCGTATACCAACATATTCAAATAAATTCAAAGTTGCAACTAGAAAATAAGAAATGTAAAACCCACAATTCATACCTCTCCAGAAGAGGCATTGATGATATAAACTGTAAAACCATTGCCATCATTCCCTGAATTCATAAAATAATATTTAGGAAAGGAAAATAAAATAAAATTAAATTATTAAAAACTATTTAAATTTGAATGCATGTAATCAGTCAAACACAAGCAAACAAACCCACATACAATCTTTGCATGCCTACTTTTATTATTTTTTAAAAAATAATAATAATAATAATAATAATCAAAATTCAAAAATACATAAAGATTTCATAAAATTGAGAATTTTACAAACAATAAATTCAAAAAAACAATCTGCATTCAAGATTTAATAAAAACCCATTAAACCCTTAATATATTCAAGAATAATAAATAAAAACGTAATCTTTAAATTTAAATATAAAATGCATCGAAGAATAATAATATGGTAATCATTAAATTCAAAAAGAAAATGCATGCAATCAGCCACAAACAAACAAACTAGCCCATATACAATCTCTACCAATTTACCCATTTCTTGAATCTTTAACAAATTACAATGAATTATATATATATATATATGTGTGTGTGTGTGTGTGTGTGTGTGTGTGTGTGTGTGTGTGTATATGTATATATTATTATATATAATTCTGTTGAAAATAAATTCAAAGAAAGAAAGTGCATTCATTCAAGAAAGTAAAAGGGTAATCTTAAAAAATGGAAAGAAAAGAAACCAAGAAAAGAATTGTTGGCAGTAGCAGGGGAAGATGGAGAAATGTGTTGTTTTTTAGTGGCTAAAAGTAGTTTCTTGGCAGCCACAGCTTCTTCCGGTGAGTTATACTTTCTGGGTCTTCCTCTTTTCCGTCCGGCGACGGTTGCAGAGGCGGTTCTGGTGGTGGTGGTGGTGGTGGAAGGTGGTGGTTGTTGGAAGTTGGTGTCAAGGCTTGAATTACGGTCAGTTTCAGTTTCTTCCATTTGATTGCTATGTTGTGATATTTTGAAAATGATATTTTATTATTATTCTAAGTTTAATTACTTTTATAGATTTCTCTTTTTTATAGCCCCGACGGTTTTGGAAACCGGTGGCGGTCTGTGCGGACGATTTTCATAATTGCATTGGAAATAAAAATTTTAAAAATAATGATTGTTAAAAATGGTCTTCGTATAATTAATTAGAGTTTTCTAGGTAAAAACTTATTTTCGGTAATATTAGCCCAGCTGTTTAGAGACATTTTCAGTTTTACCCAAGGTCTTGAGTTCGATCTTTCAGGATAGTAAGGCTTGGGTTTTTTCCTGCAAATACCTGAACGGCTCATGGTCAACAGCTCATTGTCTAGAGTACGTACAGGGCTTCACCATATACACGGTGAGGTTTCCTGTTCGTATCCCGATTGAATGTTCGGAAAAAGAAGGTAAAACGATTTTGAAAAATGATAATGACAGCCCTAAGAGTTGTCATTAGTAGCTTATTACATGCATAATAACTAGTACTTTATATATCAAAAATTACCCCTGAATTTTAAGAGTTGTCATTAGTAGCTTATTACATGCATAATAACTAGTACTTTATATATCAAAAATTACCCCTGAATTTTCGCATAACAAGGTACAATTTTTAATGCACCTAAATAATTTATACGTCTTAAGGGTTGTCATTAACAAAACCTAAAGCTTTTTAAAAGATTTATGGATCGAAGTAGATAGGTTTTAATATAATAAAGTTAGTGGAAATTACAAAACTAATAGCATGTCATAAAAACATTTTTGCATTACAATTAAAAGCTTTTTTTCTTTTATCAATGCATTTTTATTAATATTTTACTAAGAATGAAATTTTGTTAAAAACATTGACTCAATACTAAAAAGCTTTAAAATACTTTTTCAAATAATTTTACTAAGTATATATTATAATAAATGCAGGTCCTTGATATTATGTGAAGTGGTTGTCAGCAGGGGATGGTTGGTAGAGAAGGGATTGACAGACGGCGAAGGATGGGCGGAAAAGGTGAGGCCGACGAAGGGGTGGTCGGAGAAGTGGAGGCCGGCAAAGGGGGTGCGAGGCAGTACGAGTGGTTGGCGAGTGACAGGAGTGGTAGGGAGTGCAGGTGGGTAGTGAATGAAGATGTATGAAGCAATAGGATTGATGCTTCTATTTTAAGCCATATGAAGCTATAATAAGGTCTTTATTTTTTTTTAAACAAACAGTTTTCAGAGCTTATGTATGTCTGTCCGTCGACATAAATTGCTTGAAGACCTTTATTTAAGAAAACAAACACCAGCTTAGAGTCAAGAAAGATAATATCGACTTTTTATGGTTCAAAAGTGGTTTGATTATAACAAAAAAAATTGTAAAAGGAATTGATAAAGGTAATATACCATAATTATGCATGATTTATTTGTACAGTTTGTTAGAAGAGTTATACAATGTGGTAAATTAATCGAATCTTATGGTAAAGTAAAGTTATCAAATGCTGCAAAACCAAAACTAATACCTTAATTAACTTGCTTTTAGTTCAAATTATGAATCACAATATATAAGTTGAGAATGATCATGATAAATAATTGTATTTGTTGGTATGGAGCTATGGACTGGCCCGTTTGGAAGAGTATATTGATCAAAGCCCACCATAGCCCATCTTATAGTAACACATTATATGTTCAACATTTTTTGATTATATACTTTTCTAGTTTATTTACTAAGCACCAAAAATCGGTCATTAAAAGAAATGTAGTTTCTAATACATCTGAATCATTAAGTTACACTATGAAATATAGACAAATAAACATGACAAGTGATAACCATCTTAAATGGTTGTATGTTTTCAGCACTTACAATTCAGCCCAAAATCCACAACAGGGGTTTTAAAATTTCTTACATAATAACAAATTTACAAAGTTTTTTCACTGGAAAATCTATAACGCTCCGATTTCAAGGTCGAGACGACACGAAAGTACGTATTGGCTTGTTTTTGTACCGATGTTCGACGAGTTTCTTGGGGCGCATACACGGGCAAGTGAACTTGTTTAAGCAAGATTTACTAATACTACAATAAGCCTATGACTGGTGAGTTGTTGAAAATGGGCTTGTCTTTGGCTCCAATATCATCACAAATACTTTTCCTTCTTGGCTTTGCTTCTCCAAGCATTGTGATCACATCCCTCATTGAAGGCCTCTCTTTTGGTAGCTTATTAGTGCATAAAAGTGCAATTCTTAGCACCAACAACATTTCTTCTTGGACAAACTTGCATTCCCCTCCAATGTCTATATCAAATGTACCTTCCAGTTCTCTTTTGTTCATCCGATTGCGAACCCATTCGACTATATCGACCGAGTCACCAAACGACGGGTCCAATGGTTGTTTCCCTGTTAACAACTCTAAAAGCACCACCCCGAAACTGTATATGTCGCTTTTCTCGTCCACCTTCAAAGTGTATCCATATTCTGTAACAAAAGAAAATGTACTGGTTAGAACATATCATTTGTGTCTGACTGCAACTATTCATGAATGTATGGAATACCTTTTAGATGATTTTTCGACCTTTTATCTGACCCGTTTCCTTTTTAGCTAATAAATTATAACTCAAATCGACTCATTTAGAACAAAGGAACTAACCTGGTGCTATGTATCCGTAAGATCCAGCTACCATCGAAACGGTCTCGTTCTTCCTAACCATCGTCCGCGCCAACCCAAAGTCCGCAATCCTTGCCTCCAGATCCACGTCAAGAAGGATATTATTTGCTTTAACATCGCGATGGATGACAGGCGGGTGACAATCGTGGTGAAGGTAAGCCAACCCTTGAGCGACACCAAGTGCAACATTATACCTCGAGACCCAATCGACCAACATTCTTCCGGATTGCTTCCCGTGCAATGCCTCTCCAAGGTTCCCATTAGGCATATACTCGTAAACCATCATAACATCAGTTTCGTTATGAAGGTAACCCAATAATCTCACTATGTTTCGATGCCTTAATCGACCTAGAAGATTCACTTCTACAAACAAGTCGTCCCCGTTTTCAATATCGGGCTCTGATCTCCACAGTTTCTTGACTGCGACCGCCGAATGTGAAGGGTTATGCGTTGTGGCTTTGTAAACAATCCCACTTCCACCCATTCCAATCACATTTGATTCCTTAATGCTAGCCATTATATCTGCACTTGTGAAGTAAAGTCTTTGGAAGGCTATAAGTCTCCAAGGCCATTCTTTACTACTTTTCATGAACCACCCATCTAGGAATCCGTAGAGAAACCATCTCCTGTAGAGCCATCGCCCGGTGAACACCGCGAGTCCAACGAGTAAAATCACACAAACCCCAAAGGCGAACCCAAAAATGACATGTTCAACATGAAGTTTCTTTTGTGTCGAATTAGCTTTTCGAGTATGTGAACATGGCTTAAGAATGCCGCCACAGAGCCCCTCGTTTCCCACTAGATCATTTGCATTTATCGCCGTTAACACTCCATTATTCGGGACAGGTCCTTCGAGCTTGTTGTAAGAAAGATTTACTGTCTCTAAAGCCGGTGAGCTCCCAAACGCCTCTGGGATCCTTCCGACGAATGAATTGTTTGAAAGATCAAGAACGGATAACATCGGCATACTTGCTACCGATGTTGGGATCTCTCCGATCAATTCATTGTGACTTAGATTCAAATTTACTAGCTTCTGACACGAAGATATGCTCCCCGGGATCTTCCCGGAGAATCTGTTGCTTGATAAATCAAGCACAGATAAAGACGGGGAATCCTGAAACTGGCTCGGGATTCCCCCATCTAAATAGTTGTTAGAAACAACTAACGTTTGAAGATTAGGCATTGACAAGATACTATAGGGCAAACTCGACACGAGTTGGTTTGAAGACACATCAATGAACGAAAGCGAGCTCGATAGAGTGAGATCATGTGGAATTTGGCCACTTAAATTGTTATGCCCCATTTCTAAACGTTGTAACTCGGGTAACTTACCGAATCCACCAGGAATCACACCTGAAATTGAGTTATTCTGAACACGAACACGAATTAAAGAAGAACAAGTTGAAAGCCCAATGGGGAGAGAACCCGAGAACGAGTTGTTAAACAGAATAAGTTTAGTAAGATTTCCAGAATCACACAAACCAGCCGGGATCTCACCGGATAACGAATTAGAAGAAACATCTAACCATTGTAATGGCGAATTCATGCCAAGATTCGCGGGTAATGAACCATTCAATGAGTTCTTCCATAATTCAAGTATTTCTAAATTTGGCAACTCACCAATTCTACTTGGAATAAAACCTGTGAGCTGATTACACATTAGATTCAGTAACTTCAAGCTTCCCAGATCACCTATTTCTTCTGGGATCTCACCCGAAAATTCGTTATCAGACAGATCAAGATAAATCAATGAAGAAAGATTCCCAATTTCGCTAGGAATCTTTCCTTCAAAACTATTTTGATACACGTATAATGTCGTAAGATTTTTAAGCTTACCCAATTCTTTTGGGATTGGACCAGACAGTGTCCCAACAGCCAAATCTAGATACTGCAAATTCGCAAGGTTCCCAATCTCGGGTGGGATTGGACCTTCGAATTCATTGTAACCGATTATAATAACTTCTAGAGACGAAAGGTGACCGATCTCTGGTGGGATTTGTCCTGTGAGATTGTTCCCAGATAGTCCAAGAAACTTCAAGTTTTTCAAGTTCTTGTAACTTTTCGGGATCGTTCCCACGAAAAAACTACCACGAAAATCGATTGTTTCTAGTAAAATGGCACTGCTAAGATACTCTGGAAGGTACCCATCAAAATTGTTACTAGACGCGTTGACGGTTTTTAGCAGTGTTGCTCCCTTGCCAAAACCAAAAGGGAATTCGCCTACGAAATCGTTTTGGCTAACGTCGATCGTCTCGAGTGAAGTGAGATTCGAGAGAGAGTCAGGGAGAATCGACTCGAACCCATTGGAAGATATGTTAAGAAAAGAAAGATGATGCAAGTTTTGGAAGTCATGGGATATGTTTCCTGTCAAATTCATGTTGGAAAGATCAAGTTTATCTACAAAACCATGTTCATTGCATGAGACTCCTGTCCATTTACAATGTGACATACTAGGCATCGAAACGTTTACGTTCCAATCGCTTAGATAGCCTAAAGAATCGACGAAAGCCGATTTGATAGACAAAAGAGATGAAACTTCATCATTTTGTGCAAGAACCAAAGGAATGATGAGAATGACAAAGATGGTACTAATGCAAGTAGTTAAAAATGTGTTAACATGACTTTCCATTTCTTCAAATGAAAAGCTAGAAATGATGTTATGAGATTATGATGACAATGTTGTACCTACGACGACAACAACAACTGTATCCAATCCCGACGTATTTCTATACTTTAATTGTAAAGTTTTTCATGATGGTGGTTTGGATATGATTTTGAGGGGATTAAAGATGAAAGTGATGGTGTTTTTGTTATGGAGTGATGGAGGGGTAGGGGGGGAGTGATGATTGATTAATAAGGGAAAAAACAATTATTCAAAAAAATGGGACCTATCTCCAGGGTGTTATATTGTATTATGCATGATGTTTTTATCTATCTATGTATGCATGTGCAATAACCTTCTTCCCAATAGCAAAAAATTAAGAAATATATATAATATTCTTCTAATAATTTAAAGATCATGGATCATTTGGAGGTTGATTGGTGAGAGAATTGAAATGGGTAAAATAAATAATTAAAAAAATAATAATAATAAATAATTAAAAGTTATTAATTGCTTTTTCTGATCTTAATGTTTAACTATTAATCAAGGTTTATAAAGTTCAACAACTTATGATTTTGACTTATCTTATGTAAATTGGTCACATAAATTTGCAATTATTTTTATTGGAGTGATGAAGTAATTGAGTGAAACCAGCTGAAAGGATCGAAATTAATTAGTGTTCAACCAAAAGTTAGCTAAAATATAATATACATTAAATCATTAAATTGATTTTTTTTTTCCTAAATAAATCTCATAAGTTTCATACATTATTCAAAATGTCTACTATAAAACTTAAACTCACAACTTATATGTTGATGACTTGATGGGTTATCTCACTTGAAACAAAAAAGTTACCCGGGATTATTTATCACCGATACTTTGTATCTATAGGTAAATTCGTTTTTTTTCTTCCTTTTTTGGATTAATTCGTACTGAACTCAATGCTAAAACTAAATAAATAAATAAAAAGATTTATCATTATGTATAAAAGATAACTATATTTTTGACTCGTGTATATACACGGACAGGTACAAAACATTACATTTTAAAAATTATATAAAAATTAATATTTTGTTATGAACTTCATATGGATTAGATGAGTCTTATTACATTAAATGACTACATGTTAAAGTATTATATACTTAAATGATTGTAACATTATTATATCATTGTTTATCTAACGTACTTATTAGATTTTAGTCTCTTGTATACATATGATAGGTTAAAATATCTGTATTAAATATTTTAAAATAGTTATAATGATATTTTTCTGATTTATAATGTAGTTAACATATCTACCAATAAACTAAAACAGAATTGATGCTTTCTTTGATCGACATATGACGCTTTATTTAAGCGACATGTGTCCTTTTAAATATATATTTAACCTATTTTTTTTAGATACCATAAATAATTAAAATTTTTAATTAATTGATAAATAGATATAGATACCTAATATAATTAAAATTCTTATATTAAAAATATTATTTTATTCAAT
>JAOXNX010000001.1:7954181-7964711 GCA_028566075.1 Solidago caesia | reverse complement strand
AATATTAAAAAATTGTTATGTGAGAGGTTCCATACCTAAGCTTAGGTATGGAACAGCCTTATATTCACTTTTGCCTAAATAATTATGGTGGTGATTATATGTAATAATTTCTTACTTGAGTTCCACAATAGAAGTTTGGTTTGGCATATGGTAGTGATGGTTTCTGAACAGGAGCAGATGGTACTTTTGATGATCGAACAAAGCGTTGAGTTGTATTACATAGAATGAAGTTAGGCAAAAAATCATTTTGCATCTCGGTCCATATCTAGGATAGAGGAAAGCATTATGTTATGCAAGATGGTGAATAAAAAAAACCCTTCAGAAGGTAATGAGCTCTATGAAAGGATTACAGGAACTTATTATCAATTGCAGGTTTCAACAAGAACAAAGATAAGCGAAATATACAGAAGCAAGAGGCATTTTTATTCACTCCATCAATTATAATTCAGCTCATATGTGTCCCTTCTGTATATGTTCATATCATTCATTTGTTGTGAAACACTTAAACTAGACTACAGTCAGATTAAAGCATGCTATTATTTAGCTATATTTACTTGTATGATATAATTAAAAAAAAATGAAACAATAAATGTAACACTTCAATCACTTTGATTCACAGAAAAGCACACTACTGTTTGATAGTGATATGAACAACCAAAACTTCAAAACTTACTTTTATGGTACAATCTCAGATGCATAATTGACTCATTACATAACGCATGGGAGGGAACACTAAACAAAACCAACAATATTTGTATAATTTGTCACATCAATTTAAGGCATACTCTTGACTTAGAGGGCACCATAATAAGAGTTTTAGATATATGTGAATACTTAAATGCATCTATAAAGCATTGTGTTACTTATGATATAATAAAGTTAAGGTTAGGTCAGTAGTGTAAGTATCATGAACCCAAAGATCTGACTGCACAAAATATGCATCAAATAGCTTACGGAAAATTAATTGTATTATAAAATCTGTTAATGCATATGAAAGAATAATATACACTTAAAAAAGCACAACAATTACACATAAAAAGTGACATTGTATTCCAGTGAGACACAGATTTAATAATTTCTTTCATACAACATCCTAAAAGAAAATAAAGCATTACCTATGAATTGTTATATTAAATAGATTCCCAGAAAGACTGAATAACTAAATAAAGGAATGGAAGTGGAGAAGAAAAAATTCTTAAACCTGAGAAGCAAGTCGGCTTGAATAAGAAACAAGAGAGACATTTTCCATCATCTCACTTAGCATGATACTGAAAGAATCTATAGTGAGATCTCTTGACAAGAACTCATGAGTCATTTGTAAGATTTCCAGTAGCTTTTCCAACTCCTGCATTAAAATGTTATAAATACACATCAATTGCACAAATTGGAAAAAGACATGGCTAAGTGGAATTAATCAAGTGCATGAACGCATGGAGTGAATATTACTTACTACAATAGCACACAAGTCCTGGGATTCAAAACGATCAAACAAAAATTCAAGATTGTCTCTAAATAACTTGTTCATCCTCTCAGCAATCAAACTCCTCAAGTTGATCGTCCGTCCAAGTAACTGTGGATTTTGATACGTGTTATGGTAAAATTGGCAGGTCAGATTGGCCCGCAACACTTGGCATGTAAATATGATTTATGAAACTATAGTATTTCAGCCAAAATCCAAGTAATTTTAATAAAATGATAGAAGCAGATTTTATACACTGGGCAACTATTAACCTGTTTGACCCAAGTTACCTGTTTCTTTTTAAGTTATTCCTTTTCTAAGCATTTGACCCGTCAGGAGATGAATAAGAGCATAAATTAACTCATTCATAAGTAAACAGGTCGAAATTGTGACCTCCACATTAAAGACAATAAGTAAACAGGTCGAAATTTTGCACCTATGTTGTTCAGAGTGCATACTAAGCGGCTGAACCTTTTCAGTGAATAAAAGCAGCCCTTACGACTTACCCTTTAATTAAAAAGAGTAGAAATGAAAAATGAATATGATATAAGGAACAGAGACTAAATTCTCATTTGAAAGCCATACAACAGCACTTGGGCCCAAATGCTTACCTTCACTCTTTTCATATTGAGTAGGGCAGTGAATCTCATTGGGCGGACTGAAAACTTCTCTCCGTTATCCAATGTAAAAAGGAAAGAGGGATCAAGCAGCTCACTGGAAAATATGGTAACTTCTTATTAACAACCGGATTTCATCATTTAATTCTAATAGGACAAAGATAAAGTAAATAAAGAGAATACCTAGCAGCCCAGCTTTTATAATGTGTGAATATAGCCTCACATAACCTCGAGACAAATATATCAAAGCAATTATCCACCTACAAAGAGTCAACCAAACCGCCATTTAGAAAGTATTTAGAAAATCAAATGGCAATTCTGGTCAACAACCGTTTGATGTAAATTACCTCAGCTTCAATTTCATCATAGAGAAAACGTTGCTTCAGAACGACGAGGGCATGCTGAGCAGAATCATTGTATATGTCAAATGGCATCAGAACACTTTCAAGAAGACCACCATTTTGTGAGTCCAGCACATGATCCACCAACATCCAAGGAAGAGAGCAATCAATAGGAAACTGCAAGAAATAAAAAACAAAAAGTCCAAAAAGTGTTCAGGTCATGCCCTCAACTTGTACCCAAAACTACCATTTTCACCCACTACCAAGCCCATTTTGGAACATTTAGTTTTTAGATTGTTTCATCAAAGCTGCACAAATGAAAATCTCTTTGAAAATTCATAATGTACGAAATAAGACAACCATATAAACAGTGCAATAGTCATAATGATAAACTACTGAATTTTCAGGCATACCTGAATAACACGAGAAGATTCTAAATAAAATTCTCTAAACCATAAGAAACCAAGATCTGTCAACGTTGCTACAGTAACTGAAATGTTAAAAAGAAAGAACTAAGTTAGCCATATCATCAATTATTGAAACCAATATAATTTTACCATCATATTGAAAACTAAGTCTTGGGCAGTCTTTTCAGTATAATTAAATAGTGCGCCCATTTTCCAAAAAACATATATAGAATTCAACCGCAAAATGAATATCTTTCTTCCATAGGATACATCATATTATTACAAAGTAGCATATAGTCAACACCTAGATTAAGGGTTCGGGAAAAACCTGAATAGTCTAGTATGTGTAGGAAAAAACTAAGCTTGTAAAAAAATGTTTCCAGTTGTTTTAAATCATTCACAGGAATGTCAGAGCTACTATTCCCAAAGAGACCACCAGGCTTCCTCATGTTACCACCAGACACCACCTCATATATCAAGAACTGCAAGCAATGCACCTAAAAGAAAGGAAAAGAGAATTACAGAGATTATAATTAGATGTGGAAGATGGGCAGATCAGATGGGATGGATAATACAATCAAAACAAAAATATGGGTAGGGCCAGGTTGGCTTGACCCAAAACACATAACAACTTTAAACTTAATATAAATATTAAGGTGGCAAAAATGATTGCAAACTGCTCTGCTATTTCAATAATAATCTACTTCTGAATAAAACAAATTAGGAAGTTTTATACATTAAAATTACACTTTTGGCTACTTTCGTGCA
This sequence comes from Solidago caesia, assembly GCA_028566075.1. Taxonomy (NCBI): domain Eukaryota; kingdom Viridiplantae; phylum Streptophyta; class Magnoliopsida; order Asterales; family Asteraceae; genus Solidago; species Solidago caesia. The sequence goes on along the minus strand of JAOXNX010000001.1, from coordinate 7,961,119 downwards.
TTTTACATGTTTCCTTAAGCTAACTGCTTTCCATTTCACTAGTTTGACCTATTAGAGCTACATCATACCTGAACTGACCCGTTCAAAAATAAAGGAATTGAAACTGACTGTCTGCTTAAGAAGCAAATAAACAAAGTTGGTGAATAAAGATCCAATATTTTCACCTGTGCAGAAGTAGGCGCGACTGCCCTTGGAAAAAAGAAGTTTCCTTTGTTTTCTTCGCCTCCATGTTGTGATGTTTGCATATCAGATTCAGGCTTGCTAGTGTTAGCCATCCAATCTGCTGAAAGGGTCCGCATATCAGAGAGTATCCTGAAAGCCATCAAAGAACCATGTAGAGTATCACAAAAACATACAAAAAAGCAGGATAAAAAAAATAATTTTCATTATTTATAAAAACAATGAAGATTAATAGTTGATTCTAACCTACAAAGGTCCTTTTTCTTTCGGAATGTGGTACGCAACATTGCTGCCAATGTGTTCTGCACAAAATCCTGAACCTCAGCGTGCACAGTTTCCCACAAGGCATCTGCTACCAATGTATCACACCTCTGCATCATTGATCCAATGCTTTTGATGTAGCTAACAAGTTCAACTAAAGCCTTCCTTTCATCAGCACTATAATTAAAGCGTACCACCTATAACACAAAGTACAAAGTTTTGACTAGTGAAATTGTCAAGTTCAGGAATCAAAAACTGAAACAAGAAGAAAAAAACTAAATGGAAACCTTTTCATAATCAGAAACTGGAGTCATTTCAGCCGACTCTGAAGGAGCAAAGTCCTTGCAGGGCCGTGAGAATTTCCATGCACATTGCTCCCAAATACGGGCACTCCATCGGCTTAAGAGCTGAAAACCTTCAACCACCATATCATACATACATCCTTTGACTTCTTTTGACCATTCAATATCTGCACTTTCTATTGATTTCAATAAAGCTAGCTGCCAAAAGGAGCAAGAAATATAATCAACGGCAACTTCATGAAAAAGGTCAGAAGATTATAAAAATAAAGAAACTTGTATGATCATAGTGACCAAACATAAAAAGTCAAAGAAAATGCATACAACAGGGAGTTAAAGAAATAGAACCTGGTTCATAGCAGAAGCAAAACGGATAGTAAAGTCATCATGCTCAGCACGAATAGCTCCAATGTGATTAATGACCAAATAATGCCGCTGATAAGTGGGTAATGTCAAGGCAATTGAAACAAAGATGGGATGACCAAATTTAAGGTGTTTTGTGAGTAGAAAATGTAAGCTTACAGTTTTTCCCAATGTGCAAAGAAATTTGTATATCTGACTATATATCTATAAAATGAAATAAAAAGACACGACATGAAGGATATTCTTGAACTTCACGAGGTGGAAGCTCATGAGGAGCCGGAAGGCTTAACAAGCGGGTTTGTGCAGAGAATTTCGGGAAGTACATAGACAGTTCCTTTAAAATTGCAGCTGGTGAAAGATGAAGATCCGGGAATGCAGGTATGACTGGATCATTCTACAAGAAATACATGTTATATCTAATGGTAGCTTTCACAGATGTGGTGGCACTTAGATCAACAAACTAATCAATCACATTGCAACTAAGTATACAATAAAAATCATCAGCTACATAATGGAAGACATCAATGCCTAGTAGCATACAAAAGAACAAAATTACACCACCCATCAAATGGTGGAATTGACCCTGCATGTATAACTTAAATTTAAGTCTCCAAATTTGCAATTATATATTTACATATGCTACCAAAAAAACCACAGATCAATATATTTTTGGAAATCAATAGTATGGAGGTATTCCCATCATTGCACAGGTCAAGACTGCATATGGGTTATTATTCATAGTTTAGATCAAGAATGAAAAGTGTAGGCAGAAAAGGCAAAATGGTCGAGTCAAGCAAGTTGGGTAACACGTCTACTGGTGACTATCTATATGAGGTATAACAGAACCGGACGGATTAGCCAAAAAGTTTTTTGTCCAAAAGTTTCAGATTATACAGAGATTTTATGCTGCAAGTATGATTAAAAAATTATATAATTCCAGCAATAATCTAATTTATTTTCATACGATGATATTGGAGGTTTTATGCAATAAAAATACATTTGGGGTGAATTTCAACCCGTTTGAACTGCTTCCTAATAAGCTATTATTTTATTTATTTTACCCATTCAGCCGTTAAACCTAATGAGAGTCAGCTTACTGCTACCTAAATGGTAGACACTGCCACATCTAAGGTATAAGATTAGCAAGGGACATGTCGGTGCCCTCTGGCATTATCTGTGAATATGCTACTTGTATGCACTTGTACCCTCATGCATATATACATGTGTATGTTCGTGTGTTCAAGCATGTGTGTGTGAACCTGTATGCCTGTATCACATATACTAGAGTTTCAAAGAAAAATGAATCTAGGATACCTTAAAAATAGTGATGAGTCTGTTCATCTTCACCCTCTTGTACAGGGACTCACTGTCTTTTTCTGAGGATGTTGCCAAAACAACAAGAACAGGCAGAATACGAAGAAGGACATGTCTCTCAGGGAAAAGAAGTGCAAAATCCAACTCTAGGCACTCAGCGGCATACACAATAAGAACTTGAAGAATGTCTTCCACACTATAATAGGTGAAGGAACTCAAAAAGAAATATATAGAAGTCATCTATAATCTGAAACCAACTACCTCTATAAATAATATTTATTTTGTTAAAGGTAGCACTACATATACTATGTATAAGAGGCTATTATTTACTATTTACTAAACCAAATTTAACATCTTATTGGTACAGGTTTGTAGGATACTTGTTTACACGAAACATCTCAACATGTAAGTTCAACAAAATGGCCCATCTTGTGCTCAAAAAGATCTGCAAAACACAAGAATTACTTCATGAAGTGACTGACATGATTTCGTGATAGTTAAATGAAGACAAATAGAATCATGAAATACCTGAAGATCATCTAACTCTTCTCTCATTGAATCCGTGTCTTGCCATTGAATACTAACTTGAGTAAATGTCCTGATTAAAACGATGCAATTCAACTTCCATGTTACATATATACATAATAAATCCCATCGTGACATAAAAGAAATTATCATTTCATACACCCAAAGGTTTAGAATATGACCCTGACCCTATAATAATGTAAAATTGGTAGTTCCACAGGATAAAGCCCAAGCATACCTCTTATACCAAGAGAAATCATTAGGTATACTGGCTTTTGCATTTTTCAAATGATCAAGTTGAACCAAAACATCAAGTAATTTCAACATGGACCAGAGATGAGTTACAGTGGGACCATTGATGCGTCTCTCAGGTCTAGAAAACCGCTGCATATCCGCTGCCAACTAGATAATTGAAGAAAGAGGTTAGATGCAAACTTAAAACAAAGTTGAAAATCGCAGAAAAAGCGGTAAATGATTAAAGTATGGTACATACTTTAGATGCAGCTGATGCTTGCCATCTTTGTATTTCACGAAGCCGACTCATTTCCAAATCCAGCACTTGATAAGTTTCTAGATACAGATCAGCCTGACTTTGCTTCATAGAATCTGGAAGCTGGTCATTATTTTCAAATTTAGCTTATATATAAACATTACCTAATGTAATTATATATATATATATTAAAAAAAAAAAGACTATCCCAAAGCTTCCTATCAAACCTGAGGAAGTGCTTTGACACAACTCCTGTATGCATAGAGTACTGATACCATTTCCTTGCCTTCTTGTATTAGTGTATTCTACAAAATATTTATAGAAAACACTTATAGAGGTATTGAAAATAAAATACATAAAAAGTTGGAATTGAATTAATTTCGACTACAGAAAAATGGAAAATCTGTCGGGAACATTTTAAGTTCTCATGGACATATGCCTGCATCTCAAGAGACAAATAAAATGATAAAAGTTCAACATACAAGTTGATTTAATGCTTTTGTGTCCTCCGATAAAGATAGTCGATATGCATGGACATCGCTATACTCTGCAAAAAGGAATGCAACAATGATACTTTTGTTGTTATCTCAGCAATTAAATGAAATACAAAAAGAAGGAACAAATTGAAATCTACTTATGGCATATAAATTCTCTCCAAAAGTTTGACAATTACAAAGACATCCTAAATCTTTCAGAAAGTTGAAAATCAGCTCTTGAATTTCCAGAAAGATCACAATCTAACGCTGAGCTCGGTATCAACCCTCCGAAACTAATATAACTCAATTGATTCCCCAGGATCCTAGAAGTTTCCTTAACTATGCATAAAGAGAGTGTAAATAGTCTGTTTTACGCACCCACCTAAGCAATGGAAACTGAATTGGTCCAATAATTCTCATCACCATGATGTCCATAACAGCTTAAAATCAGCCAAGCTTGAAACCCACACAATCCTATTACTTTATGCTTGTGTTATGCACAGGCAGCTACAAGAAAGTGGCAAAGAACTAGCAAATAAGGACTGGCATAGTTTTTTTGAATGGCAGAAAAATAAGGACTGGCATATTGATAGACACATAATGTCAAGAGCCAACTTAAAGCTTACAATTGAAGTATAAATCTCATCTCAACTATGGTCCATCCTCCAAAAGTTAATTACTATCGGTATAAAGTCCTTCGAATCATTGATTCAACTTGTTTGGAAACTTTTATGGAACATGCAAAAACGTCTTAAGACTGATTAACATAGTTTGACTTTGGTGGGGAAACATGCAGATTAGATTCAGGTGATATCATACACATATTAATAGCTGATTATCCCCCTTAATAAAAATAAATAAATAAATAAATCATGGCAGGTTAAGCTCTCCTCTTCCGAAACAAAGCTAGTAGTTTTATGTTTCCATGACATACATAAACCACAAACCTATGCATTTACAAGTAATTTCTAAAATACTCATGAAAGTGGCATCCAGTAATCTAGAATATTTAACAGTAGTATAGTAACTTGAGAAAATACAGAAGTACATACCAATTGGACTACTTGTGGCACCTCTTTCTGATGAAACCCACAATGCTGGGCCTTGCACCTCTGGTTGATCATCCTACAATCATCGAGAAGTTTGAGAAAAAAACATATGCAATGCTGAAAATCTAATATAGACAACAAACATATTACGTGCTACATGCCTACACAAGAAAAGCATACATCGTAGTCTTAATTTTAAAATCTCATTCCAAATGCAAAGTTATCGCTAAACCATACACAATAAAAGTATGTGTTATAGTAAACCAAAACAAGTGTCGTCATTTTTGTTGATAATAAGCATTGCTCATTTGTTACATGAAGGATATGTTAGAATGTTAGATCATCTTGTCTTGTTTCTAAAATGCCGTATCAGACATATTGTTATCGATAGAAACCATTTGTTTACATTACTATCGATATTATTATATAAAGCATTAACCCCAAACACATTATAATATAAGTAGCTCCAATTTAAATGCCCCACATCAGCGTATCTTCCTGACCAACTTACCTCCACCTAATACAAACGTGACACGCCACCTTTTCTTTTTCCTTCTCTTACAGCACCACCACCCTCCTCTCTTATACCACCAACAACGACCACCACCACATCAGCAACAAACAAAAACCACCGACACACAACCCTACCGGATACAGCTCAAAACCACCGGAATCCAATCACAACCACCGCCAAAAAGCACTATCAATTAATCAAAAACCATCGGAAACCTTATAAAAGCTTAAGAAACGACTAAAAACTATTCGATAATCCTATGCATTGTGCGATACCAAGCTAGTAATGATTATTACTAATACACAAATAACTAAATGCTTAACATACAATTAACATAACTCCCTAAGTCTAGAAAAAACACATAAAAACTAACAATTAACAGGGATCAATGTTGACTATCTAGGTCAAACCAGACATATGAATCCATACATATTAGCGATCAATTAAACAACAAGATCTATATCAATCGGAACTCGAAATTCGACACGAAATAGTCGGAAAAAAAAAATCAAATCAAACCTCTAATGAAAAAGTAGAAAGAGCAGCAATTGCTTCTTCAACAGGAACAGTCATTTGAAATCTCTACCAACTAATCTGTAAAAATATGATATATAGATAGATACATTTATGTATGTATACGTATACGTATATGTATATGTATATATAGGTGAATTGAGTATAAAATGAGATTTAGACCTGATGGAGTGAGTGGAGAAGCAAATGAAGTAGTAAATGATTCAGTTAGAGATTTGTGAAAAGGAAGGTATTTGTAATTACATAGTGGAAACCCATACACATACAAATACAATCATCCCTAAAATTTCGGTTGGTTGGTTGGTTGGTGATTTTGCTTCAACTTTACTACTAAGAGCTTTTTTTTTCATCAATTTTCTTTCACGATTCACAAATCTTTCTACCTAGTATTTTATTATTTAATTTAGGAAAATGCTAAATTTAGGGCTTTAGTTAATGTGCATAAAATAATTTTATTTTTTATATCAAAAGTCCACCCTCGAATTTTATGGTAATGTACAACTATTTTATGCACCTTAACTACAGCACTAAGGGCTGTATTTAGCAAGACCTCTCGAGTTAATTTCATTAAATACCTCTTAGGTATGTCATATTATCAAGTTTTATCCTTTTCGTTTTTTTATATCATTACATACAGCTATGGGTGACTTTTTGTATCATTGCATACCCCTCATCCTCATCCTAACGGACGTTTGTGGTCTCCGTTAACCCCTGTGAGGGTATTTTAATCTTTTTATGATACATGTATTCTTCTTCGATCACCACCCCCAAATAATTTGCAAATCTATATCTCCTGATCTATTCAATCTATATTTATATCTCTTTACTTTTTACCTATATATATATACAATATAACAAAAGAGAAACCTTATTACATCATCATGTCAAAGTATAGCCGTTCGATTAGTTTTTCCTTAATGGATCTATGGTTTA
>JAOXNX010000001.1:7919617-7939925 GCA_028566075.1 Solidago caesia | reverse complement strand
TGTGAGTAATGACTGGAATATAATTATCACTGGAATGCAACAGAAACATATGGGCTGTTACGGTGTATTTTGTTTGGTATTGTTTGATGCCACCATGACTCCATGAGAGCATGGGAACAGCTTTGTACAATACTAATAGAGGGGGTGAGACTCAAGTTCCAGAGTTCAAAGTCATGCACTCAAAAGAGGTGGATAAAGTTGCAGAGGTATGGATTTGCAATAGTGAAGAATAGCAAGATGATTGGTGTAATAGTTTGTCCTCGAATTGTGCCCCGGATGGTTAGGAATTGATGTAGCTATGTTGTCTTTGAATAGTTTTTTTCATTATTTGTTTGGTCAACTGGACTTTCCTTTGGGTGTAGCGGACGTCTGGGGAAGTCTGATTAACTATGTAAAATTTTTCATGTATGTGTGTATGGAAAAACAGAAACTTATGTGACTAGACTACCTAATGGTTTATATGGTCTTACCTCAAAAGAAGAAATTTGAGCAAGAAATTTAATTATCAAAACATCAAAACTACTCAAATCCACAATCACTTTTTTTTGGTTTCTCTTATATATTTTTTGTCTAGGTAGTGAAAATGGGAGAATCCATCTATACTTTGGGCACGAGCTTGCCAATCAATTTAGACATAGTGGTATCTAGTGATCCATCAGCGATTAAGTCAATTAGCAACGATAATGTTGAAACATCAAGCTAGTAACCCCTTCCATCCATTCCTGCAAAAGCATCTCTACATCAACATAGTGATTGTTCTTTAGATATCCTTGGAGAACACGACATTATCTGGCGAGCAACCACTCTCGTCCATTTTCAGAAACAACTGCTTTGCATCCCCCACAAACCTTCCCGACACAAGCCACTAATCATGACATTATATGTCCGGACAAGAGGTTGCAAACCTTTCACCATCAGGTCCTGGAAAAGATCCCTTGCAATATCGAATTTTTGGCATTTACTTGCCCCATCAATAAGGGTATGGTATACAACAATTTCTGAATTTAGCTTGCTATTACCCATTAAATTGAACAAAGAGATTGCATATATTTTCTACTAGATGGTTGTTGCAAAGACCTTCTAGAATGATGCCATAAGTCAATTCATATGGAACTTTGCCTTGTGCTCGCATGTCATCAAAGAGTTTAAGTGCAGCCCCACAATGTCCGGCCCTAAACAATCCTTGTAACATGGTGTTCTAAGTGACTGTATGGGGTTTCAAACCATTTCTGGTCATTTCACTAAACATTTGCAATGCCTCATCTATTTTGAAACTCTTGCAATACCCCATTCAATAAACTGTTGTAAGTAACAACATTAGGGACGATACCTTTAGACACCATTGAATCAAAAACTATCTTTGCTTTGGTCATATCACCTCGCAAACAGTAACCATCGATAAGTGACCTGTAAGTCACTATGTTAGGAACCTTGCCTTTCTCAACCATGACGTTGATTATGCTCTGTGTATCTTTCACCTTCCCTTCTTTGCATAATGCATCAACTAATATAGAGTAGGTATGAACATTGGGAGAGACATTATAATCCTCCATTTCTTGCATAATACTCATCTATCTGACCTTGAATCAGACACCTTTTTTACCTGCTTGGGTCTCTCGTACAGACTACGAAACCATGAGCAATGTGTTGAATTGTAAATAGTCAATGGTTTTACTTTGAAAACAGAGTCTGTAGTTCTTTTCTGTTCCATTGCATTCTGTTCATATACATATATATTGCATTCTGTTACTTATTTTGATAATGGCTGCATCGAGTTTGAGTAACATCAGAGATTAGAGATTCTGGGAATCAATTTTCTAACAGTGGTATCAAAGCATAAGGTTCAATCAAGAAATTTCAATTCGTTTTGAAAAACAATGATCACCCAAGGGTGTTTTTTTTTCCGATTGTTCAAATCGGATCAATGCAAGAGGCGGCGATTGGATTCGTTATTTATATTCATCAATCATTCAGTCTTAATCACGCAAAAGGCATCGATTAGGGTTGAATTAAGGGAACTTTAGAAAGAAAGAAAAAAAAAAAGAAGTCAACGTATATATAATGCAACATATCTATTTTACCAATTTTTTACATTTGACCTTTTGATGTATTAACTTATTTTGTGTAACTTTTTTTAGAATAAATAATTTAGTACAATAGATTGTGTAACTTTGCAGGAAATGGTTTAGAAAAAAGGACAGTGTGTGTTAATATACTTAAATTTAGTTTATAGATTGCATGATTCTAACGTAACTAGAAAATTGCTTGCACGATGCGGCGGCGATGGTAATAGCGGCAGTGGTGTGGTGGCAGTGGCGACGGGTTGTGGTGGTAGCAACTGGCGGTGGTGGCGGTGGTTGTGGCGGAGGCTTGTGTAGGTTATTGATATAAAATGATGTAGTGTAGTTATTTTAGTTGGGGGATAGATGTTGTAAATTATTTTATTAAGGATATTTTTGGTAGAACATGTTTGTTAGTTGTTAAGTGTGTTAATAGTGGAGGGGTATTTTAGAGACATCAATTCATGATATGAGATTTGGAGTGGGTGAAATGCTTTATTTAGGAATAGGATACGCTTCTAATATGTGCTTTCATTTTTCAAATAACTTTTGTTGTATATATCTGGTGATATTTGCGCTAACCTAAAATTCATATAGTTGTCACGTGTCATCCATATAAGATGTCACATTAAAAATTATGTTATTTTTAAAACAAACTTTAAAATTATAAGTTGACACTTAACTACATTATTATAAATTTCAAGGTATATAATATGGTTGATGTTATGTACAAATATATATTAGGCAATTATTTAGGAAATCACTGATTTCCCTCCTTGTAATTATGTATATAATGTAGGGTTTGTACCAAAGTTAATGAAGTGGGAAGTGATATTCATACCACAATTGTTGATTTATTTACCACACACATGTTTTACTGGCTTGTACAGTATATTCAAAAAGTTGTACTATATGGTAACTTTATCAATTTTTATGGTACGAATATCACTTCCCAAAGTTAATAGTGTGATAAAACAACACTAAACCTCTCTATACTTTGCTCTCTTCTTTGCCGCCACTATCATCATCTTTATCATCTACTTCTTTATCACCTTCTGTATTATTATTGTGATTGTGGCTATTGTTGATTCAAGATCATATAATTCTTAACATGTTATCAGCACGGATTGCTCTTGTAATTTCGATCCTTGGATTCAACAATCCTCTTCGATCCAAATCAATCATCCTCATCAATCTTATGTTGTTCAATCTAGAAGCCTCTACCATTACTATATATTTAAGAGTTCGGCTCACAATCTGACAAGGGTAGAAAACAGAAAAGTGATAGGGCTTACGATTAGATCACAAGCCTGAATTCGATATTCAAATTCCAATCAACAAATATACCTACTGCTACTGTTGCTGCAACCATGGGTGGCGATAACGCTCGTTGATCTGGTCTCATGGCAATCCAGATATCTTCATTAATCATGTCCTGGTACACATCATTCAAATCTATATCTTATTTTTACATATACTATTTAACAAATCATATCCATGTTGTTCTTTATTAGTTTTTTTTTTTGAAACATGATACGACATAGATGGTACATTACTTGTTTTTCTTTCTTGAAAGGAGCTGTGTCATAAAGAAAAATAGAGTGTATTTTGATTTGATTTTATCATACGCTTTAGCCCTCTCATATTATAATAGATTTCGTTTTTGATATGTGGGTTCTCAGATGGTAGTTTTGAATATTTTACAAAATGTATGGGTTTTTTTTAATACAAGAAGTTACTTTTTAAATATAATAATATAATGTGGCTAAATGTCACTGACTATGCTTGATACGTGTACTATATGGGAAAATGTAAAGTTATATTATTCTTTTTAGTTATATGATAATATTTTCCATTTTTTGAAATAAATTATATAATTATTTGTAATTTAAATTTAAAATGGTTTATTAAGTTGGTTGTTGTGTATTTGCCTACATACTCTGTTTTGTTAAACATGAACCGACTTTTAACAGTATATATTTTCATAAATATACTGATCATGTTTTTTGGGGATTTTTTTTTAAGATAAAATGTCGAACATGACTAAACCTGTTTGATGGCAGCACCATTTTGTGTTGTATTTTTGTCGTAGGATCTTCACTTCATAATAGCATTTTTGTTCTAATTGTGAAAAGAAAAAAAAGAAGGGTAAAGACGAACAACCTGTGAAGAAAAGAGAAGAATAAAATCTTTAGTTTGACAGGGCAAAAAGATCTTCTACATCTCTAATATTGGTGGTTTTTAATTTGTCTATCCACATATATAATTTACTGGTATTTCTATTTTTATCTTCTTTAATATATACCCTCATTCAAATTGCTTTACTACGACATTTAAAATGTAATGTTTTATAGTACTAAATAGATCAATTTTAAGAACTATATATGTGAACTTTGAGCTCATGATAACGAGACATGAATATATACACATATTTTAGGAAGATCACGTACGTATTTAAATTCATTGGAATTTGCAATAGCATTAATTTGCGGTTCACAACTTTTGGCGTTATATATTGCTACTTTGCTAGCATGATTCATGAATTAAATCATTACTTGATAGTCAAAGAAACGTAGTAGAATTGGTTAAGGCTTTGGGTTTTGGTACAAGTGATCAAGGTTCGAGTCTTGGCAACTACATTATTTGTTCTTTGACATAGGAAATCCCCCAATGAAGAGGTTTGGGCCTGGTAACCTCAGGTTTGAATATTGAAGGAGGCAAGGGTTTACCCTATTAATTGTCGTGCCTTCAGGCGGATTAGTAGGGGGTTTGAAATAGGCATTTCCGCCCATCGGGTATTTGAAATAGGCATTTCCGTTTCGAGGGAGCTCTCTAGCGTGGACCCGGTTTAGACAACGTATGCTAGACCTCCCGTTGTCAAACCACGACACGAAACACTGATAAAGAAATTCACGTTTCAAAAAAAAAATCATTACTTGATAATGAAACTTACGTAGCTAGTAAATATTTTATATAGATATATTGAAAATTTTTGTTTGCGGTTCACAACTTTTGGCGTTATTAATTGTTTAGTTTATATCATTGGAATATGGTCATGATATATGTCAGTGGCGGAGCTGTGTGGGGGGTAAGGGTGGCCATGGCCCACCCCCCAAACAACTCAAGAACAGCAGAAGGTGTTTGGTTTCTTCACTTCTTCACTATCAAAAACAACTTCTTGCGGACATTTCATGGGTCAAGAATTAATTAAGTTTATGTTCTCCTCAGGTTACAACTAAGATTGAAAATGCAATAGGTGTTTGGTTTCTTCACTTATTCGAAGTTAACAAGAAGCAAGCACAAGATTTTTCTTGTGGTTATTTCCTGGTCAAACATAGGTGAAAGAGGAGTATACTTGTGAGAGATATGTCGGCTTGTTATAAACTTATAATAAATAAGGTGCTTAGCTGGAAGTCACTACAAAGAGTATAGCTTTGGTTTATTTTTTTATATTAAAAGGTAACAATATTTGTTTTGTAGTAATATATTATTGGTCATACATAAAGCTTACAAGATGGTAGAAGTGATTTGTAAGGACCTCAAAACTCAAAAGGTTTCTAAAAGTTATAACAGGGTCCATATACTACAAATGCCGAGTGTACAAACTTAAGTTGCTGAATTATCATGAATCATTAAAGGCGCCTTTGGATCCAAAGTTCCTATGGAAGATTTAAGGACCTTTGTGGTGCAGTTTGCACTGCATTGTGAAGGAAACCCCCTAGCTCTCAAAGTATTAGGTAACAACGGGATAACTTATCGTCAATTATTTTGGTCACCCTAACATAAATTTCTGGCTCCACCTCTGTTTATATTTATAGGAATATAATTTGCGACGCAATGAATTAGAGCAAATATGAAAGGATTATACCTCTGTATGTTTTAAAGGGTAGAATATTTGGAAATGCATTCAACCATATTATATACCTTGAAATTTATACTATGTAGTTGAGTGACGGCTTACAAATTTTAAGGTATGTTTTAAAATAACATGATTTTAATGTGACGATCTTATATGGATGACACATGACAACTATATGAATTCAGGTTAATGCTAATATCACCTGATGTATATACAAAAAAAGTTATCAGAAAAATGAAATCACAAATTAATAGGGTATTAAGTTATATACATCATACATGCAAGAAATTTTAAACTAAATTTAAATATATTTAAACACACTATCCTTTTTAACAAACCATTTCCTACAAGGGTCCACAATCTGTTGGGCTGAATTGTTTTAAGTTACAGTGATATATATATTAGGCTAAAGGGTATGGGGCATATTGGGGGAGGGGAGACTTACGCCATGTGATGCCATGTCACACCCCACGATGCCACCCAAAAATGTGGAAATGGGGCATCTTGTATAAAGGGGGCATCTTGTTCCATGTGTCTTTGAATTTTTACCCTTTTTTTTTTGCTAATTATTGTTAAATAACTACTTAATTTTATTAAATGTAAATCCTAAATTATATATAACCGAAAATTAAAAAAAAAAGTCCTAATAATTAAAACATAAACCGAAAATTGAAAAAACAAAGTCCTAATAATTAAAACACCCTAAAAACTAATAATAGCGAAATTTTTCTTTGATTTCGCGCTTTATATCTTCCATGATTGCTCGTTCGGGGGAGGGGAGGTGAGAGTAGTCGGTGGTTAAGATGATCATTTCTTCCCGCTTTTCTTTGCGCTCCTTGAGTTTGTGCTTTTCTTTAACTCCAAATTTTTCTTGCCCGTATCACACACGACTTGCTAATGTCCATCAACCCCTCCAACTTGGTGCGTTCCATTGACAAAAACCCGCCATCGGGGGAGAAACTTGCATTGGCGGAGTAAGTTGCATTTGGTTAACCAATTGAAATAATTGCGGGTTGTTTAGGAAGTTTGGATCGTTGATGTCGGGTTGATTCGTGTTGTTAGGGATGTTTGGACGTGGATGACGTCTTGGGGGGTTAAATTGCTTGTTTGGATACATATTTGAGTTTGATGAATTGTATAGAATTAGAGAAGTAAAGAAGAAAGTGTGTGAAGTTAAATGTATATGTATATATGTATAAGTGAAAATTAGTTTTTTAAAATAAAATAAAAGTTTTTTTTTCTTTTTTTTGGTCACATAGAGCCGTTTGTAACAGCTACCTTTTTCGAATTCATAACCAAGGCGCCCGCCCTGTATAATCCGCCCAAGCACATAACCGCCTAGGGGCGCGGTGTTGGTGGCGGAATGGAGGCGGAATGAGCCGACGTCGCCACCCACCCCGCCCCATATCGTTTAGTCTTAGTACATTAAAAAGTCAAATGTAAAAAATTGGTGAAATAGATTTTTTTTTTTTTATTTAATTTTTTTTAACTACAAATCTATACTACTTCAATATATATCAAGAAGCATCATTGAAGTATTGAACCTTAATTTTCTCCCCAATATGTAAGAACCTCTACCAAATAAGCTAACCACATTGACGGTAAAATAAATATGTTGCATTATATAGACGTTGACTTTTTTTAAGTTCCCTTAAAATTTTGAGCTAACAAAAACAATAAAAACCAATTAATTGCCCAAAAAGTAAATAAAGTGATTTCCTAGTTATCGTGCATTTAATGAAGTCTTTATATCCTAAATAATGAAAAAATATATTTAATGTTCATTAATTTATTTTAATAATTACCATTTTCATACGAATCATAAATGCATATTTTTATATTTTGGGAAAATTAGACTTAATTAAATGCATGACAACTAGTGTCCAAAGGCACTAGATAGCAAATCCCAAAAATAAAAATAAATGGAAAGTACCGTAAAGTTTATCCTAATTAATGGTGATTTTTTGATTTCTTAATGATAATTCAGCCCTAATCGAATGATTGATGAATATTGCCTTGGGAAATAAACACCCTCGGTGATGATTGTTTTTCAAAACGGATTGAAATTTACTCGATTAATCATACAAGCAATTTATGTTTTAAAGGGTTAGAATATTAGGAAATACATTCAACCGAATTATATACCTTGAAATTTATAATAACTAGGTAGTTCTCATCGCGCGTTGTCGTGTTTATCCGTTTTCCTTTTTAATGGCAATACGACAACAAACCATTATGTTTATGTTTACTTCCAGAAATCAGCAAAAGACAAAATGTTACCAAAAAAATCTTAAAGTCAAACCAAAACAAAAAAATCCGAAACAAAAAAGTGAAAGAAAAGAAAAGAAGTTATAAAAAGGTAGATGTAAAACAAAATGTTACCAAAAGAAAAAATAGTTGGAAAAAAAAATCAAAAGTTTAATAAAAAAACAAAAATGTTATAAAGAAAAAAAGATTAAAAACAAAATATTACAAAAGAAATTAAAAAAAAAAAATATTACCAAAATAAAACCATACATAAAAAAAATGTTAACAAAAAGAAGTCAAAAATCAAAGGCAAACAAAAAAATACAATTAAATGTGTAAAAAAATGTTCCTGAAAAAAAGAATGTTAACGATAGAATTGAATAAAAATAGAGGGGGCAAAGTGTCATTTTCAAAATCCAAAATACAAAAAAGACAAAAAAACAAAAAACAAAAAATAAATATAAAACCAATCATTGGCCCACCCCCACCCTTACTTCTTCTTCTTTTATATACATATATACTGATAATCTGATATACATACGGTGTATATATATATATATATATATATATATATATATTTGTACGTATTGATAAAGGAAAAAACCAAAATTATATATATATTTTTAATTGAAAACACATAGGCCCCCACCTTTCCTCCATCCCGACGCTCCCTCGCGATGAAGCCGCACAAGTAGTCGCACAACGAGCCCGTGCCAACTGCCAACGGTGTCCTTCCACAACGAGCCAAGACGACCCCACCACGAGGCCCTTTGGCATAGGCTTTAGCATCATTAAATGATGGTAAATCAACTTAGTAGAATAGAAGATAAACGAATAACCACCAATCCACCATCAAGGTGGCTTAACATTTAGGTCCTATGTTCAAACCGGTACATAGACTTGCACAAAAAAACTGGGTACGCCAAACCCGGGTCCAAAAAACGAGCCCAAACCCGAAAAAAAACCTGGTAGAGAAAAACCGGTTCGGATATAACCCGACGGATAGGAACCAGTTTGGGTTTCGGGTACAAATCGGGTCGGTTAGATTTTTGTCAAAAAAAACCAAAAAAAACCCGGTAAAAAATCGATCCACGTTGACCAAAAACCGGTTTGTACCCGGTTCGGTATGGTCAAACCCGGTATTGGTCCCGTTGACCAAAAAGCGGTTCCGGGTCGGGTTGGGCAATACCCGGTTTTTGTGCAAGGCTACCCGTACATGTCTAAAAACTGAAACTCCTATATAAATTAATCAAATTTTATTGAAAAAATATAACTTCTGTAGACAAATTGGTTCTAAAAATTAGTACACTCTTCCACCATGTCTATAACAATAAAAGGAAAAAAAATATATATATATTATTTGAAATGGACATCAATTAAACTAGAAAGTGCATAAAAAATACGCTACATATCCTAAGAAAAATAATTTAGAAAACCTTGAACATGTTTAACTAATCTTGAAACCTCGCCCTGTGGTTTTGGTCATAATTACCAGAGAAAACAAAACTCACATATATATAATATTACATAGGTGTACAACGTTGTGGATGGCAATTAACTCATTCTTGATGTAGATTAATTGCTTAAATCACATCTCAATGTCATCTAGATCCGGCAAAGGAAATCGAAGAATTGCAGCAATTCCCGTCAGTTGTGTCAGTTCTGTAATTATGCGAAAGTCATGTCAGGGAGTATTTATGACTGTAATAAAACATAATTGACAGCCACATGCCAAAACGAGTCAAATGGGCCAAAGAGGTTGAAAGATGCCCAAAGTCTATTATTTAATGTATACAGATGCTTATATAAGGTTTTTTTTTCCGAACATTCAGTCGGGATACGACATCTGGAAAACCTCACCGTATATATGGTGAAGCCCCGCACGTACTCTAGACAACAAGTTGTTGACCATGAGCCGTTACAGGTATTCGGAGGAAAAACCCCAAGGCTTGCCATCCCGGAGGATCGAACTCAAGACCTTGGGTAAAACCACGGATGCCTCTGACCAGCTGGGCTGGGCCTCATTGGCCTCATAGCTTAAATGATAGGGTCATATTTCCATGGATGCTACTATTGTTTGAGCTTCGACTTTCATCACTATTGCTGATATTGTTTGGTCTCTACTTCATGTGTCTTTTTGTTGTAGTTTGTCATAAATCTCAAGCCATCATTTTATGTGCATGAGTTTTTTATGTTGCTTATATAAGTTATATTGGTTTAATCAAACCATATTACCTACGCATAGTGTATCCCTCACACCAATGAGATTGGTTGTATTCTGTATGTAATCAACTACCGTAGAACTTAAAAACCAAAGTGTTTGTAAGCCAAACCCAACCATATTCGTTTCAACTCATGCTAAAAAATGACCCATTTCTACCCAATCCCATTTTGGCCCGTTATGGCGTTATCCCACCAACAGGACTAGGCCAAATCTTCCCTCTCCCTCTAGTGGTATCCATGCACTATACAAGAAGCTAGATCTATGACAACATCAAAAACATAATACGTAAAAGGTAAAGTGTACTCACGCTCCCCAGAAACATGCATCGAAGAAAATACATGAGCAGTGCCCCCAGAATCCTTTACTGCGTTAACCAAATTTACATATCTTTGTCTGGTAGCTACATCAGAACTCCTGAAGCAAACATCACAAAAGTCGTAAATAAATAACTACATAAAGAAGAAACCAGATTACTTTGAAGACTTCACAAAACAGTTAATCCAATACTACAAAATACAGAACAATTACATGGTCCAGAAGCTATATTATATTGTATATGAACCCCAGTATAGCTTACTCTGAGCTGTTTACTTATGTAAATGCTCTGCCAACAAGGTACAATCCTAGAATTACTTCAGAAAGATAAGCCAACAACATCTTCATGTAAGCGATCCACTAGCTAGATTTAAAACTGGAGGTTCAAAATCGATCCCAACAGAGAGGTTTGAAGGATCCCATTTCAGTCCTATTGTGAAAAAAAAAAGGTTCTTGATATCGACTTGATTTAAAGTTACACTTTTGTTTGAAAAATGAAAACTCCCTATTAACTTCTATTGAAACGAACTTATCAGCTCTCAAAAATAAATGCCCCACAGTACAAACGGCAATTTTAATAGGCCAAAGAAATATCTTCATCTCACTAACAATTTTTTCGGAGTACCAGAATCAACTTCACCATTGACAATATATGGGTTGAAACATATAAATTTTTTATAAAGGTGGAAATTCCGTCCTACTCGTATTTAGTTATGAATGGGACAATTCGGGTTGTAAATTATCTCAAACAGGTCAATTCGTAAATAACCCTTAAAATTTAGCCCTACCATGGACAATGTTTTTAGCAGGTCAACCCAAAACTACCCTATTCAGCCCACTCTAGAAAGATAACATGTTTCAACCCGCACTTGTTTTCACAAGGCTGCTAACGAGCATAAAAGAAGAGTTGTAGAATTACAAACCTAAAAAGATTATCAGTGATAAGTAATGTTTGCACAGCCATTCTTTCATGGGCAACCTCAACATGCTTTGGTCCATAACATGCACGATGTGGATCCTGCACATGCAACAAAAAATATCAGCACTCATAAATACATTTGGATAACATACACTCAACTGATGCTTACCTTTGATATTAGCAAGATTAAAATACTACTATCATTTTTAGGTCCTTGGAGATAAAACATTCATATAAGGCAATGCATCTATTTCACATTTCAGGCGACGACATGATTTATAATTTAATGATACACACATGGTACCTACACACAGGTATGTAGGATCTGAAAATGATATATTCTCATTGATGATGAGAATCAGCTTCTGTGATATGATTCAAATAGATATAATAAAAACTGGAGATCAAAATGGAACCTTACATTAGAAAGCATGGTGAAGAAATCCTTAAGAACTCGGACCTAAATAGTAAAAAGAAAAAAAAATTCAAATTCACCATACAAAATCGAAAGAAACAAGAACGAGTGAAGCTCTCTAAAAGAATTGAATTTAAAATCATAGTTGTCAAAGGTGAGCGCTTCATGCGCCTAGGCGCAAAAAGCAGGCGAGACCCAACAAGGTCGCTTGGATACCCTAAGCCCGAGTCAACAATGTGAAAGGCGCAATTATGGGAAAGGAAACCGGTTTTAAGGGGACAAAAGAAAGGAAACCGGTTTTAATGGATATAGAAACCTACAAAAGAAAGGAAACCCGTTTTAAGGGATATAGAAACCTGCTTTGGGGGAGGTTTCTATGTGAAAACCGGTTTCAATAGGGGGGTTTTTATCCTCTATGTGAAAACCGGTTTCCATAGGGGGGTTTCTAAGCCTTTTTTTTAATAGTGTATGTACGTTTTCTTCTATTTTATATTTTTCTTTAACTGAATTCTTTTCGATTATGAATAATTTGGTTTGAAGTTTTTTTTTTTCAATTTATGAACAATTTGTTTTGGGGTTTTTGGTTGAATAATTTATTGGTTTTTGAATGGTATTTAGTAATTTGAATGAAATTTGGTTTTTTTACTTAAGTGCGCATTTCTCTCGCCTAGGCCACATTTGGGGTCATTGCACATTGAGTGCGCCTTCACCTTTGACAACTATGTTTGACACATATAAAGCTATCAGGCTCGTGGGTACCTCTTGAGCTGCTTTTGTATCCTTGATGAGATGCATCACATCTGGAGCATCCAGAACCTCTCTCAAACTATGTCTGTAAGAACAAATGTTGCTAAAAAGCAGGATATGAACACACAAGGTGACTAAAAAGCAAAATATCAGAAATAACATACTTGTATCCTGAAGTTGAGTGTACAAGAATGATGCGAGATTTGTTCTCAATTATGTGCCTCAGATCTCTCCTCTCTGCTTCTAACATTAAATGGCGATGAAATTGATCCTAAAATTGTATAAAAAGATTGGAATAAATAAATGGACAATTGTATCTGATATGACTTCATCAATTATCAATCAATAATCTAATAATATCTCAAATACTGACCTTGGTGAATCCCGGACTCGCAATAACAGCACATCGAACAACCTTAAAATCAATATGCTTCATAAACGCCTGAAGAAATAGAATTAGTTAGAAAAAAAAAAAATATGCTCACTTGTGTATGTAAAAGTGCAACGATGCAATGAAAGAAATACAATCATGAATGGTTTAGGAATACACACAGCAGTATCAGTATTTGCAACATCGAAATCAACTCACCTGTAAAACATTCTCATAGAATTTGTTCAACGCCTATTAGCCAAATTATCAAATATTAACTTAGAATTAGGAATCCAGGTATGTAATAATGATTTAAATTAATATTGAAAGATCAAACAGATTAACTTTGAACATACTTTGTCATAACCAGCAATAGATGGCCCATGCTTGCGAGGAATTGAAGTTTCTATTCGGGAACGAGTAATAGTCAAACTGATGAACAGTTACCCAAATTAGCATGTGCAACTCTCAAGAACACAAGAGTTAAAAAACAACAAAACGGAACTAATGTCTTGAAATGAGAGCCTCGTAACTTGAACTCAAAATTATCAGTTTTAGTGTCTCGATATCTATGTTATACATCTTCAAATAGCAGATATACACCCAAACACCATTTCAATTCACATCAATACATCCCCTTTATAGCATGTGTAGGATCCTTTTATCAGTAGTTGAGTTTGATGATCATTAAAACATTGTTCTATTTCATACTATATTAATGTGTTCAAAATTCAAATCTACATGGTATCTTACTCGATATTACATGTGTGAATATAATAATTATGTTACCTTTTTCCCACAAGCAGAATTTGTGCCAATCCTTCTTGCATTAGCACCACTGCAAGATCAGCACTGGCGGAAGGATCTAAATCAGGAAAGCAAACCATCAGAGTCGGAAAAAAAAATCAGAAAAACATATATCGAATTGTTCGACTGAAAAATTACAGAAATATACCTGCGGCTTGTTGAAGTGCATCTATTGCTAGTGAGTCCCATAACACCTGCAACGTTAAAGCAACACTTTCAGAAACAACTAAAAAAAACTCTCTGTTAGAGGAAAAAAATGGACACACGCTTATTAATCCATCAAAAATAGAACCAGCGATTAGCATACGTCGCAAAACTGAAATTGCATTAAATTCATAAAACCAAATTACACTAAACATGGTTTATTCTAGGTAGATATTAGCAAAGTCATGCAAGAGATTGAAGATGGAAATAACTTTCAACAAAAAAAAAATGTGTTCCGAATATTACGATTGAAAGATGGAAGAGTAAATCAATCCCATATCTTTTTTTCAAATTCTTTAATTTTTGAAATACATATACCTTTTGAAAAAAAAGATTTTTTTGCCCAAAATGTATTTTAGTACCTTTAATTTGATCAACCGGGTTTTATAGTACCCCAAACTATTGAGGGTATAGAACACTACCATAGACTCGGCAAAAAAGTAAATGTTATACCCTGACTCAGCCACATGATTGTCACATGATTTTGAGTGCGTCTTTCTGTTATCTTTTTGACGGAAAAATAAAAAAAAATCCAATTTGGGGGATCTGGTAGTTTTCACGTCATTTTTAGGGGACTAGATTATTGATAATTCCAATACAATTCCTTGCTCCTCCAAATTCATCATTTAGACCTGAGCTAATCAATTATTTTAGTGGAGAGAATGTATTGTCTCTTTTTAAGACTTCAGAGCAAGGGTTAAAGATTGTTGATGAGGCTTTGGAGGGACGTGAACGCATCATACAAATTGCTTTACTAATCTGTTGAATCTATTTCAATTTAGTATATATATACACTAAATTATCATCTCATACGCATAGGCCCTCCAACTGATATATATATATATATATATATATATATATTCTCTTCATAATAATTGATTAGGTTTTGTCTAAAGCCGTAATAGGGGTAAAATGAATTTTAGTAATATTACACTTACACTTTCTTTCAAATTGGAAGTGAAGAAATTGTAGTTGGGTGTTATTGAATGTTTGTACCTTAGCTAGCTTGACTTCTCCGTCAAAAATATAACAGAAACACTAACTTAAAATGGAGGTACTAAAATACATTTTGACCTTTTTTTAAATAAATAAAAAGAAGAATTTGGATACATAGAATTATTGCCTATAATGAGCGGCTATGAAGGAGATGTTTCAACATTTTTTTGAAACCGAGTATGCAAAATAATATAGTCAGGACTAGGTAATCACTTGCAATATAATAGGATACAGAAGATAGTTTTTGGATGTGTTTGTGCTCTCTGAAGTTGTAATAGTATTAAGAAAATTGTACAAAAAAATAGCCAGATAAGAGAGACGCATGTAATGGGAGTAAAAGTCTTGTTTAAATTATTAACAAAAAAAGGGTAAACAGAAGCAATTGTGTTGCACCTGTTACGAAACTAACTATCCGAAACTGATTATTTGACAGCTAAATAAGCGGTTAATCAGAAGCAAAATCCATTTATTCAAATGTCAAAGATTAATTACTGTGGTTTCGAGTCTCATGATAACCAGTTTCAAGATGTAACCAAACATACCCTAAATTGGCACATAAGCAAACTGAAATGCCAACAAGGCCCCTCATAAACACATGACAGGCCTATACGAGATACAATAGGTATATGCATGACATTGTTTCAACCCTGAAGTGGATGAACTAATCTGTGGCATAAGATAAAAATAGTTGGAACATTTGGTAACCAAAATTAAAGCATACCTTTCGTAGAACAAAAGGCCGGTGAAGTTCTATTTCAAGTGTATGGAATTGACCTATCTGCAAATAAGAGAACACGTGTTAACACACTTAATCTAAAATATCTTTAAATCCCACAGATGTATAGTAAAATCAAGGTATAATATCAGTAGTTTGTGAGTAAAGAATGAATTAATTAGCTTTGACAACAAAATAAAACCACTTTGCAAATTGCAACCGCAACCTAACCTTATATTGCTTCTTATTTTCTTAATCAGAAAATTTAACAAGTTTAAACAAAATTGGCACATACTTTTACATGCTCGTTTTCCAGGATATTCTTCCCCCGTATTCTTAGCACAGAACCTTCTTTGTCATAATCAACGTTCTGCAAACAAATTACACATAGTAGAATATTACTAACATGTAATTATTAATGCTGGCACAGAAACATTATAGTATTGACAGTAACCGCACCTTACCTCAACTTTAATTTCCAGTTTTAATTTCACACGTTCTGCTTCTCTTGAACCAGAAGCCGCTTCTCTAAGAACTTTTCTGCGAGAGACACAAGGAAATATATATATATATACATATGTATATAGTGAATACTTTTCCATTTAGTTGTGCAGAATATGGATAATATTTAAGCAATAAAGTACATCCTAAAGTGAAGGATAAGCTTGAAGATGCCATTAACTGGCAAAGTTAGCTGCTTACATGAATAAACGACTTAACACATGAATCTCTTAAGAAATGTTGCATACATTCCCTAATTTAACGACACAGAACTCATTATTTATGTTTTACCTTATATCGAATTTAGGTTCTCGCAAATCACAACCATCTCTATTTCATCCAAGACCTTAAAACTTGAATAAACACAATCCAAGCCAATCTCCTTAGTTTTGAAATATTTGATTGTTTATGCTCCGTCTAACATTTCCATATTCAAAACCAACTACTGGTATATTTGTTTAACAGGATTGTTTGGTTGGCAGAACTTCAACCAATGTGTGTCACACCGAAGGGCAGTTCAACTAAATACCGTTTTCATTTTAACAAGCTACGGTGTATCTCTTATTTGGATAAGTTTCGGCTTTACTAAAACATTCGTGTGAACCAAACCCGTCAACCCAAAAAAGCATTTACATGTTTTCTTATGTTTGTCTACTATATATACATCCTTATTAGCATCAACTTATATCACTCTTATACTTTCATATGCATAATATTAGGATTCAATCATCCCGATTTTCATACGCATAATATTAGGATTCAATCATCCCAATTTTCATACGCATAATATTAGGATTCAATCATCCCGATATTACTCATCCCTCATCCAATACTTCCTGTCAGTGTCTCTAAATATGAAACAAGTTGTTCATCAGAAAAGTAAGCCAGTATGTTTAACCAAACCAAACCAAACCAAACCAAACCAAACAAATAAAATCGAATAGCAAATCGGTCCACCTATAGGGTGGATTGATAAAAACCAAAATTAATGGTTGTCCTTCATATTTGTAACAGGGTATAATATAATGTCAATATATCTGCTTCAATTACAAGAAAAATAAAATATAATAAATTAAAAAATAAAAAAAAGACCTGATAGTAACAGCCATGACAGTATCACCAGGAACAATTAAATTATAAGCAAGCCATAAATCGTCTGATTCATCAGGAATCATCTGTGTCCAAAAAACAATTAGAATTCGAATTAATAATTAATAAATAAATAATAAAGTGAAGTGGGTTTATATTATACCTTAACACTGCCAGGGCCATTAGGAGCGAAATCTCTCCGTACGATCTTCATCTCAACAACAACAACAACGATTGTATGTTGTTTGTGTTTTTTTGGCTTTTAGATTTTTCTAGGTATATATGTATGTATTTTTTTTATATTTTTATATATATATTGTGGGGTGTTTGTCTCTCAAGTTTTAAAAATAAAAAAAAAACTTTTTAAGATAATAATGATAATAATCGTAAGATTTTATTTTATAATTAGTTTTAAGTGTTGTTCGATAACGGGTAGTTTCAATATATGGTTATAAAAATAATTTAATAAATAACAAAAAAAAAAATTGAATAAACTTATTCTATTTGAAGAACATTAGCATTTACCACATCACTGTAATATAAATAAACATTATCATTTACCACATCACTGTAATACAAATAGAATACATCACTGATCACTATGATACGAAATAATAGATCATCATGATCAAAGGAAAGAAGTGTTTTTTGATTAAGTTGTCAATTTTTCTTTTATTAGTAACCTAACTAATGGATGTAAAAAGTCTAATATGTTTTGGATAGAGTAGCTCAAAAACCCGCTTCTTATAATATGATGACTTTGTATTTGTTCGGTTGAGCTCTTTTCAACCTTTTAAACTTTTAATAATCTAATGAAACAAACGTTCCATAAAAAGATCCTTATGATTAAATATAACTACTAAAATGGTATTTTCTTAAATAAATGCATTTACAATCCTTCATTTTTCTTACTTTTAAGTGTCGTCTTACACCTATTATCAAACAGTAAATAGGTAGACCAACAACAATCAGGTTCAACATTTTGATACTAGTATAACATACTAAGTATTATAATTAAATAAAAAGAAAGAATTAGTTAGAAACAAGACAAAAAATTATATAAAAAATGATTAAATGGTTGGTGATAAAAAGTGGTCTTATATTATGGGAACTGATATTCGTACCACTGCTTTTTATACTCCTACCACAATGTACAAGTATCACAATATACTGTACAAGTATTTAATGCACAGTTGTGGTGAAATAATTAAAAAGATTGGTACGAATATCAATTCCCTTATATTATCTTTAAAAAGCATGTATCATCATATCATATCTAAAAAAAAAATTAATACAAATCAACATGAAAATAATAAAAATCAAAAGAAAAACAAAACAAAAGAAATAAAAACAACAAAGTTTTAGCTATTATATGAAATATTCAAAATACAAATACAAAGTACTTAGCGTATTTTTCTGATGTTTTTTTAAATAAATTATAATAATCAATAATCAATGTCATATATTAAGAAAAGTCGTAATAATAATAGTTATATAATATGAAAGTCGTATGTATTTCAGCATTAAACGAAGGGATTAGTTTATGAGAATGTAACTAACTATGGCTAAATGGTCATAGTAGGAAGTGTTTCATTTTTCATTTTTTACAGCTTTTACCTTTTCCCCACCACCATCACCACCACCGGCATAGCTCTTAATCGAACGACTACTTCGTTCAGGAGGAGCTTCGCCCTTATCGGTCATAGATCTCAAGGCATTTATAAAGGGGTTGGAAGCCGGATGCATCTGAGAATGGTCTGGATTTAATGGGCGGTAATCCAAGAAATAGTGTGGTGGTTTGATACGGTACGAGCGTTGCTCTTAATGACTTGGCTCTGCCATGGATAACAAGGATGAAGTTAAGATGCATGTCAGTGTTAACTAAGATGCATGCATGTCAGTGTTAACTAAGATGCATAGTAATTACCATGCATCTTAGTTAACACTGACATGCAGTGTCGATAGGAAAAAAAAAGGTATGTTTTCGAACCGACACTGCATATTAGTAATATTTAAATGTATGTTAAACTTCGCATTTTAACACACTTCGCACAGTAACTCACATCTATATATCTATATATCTAACTAAAACAGTAGTTACCGAACATATTTAAGAACACTATTAACCTATTCCCGAACGTCACCAAACCTCTATTTTCTCCCGAACCAACCTTATTTAATTGAATTTATATTAAATAAAAATTATATAGAAAATATAAAAAATAATATAAGATCAAATCAAATCTAATGCAATATATTTCCAAATCCCGTACATAAAAAAAATTACGGATTTCCATAATTTTTTAACCCAGTTGTCCTCTTCTTTTTTTTTTCTTTTAGTCCGATCACACCCACACTCCCAGTCCCACCCACAATCCTCCGAGCTTCTTTTGGTTTCGACTTTATTGTAACATATTCGTTTTATTATTTTTCTCTCACTATTTAAATTGGAGAGGGCTTTCAAGTATCAGACAAGTTCAATTTTGTATCCTAACAAATGTGGATTCAAGTGAAGAATTTGAAGATTTGATATAACATGGATCAAAATGAACAAAAACTATGTATGTAAGATTTGATCAATTTATATTGAATTTATGTGTTAATTTACTTTATGTTTAATTCGAGTCATCTTTGCAACTTTTTCTTTGTAATAAGGTTTAATACTTTTTACTTTGTTGACATTTTAGTTGAATCTATATGAATATCTATTTTATGATACTAGAAGAATACCCGCGCGATGCGACGGATTTTAATCTTGAAGATGTTTTTATATTTGTGTTGGTTAACCTCACTAAAACCAAATCATTTGGAATAAATTTTGATGAATAGTAAATAAAAAA
>JAOXNX010000001.1:7876374-7892235 GCA_028566075.1 Solidago caesia | reverse complement strand
ACGTCTAGTTAGTAAACCGCGAAATGAAGGGAAAAATATGGTAGTTTGTGTCAATCTTTACTTAAATTAGTATTGTATATTTGTATGTAATCGTCTATGTTTCAAAGTTTCGGAACTTACTACTATATGTTTATATGCATTGTATGACATGGAACTGGGAAGTTGTTTAGGTGTAATCAGTTATGATACTGACAATAGTAATTTTGAATCGTTGAACACACTCGAATGTTTAAGGTATGCATTCAGTTTTGTAAGATTTTACAGGATACCCGTATATCAAGTCATACGATACATACAATATTAAATTTTTGAAAATTTGATACATACAATAGGAGGTTTATCAGATAAGTACATTTAATCGTAATTTTGGTAAAGTGTTGGATACTCTCTGACATAGTTTCCCTTAAATGAAATATATTTTGGCAACTGCTACTAAGTTTATTTAATTTTCTTGATAAGCATATGTTTCAATTTACTGCTACAGTTTTCGTTGAATCTGCTTCCTATAAAAGGCTGACTTTGTTAGTTTCATATTAAGATCTTTGTCATTGTCAAGACTTATTAAAGGGAAAATGTGTTAGATAATTTCATTTTTGCTTGGAAGATTAGGACAGTGGTAATTTAGTACGTAGTTCTAGACTTCTAGTATAGTTGCAGAACCGCAGAAGTAGCATTTTACATAACAATGCATGGCCAAAAAGCGTATTCCCATCATATGTCGGTCCTGTCGGATATGAATGCTCATATGTGGTTTAAGTGGTTATTCCAAGCACAACGCAATTGTTTGGCAGTGGATCAAGTTTTCTAAAGAAAATAAACTAACAAGAGGGAAAATGTTCAACAGAAAATATCTTGTTCATGGAAACATACACATAGCAAATGAAACCTTGTGGTGTGTGCTCTTTTCTAATATTTCATTCTCCTTTTGTTTTGCTAATCGCTAACTCATTTTGTGATGCATTCAGCCTTAATATGCACCTTTAAGTCCTATGTTTGCAATCCACTTTTGCTATTATGAATTTAAACTTGTTATTTCTTCATCTGACAATCAACATAATATTTGTTGTTAACTTGTTATCTAGTTAAAATTGTTTTGGTTTAGTACCATTTACGTCAATGCAGTTGCTGAAGGTTTTTTTTATAAGTATACTTCAAAAATCATTTTCATCCACCTTGAACTATAAAACTATCAATTTGAAATTTAAAGTAACAATTAGAATCTAATTTTGGTTAGTAGGAATATAGGTTTTTCATAATGTTGAGTGTTAGATGTTGAATCAAAGACTAACTAATTTTAATTATTAATGGTCCAGACTACGTGTGTACAGTCCTACTGGTTGTGTTCAGGTCAATAGTGATGGTAGCCAGTGATGAAGTCAGCAGGTGTGATGTAATAGATGTAGGGTAATTAGTCAAATCTCTCTATATAATTTGGGGGATGAATCAAGTACTAGAGTATATTTGGGTTTAAATTGCCTCAGGTTTCACTTTCTTATATTTACAGTTGTTGCACTTGCAAAAAGTAAAAAAACGAAACTCAGCCTTGAAAATGAACCACATATTAAAATGCCATAAGGATATCGGTATATGTATGCTGCGTGAATGGACTAAATTTAGTTACCTTATGGTTATCAATTTGATAAAACACTGTATTACAATAATAGAACGGTATGAAACTTAAGAGCCAAAAGCACTGTAGTGCATAAGTTTATCTATACAACTCCAACTAAGCAATTATTTCTCTCATACAACTCTCATAATATAAGTATTGGAGCTAAAATTGTCTGTCTTTCTGGAACAGTTAAATTATTTTCTTTGAAGGTTTGACCTGGTTAGACAACTTTTAAGCTATCATTCCTCTTAGAAAAACGATACAACTGCTTAGAACGTCAACCTATAAATAGGCCTAGTCCACTCATTGCTTAAAACATGGCTTAGTCATAAGGAACATCAATCTGATATTTAGATGGGACCAAATGTTAATATTCAATGCTTTTCAAAATTGGTTTTGTACGATGCATTTATTTTCATCATTCATTTATGAAAAAAAATTCAATACTTTGAAACGATGGATTCTTTGCCTGGTTTCTTTTTCCCAAAAATTAAATCTAAGTCTGGCTTAATTTTACTATTGCCTGTTATTTATGTTCCCATGCCGTCATTGTTGTTTTTGCCATAAAATGAGAAAAAAAAGTGACTGGCATAAGGTATGAAGTGAGAACCCATTTTGACCCATGAAGTGTGATTGAAGTGCCAATACAGCGATACCCATTTTGACCCATCAAAGAAATTACTCTGATTGATCCTCTCAGTTGATCAATCTGACTGTCCAAGTAATATTATGTGCTGTGTTTGAATTTACTCTGGAAGTTACAGTTTTCTGCTGTTATGATTTTTTATTTGTTGTTCTCTGTGGGATAATAAAATATGTTGAATTCCTTGTTGCACAGAGAACCTTAAAAACTGGGAAATTAAATTCAGGATTTTAAAACTTTTGGTGGTAATCAGGAAGACGTAAATACTTAATATGATTCAATCACTTACATTTTAACTTGTTTACACCTGTCCTTCCCACTAGTAAGTTGTGCTTGACTGATTTAAATTGCATCGTCACTGAAGCTGCTCTTTCTAAATGCTGATCTCTTTATTGCAGGGTGCTGGGAAAAGTTCTAAAGCTGGGTATTGTTTGACTTTCTTTTTTTACTGTTCAATATCTGCACAATCTGCAGGTGCTGTTTGATTAAATTGACTTTTCGTAAGGATTTATTACATAATGTCTCTGGCAAGTGTTGACGACAAGGAAGTGGATATTGTTATTGGTGCTTTACGCTCTGACCTTGTGTCTTTTATGGAGGAATGGAGACCTATATTTTCTCGGTTTCATCTGATAATTGTAAAAGATTCTGGCCTCAAAGAAGTAAAAATCCCTGAAGGTTTTGATGCTCGTGTCTACACTGAGTCGGATATAGTCAAAGTAGTCGGCTCTGCTAATGCTACTCTGTTTTCTGGATACTCATCTCGTTATTTTGGCTATCTTGTATCCAATAAAAAGTACATAATAGCAATTGATGATGATTGCAGCCCAGCTAAAACCAAAAATGGTGATCTAGTAGACATAGTTGCTCAACACATTAACAACCTTAAAACTCCTGCAACTCCTTTCTTTTTTAACACACTTTATGACCCATATCAAAAAGGAACAGATTTCGTTCGTGGCTACCCATTTAGCTTACGTAGTGGGGTCCCATGTGCTCTTTCATGCGGTCTCTGGCTTAATTTTGCAGACTATGATGCACCCACACAAGCACTTAAACCGGATATGAGAAACTCAAGATATGTCGATGCTGTTTTGACCGTACCTTTAAAGTCAATGATGCCCATGAGTGGAGTCAACATAGCATTTGACCGAGAGTTGGTGGGACCTGCTATGTTACCTGCTTTGAAGTTGTCGAAGGAAGGAAAGGTGAGGTGGGAAACAATGGAGGATATATGGTGTGGTCTTGTTGTGAAAACGGTGTGTGATCACTTAAAGCTGGGTGTGAAAAGTGGAATTCCATATGTCT
Source organism: Solidago caesia (assembly GCA_028566075.1). Taxonomy (NCBI): domain Eukaryota; kingdom Viridiplantae; phylum Streptophyta; class Magnoliopsida; order Asterales; family Asteraceae; genus Solidago; species Solidago caesia. Next base: position 7,888,672 of record JAOXNX010000001.1, on the reverse strand, counting down.
GGAGGAACGAAAAGGGAAGCGCCATTGATAGCTTGAAGAAAGAATGGGAAGGAGTGAAGCTTATGGAGGACGTGGTTCCGTTTTTTGAGTCGTTGACGTTGTCTCCTTCAGCTGTGACAGCAGAGAATTGTGTGGTGGAGATTGCTGCCGCTGTAAAGGAACGGCTTGCATCGTCACATCCGGTTTTTGCAAGTGCTGCAGAGAGCATGGTGGGATGGGTGAAGCTCTGGACGGCAGTCAAATCTCAGGTTTCTTCTTGAATTCTGGAAATTGGAACTTTCAGATTTTTCTATTTCTGAAAGGCAAGCAATAGGAGTTGGAAATAAGTAATGCTCTTTACTATATATTATGATACGAGATTTATACTTGATGTCGGAACAAGTCTAGACTTTTTTACTGAGCTTCATACCTTCTAATTTGTGTGTACTTTGTTAACTTGCATTACATGCTTTATTCGTTTTATGTAATGGAATATATTTTACGTCCCAGTGGTGTGAGTAAATTTTTATGCGATTTGTACAATCGCACAAGTATCATTTTTGTGTTTGTGTATCATCAATAGAGATTTCTCATTATGTAGGAAGCCCGGGACATTATTTATAAGCAATGGTTCTTCCCTCTTCAACCCTCAAGACTCACTAGCTCACTGTTATATTTTATGCATTTTATGCAAGAAGTCGCAATGGCATCATTCTTCTGTACTTTATGAATCCAAATAGGTTTCAGCTAAGACTATCAGGAGCAGGGCTTCCCAAGGAAGCCCCAAACTCACCACCATTCGACATATGACGCCTAGTCATCAATGGGGGCATTCCTTCATTTTTTTTCCGGAGCAAGGCTTCCTTGGAACGTCCCTTTAGGACCCACCATTTATTTTATTTTATATCCTTAATTAAATAAAACCTTAAATAAAAATAATATAAAATATAATAATAATATAATATATGTGTGAGTGGTGTGATACTTTTGCAGAGGAGGCCCACCATCATTCTTCACATAGCAGGCGTGCCAAATGGAACGGGCAAATTTTTTTTCCCCCCTAGAACGCCCCTCTGATTCCTGTAGCAATCGTTCCATAGCGTTCCATAGGCGTGATACTTCACTTTTTGGACGTTCCATATGTAAGGAAGACCTTACTCCTCAAAGCCTAACAGCAAATGTTATAATCCGTTGCCAAAAAATCAGAGCCTCGGACCAACAAATTATCTTTCTTGCCACTAATTGGCATCACTAAACAAGCTAGTGACTTCCCATTTCTGATTTGTAGAAGGCAAATGAATGTCAAAGTGAATTCAGTATGTTTTGCGTCTCGGGTCACATTATTGCTTCAAGATTTTAGAGTTACCAATGCTAAGTTTGTTGACTTTACATTGGTAGATTTTACCAATAATGTAACAGTCATTGATGTTTAAGGATTAAGCAATGCATTACCAACTAAATGCAACTAAACTCGTTGTTTAGTGACCAAATATATGCAATGCTAATAATGGCAGTGAAATTGCAAACGAGTTTTAAAGTTGGCAACGTAACAAGAGAAATACGGATGACACGTAACTGTTTGTGTTGATTGTATTTTATCGCGTGTTCTTAAGGCTTCCCTTGTCGACGATCAGTGGGGATGAGAACCAAAGCGACCTCAGAAAGCAATTTCACCATGCAATGTACTATACTAGTTATAAATGTTGAGAGGGTTGCTAAGATTTTCAGATCTCATAGAACTTAAGGTTTCATGTGATAAAACTTTTTAATTGACAAGATATGATTATATAAAATGTCAATGTCAACGATACCCAATCCCGTCATGAGTAGGGTATGGAGGAAGTGGGATGTAGATAGTTTTACTTCTACCCGAGGGTGAGAGGCATCTCTCTCTAAAAATGAGGATGAAATAATTATGCAAAGCACAAACAACTTTTTTATATGTTCTCTGTATAACCCATTTAAAATGAAACAAACCCAAAAATGGACAAAATATAACATAAAAAGGAAACAACCATGTCTCAACTTTAGCATTTGTGTCAGAAAACAAGAACATCAACAAAACAATAGAGTAAAAAAGGGGAATTTACATGTTAGTAGAGTTCTGTATGAACATTTTCACATATTGACACAAAGCACGAAACCTGAATATCACGTGCAGCCCAGACATCGTCTCACTGAAAAGTTGCTCCGGGCTCGAAGCAGTTCCGCAGGCTTGCGACTAGTTTTCCAGCGATCGAAGTGCTTATGAAAGGCATCCACTGCACCTTTAACTCCATCTTCATCAGCGATGGCCTTTGCCAATTCAGTAGCATTTGCTTTCACCTACAACATCACAAGTACATCAGTTGTTTCATACATAAAGTGAATTAGATTTTTTGAGTTCAAAACCCATAATAACATGGAGGTCAAGAGTTTAAATCCCACCATTGTCACTAAAGGGGGTTATGTTTCTATGTCTAACGGATCGAATGGGTATAATAAATACAATAGTAAAAAACATGTTAAATGGGTCGAACACGCCAAACAGGTCAAAAGGTGCCGAAAGTGTATTGTTAATGTATACAATCTCCCTAAAACATATGGCACTCAAACAATTATGCTCTTGTTGTGTTTTCCAGTCAACCGAGCCGAGCATCTCAACCTGTAGAGAACAATCTGTTTTTCACCTGCTAAAGTGCTACCCAGCCCGTCCCCCCCCCCCACACAATTTAACACCTTGTATAAGTCAACCCAACTCATGGAGTCATGGTATAATTTGAAGTTTCAACTCGTTAAATTAATTTGGACTTACTTCTGGTTTCAACATGAATTGTATTGCAGAAACCAATTTCTTTAGTGAAAACTCCTCGACAGGAATTGGAGGGGGCCCTACTCCTCTAGCATGCACCTGCCGTCCCCAAAATGGTTGGTCTCCAAAGAAAGGAACCACAGTTGTCGGACACTAAAATTTGTTCTGAATGATTAAGAACAATATGCAAAAAAGATATAGAAGTGCTTAGAAGTCACTAGATAGCAAAGTTTACCGCAGCTTTAAGACCAGCAGCAGTTGTTCCAGCACCACCATGATGAACCTGCAATAGCATAATACAGAATGCTTTATTAGGTGGTAAGGGTGGAGGTAAACTTTGGACTAAAGTAGCATGTTGCAGTGTAAATCAAATCTCAGATATGTGCAGAAGAGGTATTGATCTTGTAGGAATATAGATAATAGAGGTGCCGATTTCAACCCATCACTTACGATTGGGTCGATCTGGGTTATGTTTCATCTCAAGGTGGTCAAATCAAAAACTCTAGCTAAACCAGGAATGGGTCAAACACATCAAAATTGTCGTACAAAAGTTTTTTTTAAATACAAACTACCTCCTAAACCCTTTCATAAAAAGGCTCAGATTATTATTGTAATAATACACTCTTTTTGTTTTCATCAACTTATTTTAAGAAATTAGCAAATGAACAACATGAACCCGTTGTGACCCACTACCCAAACTCTCCGGCCCATCCATCGTTATTCCCCTCTACATATACGGTAATTATCCTCTAAACAAAGTAAACGTATTCTTTAAACTCCAACTCATGTGCACAGACTTAATGACTTAAACAGAGTAAAGAAGTATTACCACAGCAGCACATTGCAGGAATAGCCAATCATGTGGAACATTATCTAGCAAGTACACTGAATCTTTGGACTTTGCCACTGTAAAAGAAAACTGTCAGTACATCTGGACTCTCTCTGGATTTTAAAAACTGCATATCATCAATTCTTGGTGATTTCCAGTGCTAAAAGAACAAAATGAATATAGATGTCTTACGGTTTCCCAAGCCACCCCAGCCTTTGTTAATTATCCCCCACTGTCCAGTAATTTCCAAGGCTTTAATTATTATCTCTGTCATTCCGTCAGGGTCTTGAACAGGCTGCGTCATCAATCAGAAATTAGAATACGCAGTAGAGGTGGCAATCTCGAACCATTTACTTATGTATGGATTTTTTGGGTTATCTTTCAATCTCAGTAGAGGTGGAGTATAACTTCACGTGAATTCACCATTTATTGCATATAGGATCAAAGATCCAAATAGCTAGTTGAACTGCTGGAATATATAACCACCAAGGGTTGTCAAAATTGGTTATGAACATTAAGTTAACAAATTTGAGAATTGGAGACCCAAAGTTCAAACCTTGGATAACACAAAAAAAGTAGAGAGAAAAAAAGAAGAGAGAGCCCTTGTAAGGCCACACCACTGTCCCTTTAGGAGAGCTTTACCCGGTTCAAGTTTGTGTGTTGGTGGACCAGACCTCGTGGATTAGTCAGCAAGGCCGGCCACCACGATTACCAAAAAAAGGAAAAAGGTAGTAGAGATATAACAATTAAAAGGACAGTAATAAACTAAATTCACGGGAGAAAACTCACTAGGCTACCAAATCCAATGTAGATGGGTTTTTTACCATTCTCAAGCCATTCCACTAGTGAATCTGGAGGTACATAACTCGATGCAAGGTCTAAGAAACAGAAACCTACAACATCAATATGTGGACCCCAATCTGAAATTAATCAAGAATACAAATCATTAGTAAATCTTAAACATGCACATTATATACAGGAATTACTCGCTTACACCAGTTCTGTTTCTTCCATTTTAAGGTTCTGTTTTAACCAGTTACTTACCCGCCCAACCCATCGCTTTTATCACGTCTAGTATAAAGAAACACAGACCTTTTGGTTTGGGGACAAGATGTGGACTCCAAATATATCCATAAGGCAAATTTTGGGGAGAACTATATGAGGCGCTTAAATATGTCACGGGTCTTAGCTTCAAACTTTTCTTTCTGAACTCATAAAGTATATCTCGCATCCCCATATAAATTAATGCATCAACAATCTGATATGAAAGCTACAGCAAGCATCGAGGTGGTAATAATAATAAAATGTTAGAAGGTAACAATGGTAGTTAGTAAAATCCGATAATATAAAGATACTTGCCCTATTTGCAACAGGTTGCCTAACCCGCGAAAGAGGATGTGGAAATTCACTTGTAGGCCTGAATAAGTGTTAAAAGAAAACAAGAAAACTAAGCAAACAAAAGAGAAACAATAGTAAAATAATGGGACCGGGGATGTCTCCAAGTGGTAAGTTAAATAAGCACTAGAAGACGCTTACGTCCATGGCATAGTAAAAAAGATGTGGAGTGGAACTTTAAGTCGCTCTGCAACATGAGTATGACCTGGGAAGTATAAGTCAATGTTACAGTTAATTATTAAACTAAATTCAAATAGTTAAATCCATCCGAATTTCACAATTTCCGTAGTATATCTACCAAACATGCGACTAATACTAGATATGGCATAACACATGTAATTTCCGAATTCCAATCATGCTCAAATATGCAAGAATGTTTCTATATTCCATTTTGATTTGTAATTCTTGTAGCCTAACACAACAAATAAACCATAAGATCTATAATTAAGCAACTTCAATTTCAACTTGTAATAAAATGAATTATAACAAAGAAGAGACAGATAATAGGCGCTGGTCCTACCATATGCTGGCGGGTTAGCAATTATAGCATCGACTTTGAATGGAATGTTGGTATCCGGATCATTATCTATACATGCAGGATATAAAGAAAAGACAATATCCTTTATCTGACTTCTCTGAATTTGTATCTCTGAACGGTCTGATGGCAAAAATCCTTTGTGCTTCACCATGTCTATACAACAAATACATATAGATACAAATTACCTCATCAATACTAGCAATATAGGGGATGTTTGGATGTGCACTAAAATAAAATAGACCATAGAAAATATGTATGAATGTGCTTCGGCAAAACCGACGTTTTTATGAAGGCGAGACGTTTTCTGAAATGGAAGTGAAAATCTCTCCAAAAGGTCAGATAAGTTATTTTACTTTACCCTTAGATAATCAGTTCTGTAGCAGCTGGTATAGAACTCCTTTACGACCGCTAAATCATTATATATTTTAGGAAGCAAAATATGTTTATCCAAACATTAAATACCGATTATTGCGACTTCAATTCTAAATAATAGGATATCTAGTTTCAAAATGCAAACACAAACACAAATAGCCCATGGCCATAAATCAAAAATGTATTCAATAAATAATCGATGTATGTATATGGCTACTTACAGCCAGCAAGGACTTTGGGATCACCTCCCAGAGGGAAAAATTCCAATCCGGAAGACTTGACAAATTCCTTAAAATTCGAGTGAGTTGCTAATCTCACCCTATGACCATATTCCTGGAAAGTATAATACAGAAACTTAGGACAAATATTTCTCAGCTAATCAAACAACATGAAACATGTGGCTTCCATTTATATATGTCAGAGGAAGTATATACAGAACCTGTAAACGTTTTCCAATGGCAACAAATGGTTGTACATCTCCTCTTGTTCCAACAATAAGCATAACAATTTGCAAAGGTGGGGGATCTGGTATATCTTCTGTATGATCTTGGTCTCCATTAGATACACTGGTCTCAATTTTGGTACCAAGATCCAAACTTTGCAGCTTAATCTCATCGGGAATTTCAACTTGCACAGTACCATCAGCTTGAACACTAGTGAGCCGATTCAACCATTTTAGCTGCAGAAAGTAAATGCTTCATAAATCACTGTCAACAGTCTATATCATCATTTTTCAAATAGATATCAATCCCAAAGTATTTTCAGATCAATGGAACTCGACCTGCCCTATTTCGACCATACTAAAAATGTCCAGTTTCAACCCAAACCTGCTTTGACCCGTTACCAACCCCGCCCGTCTTGCCACCTCTACTTATAAGATTACTACAGCAATTATATGTTCAGTTATTTTCATGATAGAATTGCAACTTTTATCTGATCCCACACAGTACATTTTAGCATAACATATGATTTCGTGTAATCAAACTTAAAGCAAGATTTTCCAAAAGAGTGAGTTCAAGGATTTCATTCATATTCAAAATAATCAACAATAAAGATAGAAAACTAGATACAAGCGAAAGCGAAGTCAAAACCTTCTTTCTGATAGGAATTTTACTATCAAAAAACTTAGCTCCGAGTAAGCCATGGATTTTGTTGCGGCTATTTCTCCAAGAATTTACATGCTGACTATTGCTTGTCTCTGATGAACTTCCATGAGGGCGATTTTCATCAATAGACTCTGAGCAAAGAAATTTGAAAGCTGTCGATTAATAAGTCAACAAATAGAATAAACTTCATTGTGATAGATGGAGACCGGAGAGACTAATGAATAATGATGCATACTGGATGTAAGTGCAAGTTTAAAGGCAGTGTAGACCGGTTCATTTCATCAGATACAACCTAGAAAAATAGACAATGAGTTTTTAAAGAGCTTCCATAGCATATTTGGACATTTCATTGGTAAGCCGTATATTTATGTCACTGGTGGTACATTAACATCGTGGATGACAAGGAAAACAAAACTAATATTAACATACCAGTAGAGTCACTTGTAACTCCAATCTAGTTATATACTTATATTATACCACTGGAATCAACATTCTAGATAATTTGTGATCATGCTAATAAATTATAACTTAGTCATCTAACTAAAAATCCTCCCAATCCTATCACCGTGGAATAAGGGCTCACTTACATCTTGTGCATTTTATGGGGAGCTATGGAATAAGAAAATTTGATTTCACAAAGATACAACGGACTACAAATGCTCTCTGGGTCATCGTGTCACCATGGAACACATGCTACTTCTACTTTAGCCATCACTCGATAAGGAAGAAGGGTTGATCATGTCAAACCCTAGTTCTAACGAACACGCTAATCGCAATGCATCCCATAGGCCATAGCTTAAGATATATATCCACTTGTTCTAATTTTTTCACCATTATGGATTATCAATACCAATGCGTCATATCATATGACTTAGGGACTCATAGTGTATACATTGGCCTATATATATATATATACACCACACTAAGGGTAAATGGACGGGAACCCTCTGGTCCCATGTACCGTCTTGGTATCCATAGCGCACACGGTATAGAACTCATGCCTGGTGACTCACCATCCTCACACATGGATCACAAGATATAGTTTCTCCACTTGCCTTTGACAAGTTTCGAACCTGTGACATGCAGCCTTCATCTGTGGGCCCATGTGGTCACATGGTGGCGGTACCACTCCATCTATTGATGGATTGGTGTAATGTATATACATATAGAATGTGTCAGATATTTGTATTATTTCAGCTTGTAGCAGAAAATCATACTATGCACTAGAAATATTTCCATTCTAGAATAGTAGAATTTCCAGTAAAACTAGCAAGGGCTTCTTACAAGGCATATGGATGTGTTTCCTAAAAACAATATGTGACAGTAGAATAATCAAATGAAGATAATCAGATGTACAAAAAAAATATATATATACAGAACGATAACGTTTAGATGTGTGTTAAAGACGGTGGTTGGTTGTGCTCCTCTGGTGCTTGAAAATGTAATAATTGCCTTCAAATGACTTGCATAAACCATAATGATAATTAGATAATCACCTTCAAATACATATATCCAAACACCCCCATAAATGCAACTATTTCAGCTAAAATGACTTATTTGTAAATTGGTGTCGCTACAAGTTGTTCATGTTATTCTCTTTAGCAGACAAGATCAAGTTTCAGGCATTTGGTCAATAGTCAGCACTTTATTGGACTAGGTGGAGTATCATGTTGACAAATGACAAATTTCAAGGAATGGAAGGAGAAGCAAACTTATTGTGCTAACTTCATACTATAGTTAATTCTACTGCTACTCCTAAAGTATGTGTAGCACATAAGGATAACATTAGAATTCCTTGAACTATAAGCCAAAGTAAGATTAAACATGTAGATGGGATTTAAATCATACTACTGTATAGAATGACATGGAATTAAAAGAAATACTATCAACTTACGGAGAAAATTTTCCATCGACTAGCTTGAAGCGTCCGATTTCAAATACACGAATAGGTAGTCCTTCCCATATCTATATACGAGTGAAGCAAAATGGAATCATTTATACTAAAATATAACAATAAGCAACAAGAATGGTAAACAAAAGGATAAATAACTAATTGAGATTTTTAAGAAAGAAATACTCACGTCCCACACTATTGTTTTTCCATCATAACCAGCACTCATAGCTATCCGTGGATTGAAAGGATGAACATCCAAAACGTAAGTCTACAAGTAAAAGCACAATATTAGAATATAAATACATGTGACAATTACAGTCTGAAGCTTTATTTTTATGTAACATAAATTAGGGCAGGTTAATTGCAGTAAATAATAAGTTATCAAGTGCCCAATTTTATATTATGCACCATAACTATTCAGGACAAACAAGGTACTACGCCCTATTTTCGTTTAAATTCAAGGAACTACACTTTCTATATGTAAACACTAAACTTCATTTCTGTTTCTACGTAAGTGACCATGTTATGGTCCCTCAGTTTGATCTCTTCAATTCAAAACTATCTACAAGTATATAGTCAATACTTTCAGTTATGACATTCCACTTCTCTTTGTGATATAAAAGTGACATTGTACATGTAACAAGGTCAAGAACCTTCAGAAGAAGTCAAGAAGATGAAATATTTCAAAGAAAAAAATAAAAGCACTTACAGATTCACTGTGACCTGTTAGAGAATGGACCAGGCTACCATCAACAGCATTCCATACACATATTCTGCAATCTGCATCCAGTATATATTAGAATAACACATTCAGGACTTCTTTCACATAAAAATAATTTAAGTTATATTCAACCTACCCATGATCGCAGCAAGTACAAAACGATTGTCAAGGCTCCAGGCAATCATGTTAACACCACGTGGAGTAGGAAGAATCCGTTGACGTGGACCCCCTCTTGGTGGTTGAGGCGGCATTGGAGGTGGAGGAACTTTCAAGTGATATGCTCGAGTCCATCGTCCAACTCTTCCCTAAAAGTCAAAGAATCTACTTAGTTAACAGCTGCAGGAAGTGGTAAAAGGAATTAATAGAGGTGATAAAATGGGCTGGTGGGGGGTCTAGGTAACAGAAAAAAGAATCGGTTTGGGTAGAAACGGGTCGTTTTTCGTTAAAAAAACGAAAGTGTTAGTTATGATTACAAAAACAATAAGAGTATCTAATGATCTAAATCTTAAAATAAAGGAAATAGGGGTTGAACACAAAAACGATAACATTTGAGTGACTTTCAAATTGTTTGACCCATTAGTCCCATTTGACCCGTTCCCTTTTTAGCTAATTTTTTATTTGACCCATTTGATATAAAACTTAGCCCAAATCGCCCAACTCATTCGTAAGCGGGTCAAAATTGCCAGCTCCGGGATTCCTTAATTGCATAGAGATCAATAAGATCAATCAAGTTCAAAAAACTTGAGAGAACAAGAGTTGAGAATGGTATGATGGAATATCTCACATGAGATCTACGTGATTTTGGAACCCAAATAATTGCACTGCCATCACGAGAACACGTAACAATGTTGTCATGGGTAAACCTGGAAAATTGAGCATTCGATTTAAATAATTTAGACCACCTTGTCATGGGTTAAAACTTAGAAATTGAGCATAACACTTCAATATTAAGAATAAATATCCCGAATCAGAAAGAGATTCACACTATTTCTTAAAGTAAATGAAAATTTTTAATAGCTATTTAAAAGGAAATAAATAAGCACCATGTGTTTTTGAATTTTGGAAGGTTTTCTTCCTTTGAGGCATCAGATGGAGATAATCTAGCAGTCACAGTGCACCCACTGCATCATAATGGAAAACAAATTTTAAAGTCAGCCAAATTATGAAAAACTAATAATGAAAAGTTATCCAGTATTGTACCTAAACTGTACATAGTTAACATCATTTTCATGTCCAGCTAAAATATCCATCTCATGATTGGCTTGCTCTGGATCATCATTGCTAGGTTTACAGGCATTCCAAACCTGCAAGTAGTTAAAGTAAGATACAGGTCTCCAATTCACATTGGTCATCTAACATTATCTATTCACTGTTAGAAAAGAAAAAGAAAACAAAAACATCTGAAACCTTTTTGTTACGAATTAATTATTTTTCATGTTCTCAAGTAGAAAAGAAAGGGATAGAACGCTTTCAGTACTACAATTAATACCCTTCCTATGTAGTTTTGTCATTAAGAAAGTTTATCAGGTTTCTGGTATCATTTCCTCCAATCTACCCACATTTGTAGGGAAATTTGAAGAGAGAATCAGCCAAAAAATTTCTTACGGTTCATTTCTTAATTTTATCTTTTACAAATCTCAAAAACAGAACATTTTAGGTTCTCTCCATTTTTTTCCAAATCTTTCCTTATCTCTCTATGTTTCAAACTTAGAAAATACTACGTGTTAGGGGATTAGAAATGGAATTAAGGAAGATGATATGCATGAATGTAGGCTAACAATTATGGAAATCAACTTAAGAGTCCAAATACAAGCAGAGGCGGAGACTAAGGGGGTACAAGGGGATCAGCTGCCCCCTCAAAAACTTTCATGGATATTTATGGTTTATGCGAACCTGCCCCATTTAAAAAATAAAAAATAAAACTATTAAGTGGACAGTTTTAAGTTTTTTTTGCCCCCACAGTGATAACTTTCTGGCTCCGCCCCTGAATAAGTGAAAGAAAAAAGTAGAAAATACTGACTAATGAAATTCAAACGGTATTGTTAAAGTATACCCTTGCAAAAGTGTCAGAACTTCCAGTGACAAAAACACTTCCACTAGCATTGAATGCGCAGCAAAATATCTGATGAGTTTGCGGAACATAACTTGATGTTGATGGGCCATTGCTTTTCCCTAGTGTTACAAACATAATCTTAAATATAAGTTTTATAAAAAAAATGAGTTGTGACAGGCCCACGTAACATCTATGACTAACCAGCTTGAGGTTCAGGAGGCTTAGGGATATATATCCGTGGGCTGAACTGAGAGTGTCTAGCATCCCAAATCCTACATGAACCATCGTCAGACGACCTACAGGAAGTAAGAAAAGAAGATTAAAAAATGTTACAAGATGTATGCATACAGCATAGAATCATAAAACGGGTAGCCGCTGTAGACCATAGAAATTAGTCAACTAGCAGATGTCGGATTTTCGGTTGAAAATGTGATATTGAATAATCAGATAATCAGTGGAAATAAAATGCGGGACAAGGATTAGTGTTCGAATGTGGGCACACGGTGCCAAGTGTTTGCCAATTTGTGATTATAACTAGGTTCCCTGATGCTAGAAATTGATTAAATAATCCAATTCAGAATGCAGGGGGGGGGGGGGGGGGGGGGGGGGGGGGGGGGGGG
>JAOXNX010000001.1:7826924-7839981 GCA_028566075.1 Solidago caesia | reverse complement strand
CCTAAACCCTTATCTTTTAAAATATCTCCACTACCACCTTTACATCAATTACATTAACATCAACCTACACCACTCGAAGTCGCCGCCACCACCAATAGTTGCCGTCATCACAACCAGTCGCCGCCGCCGCATTGCGCGGGTACCGTGCTAGTAATATATAATAATAATATTATATATATATATATATATATATATAGTGTATAGATATAGATATGGGTGTTGCTATTTCCACCATATAAGACAAACGATTGTACAATTAATACTGCATACCATACAACTGTTTAAAGCATAAAAGTGATGGAAATAAACAAAAAGATGATGGAAATAGAACGACACATAGATATTGATATAGAAATAGAATGTAAGTCGTAGGTTACTACGTGGATACTATATTGAGCCTTTTATAGCCACACAATACATAAATAAATACATAATATAAGTCGTAGGTTACTACGTAGATACTATGTTGAGCCTTTTATAGCCACAAAATATACATAATACATAAAACACTTGAAAGACAACAAGTACGAGATTCTTAATTCTAAGCTACGTATGTATGTATGTTCCAGTTACATTGAAGTCTATAGCCAATGGGGTTGATGTTCAATCGACAAGTATAATATTTTGTTATCGGTTAATCGGGTTCGAGATTCACTACTCATATTTATAAGGATGTTAAGGAAGCGAACCATTAGGGTGTTTTATTGGTTAGGCAAGTATTTTTAAAAAAAAAAGAAATTTTTTGGAAGTTACAAGTTCAGTTCTTGGTTTCTTAAGAAAAAATACCTAGTGGTCACATAGGTTCACTTGTTCTAACTCTGGGCTCGCAAAGCGAGTAGCTCTTGAGATTAGTCTGCTCGTAAAACGAGTATGACACCCATAGTTATAAAAAAAAAAAAAAAGATGTTATGGGTATTTGTTATTTGAAAGTATTTTGAATTCAATTCTAAATATTCTGGTTAATTTAAAAATAAGAATATAATAGTTTGATTTTAAAAGAAAAAAATATTTTAAAGTCAATGCCACATGGGTGTTCCTTAGTATTGCAAATTTTCATGTTTTGTCTCCCTAACTAAGATATCTTAAAGTAGTTATCTTTAATAGATGTTGTGTTTTTTCTTTTTTTCTCTTTTTTTTTTTAACTTTTAATTTTTTTTGAACATGTAAAGTGCAATCTTTACGAATTATTTGTTGCTTTATATAATATAAGCCACTTGTAGAGTTATAGGATGTATCGGTTAACTTAAGATAATTAGTCGATAAGACGTACAACTAAAAACAATTGGTGATGATTAACAAATTGATTAACAAATAAATAAAGAAATAATTGCTTAATCATATACATCGGTTTAGCATTTTCTTTATACATAAATTTAAAATGAAATATTTTATCGGTTAAATGAAAATCAATCAATTGAATTCTTTCGATTTAATTAATTAGTAACTTTAAAGTAAGTAAAACTCATAAAAATATATATAATTATAACTGCACAACACTAATTTAAAGATAGACTTATAAAATAGTATAGTATTTACACATATGTACTTTAAGATTGCATAACTTTTGTACGTCACATTTCAAAAAGTTGCATATATATAGTGGCCACCAGTTATGAGGGACCCCGAACCTAACCAAAAAAAAAAAAATTGGCACGAGTTCTATCCTCGTTTCTTAACGGATTTAATCGACTTCATCTGGTGGTATCCGTTCAAGTGTACTTACCTCAATACATTAAAACCTTGTAAGGTGGTTGTGTAAATATCAATGCAGTATAATGGATTAAGAGGTTCCTTCTGATTTACCTTTTATATGACAATTTTAATTATTTAATAAACATTTTATCTATATTTTTATGGACACTGACAGTCACAAAGTAACTAAGGGGTATTTGTTTGATGGATACAAAAATCAAAGAATAGGTATGAATAAAACCTATATATTTGCAAATTTTCAAACCCACCATAGGAGTTGGGTATGAATAAACCCATTCCTATCACTATGAATTGAACTCTATACCCATAGTGATTCCAAAGTTTAAACCAAACACTCCCTAAATGGACTAACACTATAAACTGTTATATCTCTGGATGTTCCATCCAACATGCGTCTATAGATCAAAATTTAAAAGGTGGTCAAGATAAGCTAATTCCCGTGGATGTCTATTTGCCGGGCTGATGTTTCAACTCGCTCCACTTGGCCTGTTTTTGACAAGTACCAGAATTACCTGTCACCCAGCCGCATATTTCACCCCTTCTACAAACTGTTTCCTGATCCTATCGTTCTCATGGACGAAATCTCGCCCTAGATGTCGACTACAGAAGGTTCGGACCAGGCTTTAGACCCCTTTGAATGAAGATGCATTGCATAAGTTCATAGGGATATGATATGTGAGATTAGAAGTAAGCAATAAGAATTCAGTAAGGAGAAAAAGTGTACACAAAAAACTATTTATTATAACTATGAACGCATCCTACTTTGCTTATAGGAACACATATTCCAAGAGTAATGTCACTATGCGTTAAAGATTGCATAGTAGAACCTGCATGTCTTAATAGATGTATGTCTAAGACTCTAAGGTATCAACATGGGCAGGTCTTTCATCTTCTAAAGTGGAGTCATCGGAGTCACCTCTAGATATCATATTCATAAAGCTTTTACTGGCGTGTCCCACAGCCTGTGAAGTCTTCTTTGCAACCCCAGCAACAACTGGTTGTATTGAGATGACAGGAAGGTTTGCTCGTTCCTCGATCATTGCTGTTTACAAATAAATAATAATAATATAAATGTAAAGAAAAAAAAGAAGCTAAAATCTCAATCAAAGATAGGAAAATCAAGGTGGCCAATTCGACCCATTTACTTTTAAAAGGGTATTCCGATTGTGTCTTCTAAAGGATGAAGAGAGTAAAATAAAGGAACTAGCTAATAAATATGGGTTGAAAGTCGCCCAACTTGTAATTAACATGCATTCAGACTACTAAATCGTTTCATTCACAAATTTTGATTACTACTAGGGTAATAGTATAAATTTTGTAACTATGTTTAGCACAAAGAATTTATTTTCAGTTAATAAAATAATTGGACAAAAAGTGTTTCAGCCAACCCAACCCTCATGCCATATAAAGAGTTATCCGTTTTGAGCCGTTACCCAACCCGTCCATTTTGTAACCTCTAGAATAAAATGCACAAACAGATTGCAGTAAGTGCATACGGAAAGAACTTAAAGCATACACATAGTTTTCTGTCGAGCCAAAGAACCAATTTGTCGAACCCCAGCTTCTGCTGCTTGCACAGCTTGAGCAGACTTGTTTACCCCGTCAGAGATCTCTTGACTGAGATATAAGATTACGAACGAAAATGTAAGATTTCATGGCATTTTTTGGCTGATACCAAAAAATATACAATCAATAACATGTGATAATTACAATGCTCTGCAATTAGGTAAGGTTTGCTCGAATATATTCAAATAATACGGAATGTTGCATTGATTGGGGTATCCTGAAGATGGAAATTAGTATATTCCTTTTGAAAAGAATAGGTTAACAGAAACGGACAAGCAATAAGAGAGCGTGATATATAGTATTAACCTCAAGTCACTAAGCTCGAGGGTAAGATCACTGATTTCCATGCCAGAAAGCCTGATTGCAGCCATTGTACTAGGAAGTTCCTCACGAGCAGTATCTGCCAACTTTTCAAGAGCAATTGCAGTTCTGCTCATCGCCTGTTGAACAAACGCAAACTCCACAATTTAGCCTTACAGAGAAAGTTGTGGATTTATAAATGTAAAGGGGTCAAACACATTCATGATCAAACACAACCTAAACTACGTACTTGCTGTTGAGTAAGTGTAGAACTGCATCCAAAATATTCGATAAAACATATTAAAAAAACCTTTAAAACGCCCCGTGTCTCAAAAGAGGAGCACTTTACAGTTCAAACGAAACATTGAAAACAGCTTAATTGGTCAATAATACCGTTGATGGAAAACTTTGAGAAGGGTACTTGTAGGACCTTTGTAAAAGCAAGGGTAACATGCCTAGACGGTTTTTAAAGAAATGTGATGAATATAATACAAAAATAAATAAATGACGGCAACCGGATAAATGATGAAGAGCGGCATAACCCTAGTGTTACCAAAGCATCTCTAAGGCCACTAAGGAGCAAAATACTTTGACTCTGCAGTTTAACTGCTGTCAGCTAATCCCGACTATGTTAGATCAAGCAAAATACCCCCTCAACCCATATCTTATTTCCTAATAGAATATACTATACCAAGGCCTCTCTCCCCATAATGCAACACCAATTAACAACCACGGAAAAGAGACACACTTCATGCAACATCAGTTTGTATAAGTAAAACAGTACAATCACGTAACGTTGCTACTAATAGTTATAAAAACAAGTATTATTATGACATATAACTAGAGTACATGACATCTAGGTTCTAGTACAACAAAAGGATCATAATATTTCAAATGAAAATAAAATAGATCCCCTGATCTTACAATGATGACATTACAAATCATGAAAGAACAATGGGCAATGGCCAAGTTATTTTTTCATTCACACGGTTTATGCTTTCATAGTAGGGATCTCATGAAGTGCTTCGAAGCTGTCATTTTTGTTTGAATTTGGTGCTTCTGAAGGAATAGAAACTCCAAGGTGTTTACTTTACATCGGTTTGTTGCATCCAATGTTCTAATGGAAGTAAAGATGCTAGCATTCTGTTGGATTTTAAGTAGAAAAAAGAACCTGAAGATTGACTTAGAGCTATGGAATGATAACCCTATGATAGCTTGCTCTAGTATTTAAATATTGTTGTTCTACTTTTATTATTTGTGTTTGTATTCTAGCACCTTGCTATTTGGTAAATTTCTAATAAAATTCTCTGCTGTTTAAAAAAGAATTAAAAAAAAAGAAGTAGTTAGATTTACAAACAAAATCGATTTCCATTACATGATTACTCATTTTATCAAGTCTAATACTAATTACTAACAAAAAGTGTTACCAAGACACTTGATGATGGCCTAGGTCCTAGAGCAACATATGACAGATGTATGTTATCCAAAAGTTTGTCCAATTTCATTTGAGTTGCTTTAGTCATTATTTACCAATGACTTATCCATCAGCTCGATATAAAAGAAGGTTTTGTTAATGAATTTCGTTAGGAGGGGGGTATTTACAGTTCAACTTTGTCATTCGGCATAAAAAAAAACACTTGGTTTCTGTTGTGATAAAAATACAAAAACTAGCTAGTCATATTCAAAAACCATCTCCAAGGTGGCCCAGTGGTAAGGAGGACCGGAAGAGACCCAGTTCGAACCTCCCTGGGTAAACACATTGGGAAACGGCCACAGGAATACTGGTTAGGCCACGTATTGAATCTCCTGGGTAGGCTGAACAGGGATCGGGTTTAACCGTGTTTTCATATTTAAAACTAAATAAGAAGGGATTATTTATCAAGATATATATCCATAATAATACGACATCGAATTCATTCAATATATATGTATATAACCACATAATCAAATTTTAATATGATCCCGATAAAAAGACACATGTTAGGCAGGCAGTTGTTATCGAAAAAAAGATAATGAGAGTAAAGGAAAAGAAGTTACAAAGAGTGTAGGAACAGCAGCCATGACAAAACCAGTAAATGAAGCCGTGGCCTGCAAAAAATAACACATTAAGGTATGTGATTAAAATAAATTTACATTAGTAATATATTTTGAATATATGTATATATCTAAATATATTTAGCCAATGAGCTCTTGGTCTTCAAGGGAAGGGTGGGAGGCTTTGCCACTCTGGAGGTCTCGGGTTCAAATCCGGGCAGTGATGCTTAATTAAAAGAAAGAAACTGCTCAGTGCCGCCTTCCGTGGGTTTTGAGCCCAATACCTCGACGGTGCATGGGGAGGTTAAGATGTAGGCAGACCTTACCTCTACTTAAGTAGAGAGGCTGCTTCCAATTTTCTACCTAAATGGTAGAAAAGGCCTTCCAACCTTTGCATGGGATGAGGATCGAACCCATGACCTCTGTCTCCATAGGCCAGGGTGTTTACCACTGATCCAACCTTTGCAGTGACGCTTAATTACTAACTACTAACAACTAACAACTAACAACTAACATTTGCCGTTA
Source organism: Solidago caesia (assembly GCA_028566075.1). Classification (NCBI taxonomy): domain Eukaryota; kingdom Viridiplantae; phylum Streptophyta; class Magnoliopsida; order Asterales; family Asteraceae; genus Solidago; species Solidago caesia. The sequence continues at coordinate 7,833,843 of JAOXNX010000001.1, read as the reverse complement.
AAAAAACGATATGTAAATATATTTATAGAATAAGAAAGAAAGAGGGACCGTGCAAGCGATGAAGGTTAAGAGAAAGAAAGCCTGATCAGATGAAGCTAATGATAAAGGTTTAGTGGGGTTTGGGTTTGTAGGTTGAACCTCCACTTCAAAATAGTTGTAATTGTCAACCGAAGAAGATGAAACACGACAATGATCGTTATTAACAATGTTGTTGTCGTTGTTGGTGTTTTTTACAAGTGGGGTTTTGTTATTATTGATGTTCGAGGTTTTAGAAGAAGAGGGAATTGAGGGGGAGGAATTATTGGTGGTGGAACGAAGGGATGATATGAAACGTGGTGTTGGGATAGAAGAAGAAACTGTTAGAGATGGTGTTGTACGGTAATGGCGGCGATATTGAGTGGAGGGTGGGTATAATAATAGTGTGCGTTCCGCAAGAGGATGATGATGATGGATGGAAGTTGGTTTCATTACTGGTGGTGAAGTGGTGGTGTTGGTACGGAACGGGACGGTGGTAGCCACGGATGAAGGCTGTGTCTCCTCCTCCCTCTGCTCAGCAAATAAAGAAAGGGGAAATAATAGACTGTAGTTTTGTGAACAAAAATAAATCAATTTTGGCCAATGAAATTTATTAAATATACACATTAAATTCTCGGTTTGGCTGGGCGGTACCTATTATAGATACTATCACAATACCTATGCTTTCCGCTTTGGGATTTGCTAACTAATACGTTAGACATTCTATGAACTCTGAATTTTTAAATAGAAAAATATGTATTTATGATTTATTTATTTTTTTGAACGACAAAATTTATTAATAATAAACTAAGAATGAGAGAGATTGCAAGAAAGAGTGAGAACATAAAATTACAAAGGGAAAGAAACCCATTTGTTATAGTCTAAACTGTTTAACTTAGATCTTGATAATGTCCATAAAAATGTTGAGTTTTTATTTCTTCGATGATCCATCTTGGGTTTGGTTTCTTGTTGGAGAAACTGTAGTCATTCCTAGGCTTCCAGATTGTTCAGCACGTGGATTTATAATTTATTTTAAAATGGTAAGAATTAACTTGATTTAATGACTATTAAATGCATTTTTAGATTGATTTAATAAGCATTAATTGCATTCATTAATTTTTTAGGAAACTCGGAGTTCATTGAATTCTCACTAGTTAACAAATCCTTTATTATTTTTAGTACATTAAATTAACTATTTCTATATTCACAACCAACCATGTTGGATCAAGTGGTTCCAGAGGCAAGGTCCAGTCCTCATGCCCGGCAAAGCTGGATGTCCTTTTCTACCTTTGGTAAAACCCGGAAGCAGGTTATCTGCCTTATGTTGGGGTAAAGCTGTCTACATCTCAACTTCTCCCATACATCGTCTAAGACGGTATCGGAACCCAAAACCTGTGGAAAACGGCATCAGATGTTACTTACTTAATATTTTCTATTCACAAGTTTTTAACGATTGCTTATTCCCTTTTTAAGTTTTTACAATTTTTTTTATTTATCCTGCTTCAAATATCTAGTTCTAAAATTTATTAGCCAAATTTCAAATTTACGCTTTGACACAATTATTTACGTATGTATGAGCATAAAACGATAAGCTCAGTGACAATGGGGACTTGACCACAACATCCACGGCATCTCATAAATTCTAAGTGCAAACATAATAAGTTCTTCACGATGTTAAGGTGATAGATGATTGGCCTAGAACAAGAAGTGTGTTACTTGGAATTCTACAAAAGATTGATTGAATAAAAATGAATAGTGATTGCCTATATGTATTCATACCTAATAATTGTGGTATTTACAGTGCCCCAACTTAGGGAAACACATGTTATGGCGCCTATCTCATCATGGTCCTTTTATGAAAAGACGAAAGCCTAAAAAAGGTAAGTAATAAAACATTCTTAAGAATTTCAGCTTGTCATGTCAGCCATCCTCGTACATTGAGTGGTCTCGATACTACCTTTATCGCAATGTGTAACACGTGTGTGCATGCACGCGCGCGCACACACACACATAATGTATATATACACATAAGTCTATATACGAACCACATTATTTACTTATACGCTAAAAAAATATATGAGACGTTGGGCCACGTAGACTAGTAAATCCGGAAGGGAAATATGGGCTGCAAAGGTAAACTAACCTAGAAAGAAATATGGGCCGCAAAGGACTTTGCTCCAAACCCGAGACTTTTCTCCGGCAAACAAGTCCGGACTTGCTATGCTCGTCACTTTGACCCACCGGTTTGAAGCCCAAAACCGTTACGTTTGCGTCTAAGGGGATATTTGGTTTTCTTTGGGCCATATGTGTGTGTGTGAGAATCGAATAGGAAAAACATACATAAAACACCAAACCTTACACTGCTAGATCTGCTTTCTCTTCAGATATGAATCCGAACCCTTCGAATCCAAATACTTGTCTATGAGCTTTCACCCTAGGGTTTCACCAAGGGCTTAACATATAGCCAGCATATTTATACTATTTATACTATATTATAAATCATATTCACATCCACTTTATGAACTTTTGAATTTAAAATCAATAATTGATCTCAACCATTTATTTCTTAAAGTTGATTTAAACCACCATTTTTACCATTAAAACCACTTTCTATTCATCAATCACTTTCAAATATTTCTCCTTCAATTTTTTAATTTCTCTTCCATCCCTACCCCTCATATCTCTCCACATTTTCTAAGAAATATCATCCGCGCGTACACACTCTTACATTCACACAAAGGTTCGGACTCCATAACAAACTACTGCTGCCGACACTATACGCAGGTAACCTGCTAGTGTGTATATATATGACAATCTCCTATGACGTAGTTTTATATTTCATGTAGATTGTAATAAACAATTTAAAATAACTAATTTTTAATTAAAAAAATTATTTATTAGTTTCTTTTTATTAATTTTTAATAGAATAAATATTAACCTATTTATGTAATAAAAATTTGGTTTGGTTGGTTTCTGATGGAAGTAAAGAGATCGTTTTGGGTTATGTAGGTAGAAAAAAAGAAAATTAATTCTTTTATTAAATGTTAGATTGTGAGTGTGCATAGTTCAAATGCATGCGATTTTTCTTTTTCATGTTATATGAAAATGGTTAGTCGTTGAATAAGATGTAAGTGACCTAACTGATGTATTAACGTGATGTTTTTGACTTATTTACCTAGTGAGATCTAAACATTAAACTCTTTTTGAGGATATGAAGAGGATGTATGGAACCACCTTTAATTTAGTAAATAAAATAACTTTATAACTAAAGTTAAAGTTGAGTTTTTAGTTGAACTTGTATTTTCATAAAAATATTAATAAAATTGTTACATTTCGTTAAAGATATATTTAAAATTTCGAAAAGAAAAAAAAATTATAACAAAAAAAATATAAGTTTTAAACTTTACAAACATGAGTGAGTGCGTTTTCAAAATTATAAAAATTCTTCTAATAATACATTAGAAGAAATTAAAAAATAAGATTTAAAAAGAGATTTAAAAATAGATGATTGATATATTAAAAAAATGCCCCCCTAAATTTCAAGACAGCTGCACCAAAAAATGATGCAGCCCGCTGCATTCAAGCTATCCCCTTTAATGAAATATCTATACTCCTTAATAAATGAGGAACCCCACTATCTTTTCTCAAAAAAGCCTACTGAAGTTCCTATTTTGCCCCTATCATTTATTAACTAATTTAAATATCTCCACCTAAATACCTATAAAACCCTTAATGAAATTATTTACAATATATATCCCTCAACCCTTAAAATAACTATTATTTACAACATATATCCCTCAACCCTTAAAATAATTATACTACCTCCTATTACATCAATTATTTTTACAAAATAACCACACTGCTACCGCCGCCGCCGCCACCCGTCATCGCCGCCACCGCCTCCCACACCACCCCACCACCCGTCGTCGCCGCCACCGCTACCGCCATCATCGCCGCATCGCGCGGGCTTCCGTCTAGTAAGTTTAGATGGTCAATCCGCTTTTATGTTAACTTGTATTGTAACATTTTCCAGCTTTTTCTAGCTTAATAATATACTTGTTGCTCAAAAAAAAAAGATGTGAATTTTGCCTAACACCTTCATAGAAGGGTTAGTCGGGGGTTGGCTATCAAAGTCCTTCCTTTGCGTGGATTGAGGGTTTGAATCTTGGGGGCGGCTGCCAACCTAGATGCATTTCCTAATTAAGATTAGAACCACTAACAACTAACTAACCGTTTAAAAAAAAGGTGTGAATTTTACAGATAAAGAAAACCTCAATTGCAAAATAAATTGTTATTGTGGTAAATATATTAATTAGATTTCATAACCTTTTAATTAGCTTGATCTATCCACTGAGAATCTTATTATTTGACTCTAATTAATTCTTATTTTAAGGTTGTAATAACTGCTTAATTTGAAAGTTATGTATTGAACCACCTTTTACCAGCTATCTTAAGACATGTTAATAAAGTTAATTAGTAAAATACTTTATTGGACACACTACTATATAAGTTCTAATTATATTGAGTAGTGATAAATCAAAACCTGTACAAGAACCCACGGAAACATCTTCAATTTTGGAGCAGATTGTCACACATCCGCTGCTGAAGTTCTTTCCTTCAATCCCTGCCACGGGGGAGACAAACGAGTAGTCGTCACACCCAATAGCAAACACTTTGTTCAACTCAGACAACGTAAAGTAGGAGTTCTGCACCACAAGCCCACTGGAATTGCGACGTATCACACCACCAGTTTGATTGTAGCACGTGGTAGCAATGGTGTTTTTGACCCTCACATGCTCCTCTGATATATGTACTACCTCTACTCGGTGAAAACTACCCGTTCCAGTGTATCCAAATAGATCGGCAGGCAAAAAGGCTTTGGGTGGAGTGAAGGATGTGTTGCACGTGATATCGAAGTAGGGACCAATGGAGCAACCAGGATTGGATGCTATGCCGAATGGGTATGGTACTGTAAGGTTGCCGCATTTACTTGGGCAGCCGGGAAGTGTGATGTTGTTGATGGTTGTGGTAGTGGTTGTTGCAGCCTGCAGCCATAATGGGAGGTGGGATAGATACAGAATTAGGAATAGTATATGCATTTTTGCTGTTAATTGGCAAGGTACGGTGATGATCAAAATGGCAAGTTGTAGCATATATAGAAGTAAGTTCATATTATATATAGTATTAGTTGGTTTCAATGTCTTCTTTCTCTTTGTCTAATAGATATCTTCTTGTTTAATGAACGGGAGGTGATATGCCTACCATTTATTTACCACAACTATGTATTATTAACTTGTACAGTGTTATGTATAATGAAAGATATTTACGTGTTATAATTATAACGTATTGACAATGTTAGCTTTGAGCCTTTTGATGTACTAGTTTCACTACAAAAAATTGTTATAAGGTTGAAATTAATACGTTAATCATTTTAAGATAATTAATTGTATCATACACTTAGCTAGTTAATTATTCATATTAAAAACTTAAATTTGCTGGTTTTACTAATGTAGAAAATGTTAGGCGTGGCATATATGTTGAAAGTTCAAAACACAGTTGACATTTAACAAAAGAAAAAAGATGCCCTCTCTTGTCATATATGCAATAGGCCTATTTTTAAATAGCATAAAATAGTTGACTTTAAATCATACAACGTTTACTTTGGAATCCTAATGACTTTGTCAAGATTGTGTTGTCGACAATATTACATGCCATATTGCCATGTATATATGATTGAGACGTAATCCACCCCCTTCTTCTCTAGCTAGGGAATTGGTCAAACTCACCATATAATTGTATTCAATATATACTAATTTCTATGTCACATTGGCTCTTTCACGTCCTTACAATACAATTTTCTTTTAAAAAAAAAATAGTTCTTTAGTTTTTAACAACTTTAATTAACTAGATATTCGTGATTCCGAATTGATATATTTTAGATGAAAATTCCTTTTAGCTAGAAAATATATAGATGTTCACTAGTTTATTGTTTTAGTATTATAACTAATACATTTGTTTATAGACTTCTTCCACACCCGTTGATAAAACATAGATTGCGCGCTTTTTTCAACAACGATATTCAATCCCATTATATATGTTGGCTTTAAAAATAGGTAGAGCGATTATTTTAGAAGAATAGAATGCTTCCTCCATACGTTACTATTACTAAAACATAGACTGTGTCGTGAATGTCGTGACAGGGCCGGCCCTAAGGAATTTTGAGCCTAGGACGAGCCAAAGAAAAAAGGGCCCCTAGGTCAGGAGCAACGAATTCGACCTATCGACTTAAAAGCAAAATACACTCGTAACTAACGTCTTAACCACCTGATCAGAGCGTTCATAGTTAATTATTAAAGATAGAGATACTATATAACATATAATATATAAATAAATATAAAATTTACATATATATATATATATATATATATGTATGTATAAAATTTTAAAATTTTGGCCTCCTAAAAAATCGGGTTCTGTGCGGTCGTCTACTTTGTCCTATGCCTAAGCCCCCCATGGCAATAGATATTGAAGAGCCAAGTAAGATGGATGCAACTCATTGATTCTCTTTAACCTACCTGAATTTTTTTCGAGAATGATGTCCCTATTATCACTTCCGTCAATGTCACCAACAATTAGAGCAGCCATCTCGCTTGTAGTAGGGAGGTTATAGCGCCGTCCGTCTGTCTCCCTACGTCCAATGAGTATCAACATAAAATCATCATTTTGGTTGAAATTTATACGATCTCTGAGCCATTCTGAGTTGCTTAACCAAAGGATTTGCAAGTTTGAACTTTGAAGCTTCTACAATAGTTACAGGTTACCTTTTTGACCCTGCTAGTCGATGGATCAGAACAGGGTTCTCCAGCCTGGACCATTGCTCCATGAGCTCCCCAAGGATCAGCCC
>JAOXNX010000001.1:7792665-7807200 GCA_028566075.1 Solidago caesia | reverse complement strand
ACGTGCAAGGTTTTGATTGGTCGGTTACATGATTTGAACATTTTTATAAAGTTTTTTCCTTAAATGCACAAGATCTTTGTTTTTTCCTACTATAACCATCTGACCATAATTAGTTACATTCTCATAAACTAATCCCTAGTATTTAATATATAAAATATTATTTTTTATACATGTAATAAGTCATTAATAACAACACTATTATTATATTTAAAAAAAAGTTTTGTTGATGACAGTTCTATGTGTTGTTTTTAACGTGCATAATAAGTTATACTTTTTGTTATTAAATTTAGAATATCGGTTTTTTATATGTAAGATACTATTTTTTTTTTTTATTCATGTTATTAACGGATGTTATTAACAAAATCTTTTCTTTTAAAAAATAAAGATAAAAACAGCAACACGATAATTTTGTACAATATTATTACTTTTTCTAAAAATATAGTAAGTTAGATATAGAATAGTCCAAATAAGGAAATCCCGCAAATTGTCGTTCTGGCAAAACACCGCACATTCACATTCACCTCACCACCACCACCACCACCACCACCACCAAGATTCACAAAATCAAACAACTTGTTAGACACCCCCCCACCCCCCAAAAAAACAGAAAAAGATGCAGCAGGGGCAGGGGTGCCCAGGGAGTAATTCATTCAGATACAATACAAGTTTATGCAGCTGCAATCCAGGCTACTTTTACAACACAAACAACAACACCTGCACACCCTTTACAACCACTTCGTCTTCTTCAGATGGGGAGTTCTTTGTTGGGTCAGGCGTTGACTATTCAATAAACATACCTGCAAACATATTTGCTTTTGATACAATTAAGAAGTTCACACAATCACAAGCAGTGTTTCTTGAAACAACACTTGTGATGCTTGTTTCTTGGCTCTTGTTTTGTGTTTTTGTTAGGTTTTTTGGGAAGCTTGGTGATGGTACTTCTTCTTGGTTTCGTATTCGATGGTGGATTAGTCGATTGGATGTTGCTTTTGCTACTAGACATTGGCTGGTATAATTCTTGAATTTTGGATTCTTGTTTTGTAGATGTAATGTTTAGATTTAGTTTAACTTAATTTAGGGGATGTTTGGGATTTACTTGTTTATAAGCCGGAAAAAATAATCTGCTCATAATAAAGTGCTTAATTATACTAAAAGAAGTAGATAAGCGATTTTTGAAAGAGTGTTTGTTATTGTTAAAAAAAAGAGGAGCAATAAGCAGATAAGAAGAAAAATAAGCAATCCGAAACACCCCCTTAAGAGTATCCATAGAATATATCTTACTTTGAAATTTGATGCCATTTGTTAGAGCATTGGCAACGGCCGGTGGTGGGCATCCCCCCCGCGCGGTTATGGATGCAGGGTAAAGGCTAGGTGATGGATGGACCGGCGGTGGCTATCGCCGGGATCGGTTGTGAGGGTTTTTTTGTTTCTTTTATTTTGATTGGGTATTTGGGTATGGGTATTAAATTTGAAGGTGATGGGTTATGGGGAAAAAGAGAAGGTGGGTTGTGAGAGGGTGGTGTTGATGACAGTACTTTTAGAAAGTGGTGAGATGAACGGTTACAAATGGTCTTAGTAATTTAGCTTATTTGAGGGATGTAGTCATTAGACTTGGAAAAATGGGTTTGGAGGTTTGGAGTCTATACTCCCATTAAAGTCAATGACGTTCCGGACCCAAATTGTGCAAGTCATGGGGGCCACGCCCCCTTGTGGGGTCCTAGGGAAAATGCCCCTTGTACTAGGTTGCTGATTCACTTCAGTCAGTAGGGCTCAACACTCGGTTCACTGACTTGGTTGTTCTGTGACCAAGTTGATCAATGAGTGTGGCTGTTGAACGATAGGTGACCAGTGACTTCGTTGGATTGTTTCCCATGATCTATAACTGTTTAGACCTATTCAATGGGGAGTTTTAAACGTGATTAAAGGGCTCGTGATGACTTGGCCATGCAACCGCTTGACTGTTGCGGGGGAACATTATCGGGAGATTAATTGGCCTATTAATGCTCATAATATCCTCTTTAATTGGGTGTGTTATCTATATATAGAGATGGTATACACGACATATAACATGCAGAACACACAGCACTTGTCTACAAAAGGGTTCTTGATTTTATGCCTAGAACCAAGAACAAAATTCTTTGAATTATCCCAAAGTGATATTCGTGTTATCCAGGCACATAGGGTCGAATAATTACTTTTGGAAAGTGATAACACAATACATTGAAATATCTGGTCATTGATTTTTTTACCTTCGTTACACACAAGTTTCGCAACTTTATATATATTGAACCAAAATGTATTGCGGTTCTATGTATTTGGTGATTTCTACACTAAAGAGATGAGATTTTATCTAATGTGACAGCCATATAAGTTGCTATCTCATCGAAAACCATGCCACATCACCAGTTTACAACTAATAAGAGGTAAAAATAAACCGTATAACCATAATTGAAAGTGGGCTACATCGTATAGATTTTGGGCTACATTTGAATACATTTAGAAGCACTTGACCCTTTTTGGAAAGTCAAATTAGCTAAGTACTGTATTTGACATGTTGAAGTTGTGAATGAATTGTTTCTTTGTGCATAACAAGAATGATGACTAAGTTGAGCCATAGGATGGTACTGTGTATATTCTTATTCTTCAATGTTGGATTGTAGATGTACGTGTTGGATTTAGTTCCATGTTTTGACTTTTTAGATGTCAAGTATCTATGATATCTTTAAAATTGTATAGTTTCTTTCTTTGTATAGGAAGAATGTTCACTAAGTTGAGCTATATAAAGATTACTGAAATGGAAAAAAATGTTGAAGATTAAGAATTTGAGGAATATGTTGAATTTGAATTTGGTAACAGTTCGGTTTCCCCTTTTGGTTTGTCAATCAAAGATTTTGAGTTTGGTATCTGTTTTAGTAATCAGAATCTTGATGTATTGGTTGGGTGTTATGTTAGATTTAGTTCCATATTTTGACTTTAAAGACTCGAATGAGCTAAGTATTTGATTGCTATGAAATACTTGAGACTTAATTTATTCTTGTTAACGAGGTTATTATCGGTTGATCATAAATACTTTGTCATTGAGTTGATTAGGGGAATTACATGAAGGGCTTAGGATTTGGGAAAGTGAAATGATTTCTTATCTTTTGACAATGGATTCATGTCGGTGAAAGTTGATCTTGGTAAATAGAAATAAGATTAATGTTTGGTTATTATTCTCATTATGTTCTGTCAAATGTGAGGTCTCGTTAATATCTTTGTTTTTTTCAATAAATCCTTGTCCTATCCCTTATAAGTATATATCAGTATTGTCATCAATATTTCAGTAATATTTGGTGCTTAGTTTAGGTGCTTATGTGTAACTTGGCTATAATACGTTGTTCATTTTTTTTGTAGGATGATCAAAAGGTTGTCAAGAAACGAAAGACCGAACTTGGTGGAACGTTCTCAATTGCAAGTTGGATTCTTTTTATTGGTTTGTTTGCAGCGTAAGTTTCCTTAGTTTCATATCCAAATCCCAAAATTTATTTCTATAAAAGTAGACAAACACAATCTTACATAGTTGAATAAGAAAGGATACAAGTTACAAACATATACTTTCACAATCATATAATTACATAATTTGTCACGTAGTCCTAATCTAATTTAACTAAGTGAGCTGAAATATTAACTGTCTTAACTGTTATTCATGATTTATGTTGGCTAGTTTGGTTAAAATTAAGCAAACACGATTTAGTAATATGATTGAAATTATTTATGTAAAAGCAGGGTGATCTATTTATCTATTTTGCTATAAATTTTCTTGAAGAGTATATGGATATGTGTTTTGAAACTGGTTGATTATTGCGATTTATAGTAAGAATAATCAGGTCATAACGTATGCATAACCATATTTTTCTTCTTATTGTATAATTGGCCCATCTTTTTCATACTATCTGCCCTAAAATTGATTTTGAAAAGGGTAAAATAAATTCACCATTTTGATCCCTCTTTTACCGTAAGTTAAAAGGTTCTACTCTCATTTCACACAACATATTTTTTTCACAAGAATGTGTTTTTTTTGGTCTTTTATGTATTAACTTCTTAAATAATCAAAATATCTTAAACAACATAAGCACATCCAAACGCTATCTCCTACTGCCCATTCTAGTTTATTAAAAGTGATTATCTTATTCTGGTTATTCAAAATCACAGGTTACTTTACCAAGTTATATCAATGAGGACCATCGAGGTACACAGTGTCATAGCATCAAATGCACCCGACTTAGCTTCCTTCCATAATGATATGGAATTCAATATAACCACTGTCTCTAGCATGAGCTGTTCCAATCTACAAGGTCTCAGTAATATAGTTGCTGGAAATCCTGGTTTCATAGACTATAGAACCGCACCACTATCCACTTTTGGCAGCTTCTCGTGCCACAACACCACAAGGGGTCCCACCATAAATATTAAATGTGATGATTGCCAGTTTCTTCATGACAATATGTACATTTCATGGCAGTTTGTTGATATCCCAAATGTGCCTGCAGCTGCTGTTGGTTTCGAGTTTAAGTTGACCGCTACAGACCGCCGCCGCAAAAAACATGTGAGTTATGTGAGCGGTGTCTTGAAGAATGGAAGCACAAATAGTGCAAAGTTTGTTACTTATAGAGGAACTGATCCAAATGTCCTGCAATTCAATCTGTTTCCGAGAATATACCGCACTAAGCGTGATCTAAGGCTTATACAACCTCTTTTTCATGATTTCCTCCCGGGTTCGTCTTTTGGTGAAGCGAGTCAGTTGCAGGCTTCTTTTCAGAGATTTAATGATGGGAAAGTTAATACCACGTTGTATATTAATTTCCTTTCTTCTTACATTGTGGAGGTTGACAATCAAAGCACTCTCGGGCCCGGTGAGTAGTTTGCTAATATTAGATTTGTTTCTTCTCAAGTACAGGGGGGTGTTTAGATTTTCATTTTATACTGATAATCTGAGTTGCATTCTGGCTATCAATTTTTTATGTTTGGAAAAAAAACGAATTCTGCGTCTAAATAGTTAACCATTTACTGGTCAAATAATTATAGATTTGGGTAATCAATTTATACCAGCTGCAGCCGAACTGTTTATCTAAGGCAAAGTTACTTATTTACCAGTTTTTTAAACTTAATTTGAGGGACTTCTATTTCTATTTCGTCTCTTTTTTTATGTCACACATTCAAATATCTCGCTATCTGATTATTACAACTTAAAAAAATGATAGTCCAAGGACCATTTATTGCAGACGATTATCTGGTCTGATTATTAGTTATCGAATAACTACTTTCAAAACTCTATCTAAACACTCCCTTAATTTTATGCATTTTGAATTAGTTTCTCTTGGAACTTCAATGAAGACATCTAATTTTTATAAAGCTCTTACATAGAAACTGCAAGAATTTCCATTTTAGTATATCCTGTATTTGTTAAAAGTTTTCAGAAGCAATTGCTGTCATGAAGGAAATGTTAGACATTTCAATGATAGTCAAACACTACTGTAGAATGCTATTTTGAATTCGTGATCTAACGTATATTATTTTTCTAAATATGCAGTGGGCTTTCTGGCTGATCTTGGTGGCTTGTATTGCATTAGCATCGGCATATTTTTCTACTTTTTGGTGCAAGTATGCTTCTTATTCCCTTTTCATGAAAATACTAAACAGAATCTGACTGACAAAAAAAATGTAACCTAATATCAAATTGATCCATAAGCTGGTTTGCAGCAGTTTAGAAATAGTTATTGCCCCAAACTACACTATGACCAGATAGTTCGATTTCAATTGAAGAATATAAGATACAACATTGTCATTTTAAGTTAAAAAAAATAAAAAAATAAACCGGTTCAGCTCTGGTTCTGTTAATAGTTCATTTAACGTATATTTCATTCTCGTTCTAATGTTTTATCGTTGTAGTTTGAATATAGATTCAAGAGGTTTCGTCATGAGGATAGTGTAATGAGAAGTATTAGAAGTCGCCGGAGAGCTCAAGAATGTTGGAATAAGGTTTGTTGTCTTAGTTTAGCGAGTATAAGGGGGTGTTTGGATTTTTGTCTGGGAATTTATTATATGAAAATTAATTTTTAGATTCCACATTCGATAATCTGGGCCAAATAATGATTAGCTGAAATGATTTTGCAATGATAAATTAAATTTATATATCAATTCATTTATAAACCTAATTTGAGAGACTCACTTCCATTTCTCTGAATGTTTTTTTGTTCATTTTATCAATTAATTCTTCAAGAACTCAGAATTTGCCAAACACTCAAACATGTTATTAATCTTATTTTTACAACCTCACACCCCGATTTCATTACAGATGAATAAAGATTAGATAGAACTAGCTAAACATTGCACAATAAATTTTCAAAAGAATTATCCAAATGCCCGTCTTTTTAATTTGAAAGATTGCAGCAGTATGGAACCAGTTTAATGTGTGTATTAACTATTAACTGAATTTTTGTCGTCTTTTTTGTTTTAATTGAAACTAGCTAAGAAAGTATGTAAGCTTTACTTGGGGCCGTGGAATGTTGCCGTATGAAGATGGATCGTTTGTGGTTACAGCATCTTGCAATTGTTTTCCTGTTCAGAAAAGTGGATCCCTAAGGAAACAAATACGTAAGGATAATATCAGTTTGAACAACAAACTTAGCACCCCAAGTGAAAAGGTAAAGATTTGCAATTCGCTTTCTCATTGGTAGCTACTTGTTTCAAAAACTTTTTGCCTTTTGGATTCAGTTCTAACAATATACACATATTCATACGCACACAACACATATATTATTGTGTAATGGTGTTTGTTATGTGTGTAGATATGTGATAATAATATTACTTAACTGTCTCTCAAAAGAGTAAAACACAACTGACACTCAGTAGTCTAACATGAACTATTTTGGTTAACAAGTGACATCGACTTTATATCTGTAAAACCAATGAGTTATCTTGCTTAAACTTTTTTCATCTCCAGGTGTTACAGGATGTGAAACATGCAGAAGAAAAGAATGGAAATAAGCGTATGCATTCAAATAATGCCGATACAGTTGCTGCTGATATACCTTTGCCACCGTCATTAGGTAACTACCCGTGACTAATCTTAAGCCATCAATGCATGTTAAATCTGTAAAAGTGGTGGCTATTTTGACCCGTTTCATTATTAATTGGTAAACAAGTCAAAAGGGTCAAATCAAAGAATTTAGCCGAAGGAGTCAAATGGATCGACCTGATTGAAAATCACCCAAGTTTATTTTAAATGCACACAACGTCAATCGTTTCTATTCTGATTTATTTACACTAATTTTGTAATAAAATTGTTTATGAAACATTTTGTTATTAATTGGAAATGGACAAAGTTGTATATGTGGTAAACCCTACATGACTAGGCCTGTTTTGACCCATTCTAATGGTGAACCCCATTTCACCTTGAGTCCTTTTTAATTGCTACCTTTAATTTTGCATATTTTTAACTCTGTGTCGCAGAAATCAGGCCTGGTTCTGACATTAGCATTTCAGAAATCCAAAAAAACCTTAAAAACCTCTATGAATACAACGTGATGCTTCACGAGAAGTTGGTTATCACTCAATCTACAATAAATGCTTTAACATCGAAAGCTTCCGAATCTTCATCAGATCAGAGGCACGATTAGCCATCATTTTCTTATCATATACAGCTAGGCTGCTGAATTCATCTTAGTCATTGGAGTAGTTATTTTCGTAAGGGTAAAGAAATGAAATTTTGCGTGTGGGTTCTGTACATCGACCATTTTCTTTTGTAAAGTTTGTTTTATGTTTGGTGTGTAAGTAAATTTTAGACTTTTAGTGGATGATGTTACAGCAAAACTTCGATAGTGTGGCTATAGTCTTAACCACACCCCCAAATACGGGGTGTGGTCATTCTTTTGTTTCTTTTGTATTCCACCGAGTGTTTGGTGGAAACAAAATGTTAGTGTTCGACTCAAACTGTACTGTTTGTTTCATATTAATCCACATTAGATTAGTGGCTATGTTTGTTATATTCAAATAGAATGCTTTTGTTTTCTTTCGAATTCCATATCTGCATTCAGATCAACACCGTTCACGAATGTCCTAAACTCGACACTCTTTTTATGAAAGCTCGGTTAGGAGAAGCGTCGTTTTTGGATAGACGGTTGAACCACGACTGGATTAGGCCTGAGCCTTGTCTGATCATTAGTTTCTAGAATTCTTGTCATTTACTTCTTTTAATTTCTTTGGACATTCTACTAATAAATAAATACAGTATTTAATAGAAGTGCATTGCAATAATTCAAAGAAACTATATAACCAATATATAAAAAGTTAGGGGGCGTTTAGTCGGGAAAAACACCCTTTGTTTTTCATTTTTGTTTTCTAAGAAAACATGGAAAACATAAAACGCGATCAAATCATAGTTTTTCAAAAAACTTTCCAAGAAAACAGAAAACGTTGTTTTCCACTTTTCAAAGAAAAATTAGAAAACACTTTTTTTTTTTTTTTATTGTTTTCCACTTTTCAATTTCCAAATTTTAGAAACCTCAAACTATATTAACCCCCCACCCCCCAAAAAAAAAAACCAAGTTGATTAGAACATCCTCACAAACCTGGAAAACATCCTCAAAACCACCCGACCTCGACAAAACCAAGTTCATTAGAACATCATCACAAACCTGGAAAACATCCTCAAAACCACCGACCCCAAAACCGACATCACCATCTCCTATGTCGGTGGATTAACCATTCTTCTCAAATTCCATGCATCCACGTTAGCCTCTTCCTTTTTCCACGACAAGGCAAATTTTCTCAAAAAAATGGTTTTCATACTACGATATTTGGGACGGTCATGATAGACTATTTGGCAGAATTGTTACAGTTAAACTCTATGGGTTACCACTTTATCTTCGTGACAGTGCTGTTATCAACAAAGAAGTATCAACAATGAGCAAACTCATGAAACCATCCAAAACCACCAACACGGATGGAAATTTTCTGTTTGATGAGGCCTTGGTTCTTGTTAACGCTCATCAAAAGATTGATCACCAGATTCGTGTTACTTGGAAGTCCAAATCATTCAACATAAGGCTGGTGGAAGACACACGAGATTGGCTACCACCTTTTTTAGTTTCTCCGGCCAGCCATGACGGCAGAGATTATTCCGATGAGTCTTCAAAAGGTAACCCTAATTTAAATTGTGCATTAAATATGGAAATCGGCCTTTCAGTTCCTGATGGGAAATCAAGTTCCGAGAATATTACAAATACAACTCCTTTTGCCAAATCCCCATTAAATGCAGACAATATTCCCCCAACTGACAAAATCTCAAATTATGTTTCCAATAATTTGGGGGGAAAAGCGCCTTATGATTTTCCCGGGACCACCCATACCTCACCACCTCCCCCTCCCCCACCACCACCTCCACCCTCCTCTCCCCCTCCCACGCGCCATATCTTTAAAGTTGCCACCCCTACCTCCAGAAAACGCCAAAGACTGTCATCATCTTCCATGCACAATTTCTAATACCAATTCCCCTTCAAATTCCTTTTCCTTCCAATACCCTCCCTCCCCATCGCATGGCAGCATTAACCCACCATTCCAACTTAACCAGAACCTATCTTTTAGACATAACCCATCACCCATTCCCTTCCAAAAACTTGACGATGATGCATTTCATCCTGATCAACCTCACCTTCCAAGTCTAACCATCCTCCATACAATCAATCCATCCCCATTACCAACAAACTCATTCATTCCCACTCCTCCCGACCCAACTCCATATTCCTCATCCTCATCCAATATACTAAACCAGGACCCCCCACCCCAACCAAACCAAGAGATTTTGGACACCATTGCTTTTGGAGAATGTATTGGCGTAAACTTTTCAGGTTTTCATCAGATGGTGCAGGATCATGTCATAGAGGACCGAGTCGAAAAGGTTGCCCAATGAATTTCTTAACTATCAATATCCGTGGCTTCAATGACGAGGCAAAAACTCATTGGATTAAGCAATATCAACTTCCTTTGTATCCAAGAAACACACAAAATCAAACCACATAACTATCATCCGCAACAGTTTTGGGGCAACTCCAATTTCAGCTTTGATTTCATCCCCTCCTCTGAAGGTCGATCTGGAGGAATTTTCAGTATATGGGACCCCACAATCTTCACCCAAACCAACACAATAAAATCCCAACACTTCCTCATTAGCTCTGGTGTTATCAATGGCACCACCACCACCTGCCATATCCTAAATGTATATGGACCCCAAGACTCTTCAGCAAAAGATCTTCTCTGGAATGATATCTCCACACATATTTCCAATCTTCAGGGGCTTTGGATCCTGTTGGGCGATTTTAACTCCGTAAGACATCCTTGTGAAAGAAAGAACTCGACCTTTAACCATTCTGAGGCACTATCTTTCAATTCATTCATTCATCAGAATGATCTTCACGAATATACCATGCATGGAAGTTTTTACACTTATGTTAAAGATAACGGGGCAAAGAAAAGTAAAATCGATAGGGTTCTGGTCTCCCAAAGTTTTCTTAACTCTTGGCCAAATGCGGCTCTCACAACCCTTCCCCGAACCTTATCGGATCACAGACCCCTCACCCTAACCACTTCATCCATTGACTTTGGCCCCTCCCTATTCCGGTTTTTCAACTCCTGGCTAAACAATCCAGATTTACCCGCATTCATTGGGAACTGTCTCGATTATGGTCTTTTTCATGGGCGACCAGATCAAATTCTGAACGCAAAATTCAAGCGGCTGAAAAAGGAAATCAAATCTTGGATACATGAGCACAAAGCCTTGGAAGCAAACGATGCCTCATTTCTTATTGAAAAATTGACTGATCTGGATTCTATCATTGACACAAGAGATTACTCTGATGATGAACTTGCCCAATGGATCGAAACAAAAGAGAAGTTACTTACCATTGAGCATTCTAAAACCAAAGATCTTCGGCATATTGACCCACCTTCCATAAGGGATGCTGCTTTCTGCTTTTTCAAAAAGAAGTTTTCCGAACCCATTCCAAACAGGCCCACTCTAACCTGTTGTGGTCTTCAAACCCTCTCTGATGAGGACTCAATGTTCCTCATTGCCCCTTTCACCATGAATGAAATCCGACTAGCCATTTGGGACTGCGATGGTAACAAGGCAAATTGTAAGAAAAAATACATTTAATGTTCATTAATTCATTTTAATAATTATTATTTTTATACGAATCATAAATGCATATTTTTATATTTTGGAAAAATTAGACTTAATTAAATGTACGATAACTAGTGTCCAAAGACACTAGATAGCAAATTCCAAAAATAGAAATAAATGGAAAGTACCGTAAAGTTTATCCCTAATTAATGGTGATTTTTTGGTTTCTTGTGATGAAATCAGACAACAAATTTTTCAGATTCGTTTCTAATTTCTTGATGATAATTCAGCCCTAATCAAATGATTGATGAATATTGTCTCGGGAAATAAATACCCTCGGTGATGATTTTTTTTCAAAACGAATTGAAATTTACTCGATTAATCATACAAGCAATTTATGTTTTAAAGGGTTAGAATATTAGGAAATACATTCAACCAAATTATATACCTTGAAATTTATAATAATGTATTTGAGTGACAACTTATAATTTTAAAGTTTGTTTTAAAATAACATAACTCTTAATGCGACATCTTAAATGGATGAACGTGACAACTATATGAATTTTAGGTTAGTGCAAATATCACTAGATATATACAATAAAAGTTATCTGAAAAATGAAAGCACACATTAAAAGCGTATTATGTTAGATACTAAATTTAAATATATTAATAAACACTGTCCTTTTCTCTAAACCATTTCTCTAAACCATTTCCTGCAAAGTTGCACAATCTATTGTACTAAATTGTTTATTTTAAAAAAAGTTACACAAAATATGTTAGTACATCAAAAGGTCAAATGTAAAAAATTGGTAAAATAGATATGTTGCATTATATATACGTTGACATTTTTTTTTTTTTTTTTTTAAAGTTCCCTTAAATTTTTGATCAAACAAAAACAATAAAAATCAATTAATTGCCAAAAATAAAAATACTAATAATAAATGGGAAGTACTGAAATATTTATCAAAACAAGTAACAGAATGCAATGGAATAGAAAAGAACTACAGACTCTGTTTTCAAAGTAAAACCATTGACTATTTAAAATTCAATGCATTGCTTATGGTTTCGTAAAAAAGGTGTCTGATTCTGGTGACATCAATGTATGGTACATTTAACAATTCAATAGGTGAAAACCTCCGGATTTAACAATTCAGTTGTAAAAGGTTTCGCCATTGTATCTTTCTATCCGCCAGATACTAAACAAAATCTATAAACGAGAGAGCATCATTGGTGCTTCCAAACCAAAGTAATAACAAAAATGGATGCCACACACGGAAAGTGGTGTCATTTATTAAGAGTTGAGAACTTGTAAACGATGCAATCAATACAAATATAATGGGTACGAAAGTTGTAAACATAAAACAAATAAAATGTGGGCTAGTGGCTAATACTTATGTGTATACATGAAGTCCTGCATGCGTGTATATGAAGAAACAGAAACTTATGGACTAGAATACCTGATGGTTCTTAACTACAGAACCCTTTTCTGCACAAAGAGGTAGCCAATCTACAAAAAGAATGCTATGACATCCACATGGTTTATGTCAAAGTCAAACTCTTTACAGCAGATAAAGTCAATTAAGTGGCAAAAATCTCCTTTCAAAAAAAATACACTGAATGTGTAACAGCTATGAAATTAGAAAAACATCATACAGCTACCATAAAGTAACTCAAACCGACAATCACTTTCTTTCACTCAGACCTTTGCTTAGGCAGAAAAACAGAGACGGTCGATTAACTCGAACCTGACACTGTCTGTTCTTTAAACAGAAAGACTCATCACAAAAATAATTTTCTTTTATTTCATACCCGGTCTGCATTTCAACACATTGACATATATTGTGAGACATTTATTTGGCACGCAATTGACAACGATATATGCTATACTGATGTTACCCTAAACTGCATGACAGGAACAACGAGCAAAAATAGAAGAAATATGGTAAATCGGTGTTCAGATCCGCTACAACATAGTAGGGTTTAATCTACAAAAACAATACTATGAAGGCAAACCTAAAATGGCTTATTAACTGACGGTTGATTTCTACAACAGGCATGAAGCAAGATAATTATTAAGCCCTGACATCCATATTGTAACTATAAAACTGTAACAACTCGTAAATTATTAACGCGCGGTTAGTTTTAATCCTAATTAATTTTATTAATTTAGAACATTTAGATGATTCCTAATACCGTATGATTATTATCTATCTAGTCAAATGCCCAAAAACCTATACGTATATTTAAAAGTACTCCAAAGTTATACAATTGAGTCCAACATGTTAACGGGTCCATTTTATTTGTGTGTACCACATTGATTAACAAAGAATGACAAAATGGTACAATTATATATATATTCTACTAGACTTAAAATACATTTGATATACTTATATTTTATATAAAAAAAAATTAGTCAAACAAATGCCCCATTTTCTTGTTACAAAAACCGGCCCCAATGGGGGGGGAACACAAAATCTCTACACCATACTCCTTCCATACCACCCATACTCATTTCATTGACCTTGCAACACCATTTTTACACACCACCTCTCACTAACTCCCTAATATCTACATCATTTGGATCAAAAATAAAACACACAAAAACTCTTTTTGCTTTGCTCTCATAACCGGCCTCCACCTGCAAGAACAACAATAACACTTGGTTTTATAATAATCATCTCAAGATCAAGCAAAGGAATTCACCATTTTCTTCTAGCATTTCGAGTTCATCATCTTTATCTTTCATATACTTGGATTATCTCTTCAAGAACACTTTGTAAGCAAAAGTTATCTCTTTAAAATGCTTTGATCATGATATTTTATCAATGGGTTAGAAGATCAAGTGATGATCTTGCCATCTCCTTACTAAAAATGTTGATTATAGTTTAGTTAGTTTTGTTCAAAATGAAGGGTTTATTTCAAAGGTATTTATAGTCGAAAACTTGCATGAAATACACTTGTTTTATGTTATATTATCAAAGGGATGTCATTGTTAAGGGTTGGGACGAACCAAGAACACGAAAACAGCCCTTTCAGCTCGAAAACTCGACCCTGCGCCGCAAGTCCAAGCCCCTGCGCCGCAAAAGAAGGTCAGAACCCGACCAGACCATGTGTTGCGCCGCAACCCATCATACCTGCGCCGCAACCTTGCAGTTTTCCAGCTTTTCGAGTTCAAAACGTATTTAAACGATAGCTAGGGTCGAGCCTTGGTTCATAAACACTTATACCCATTATTAAACATCATTTTCATTGCATTAAACACTTTGATAAAGTGAGTCTTGGTAACCTATCACTTGTTGGATCATAACGTGTCTAAAACCATGAAACGGTTATACTAAATCATTCGTTAAGGGCATTTAGGACTAGTAGCTAAGTAA
>JAOXNX010000001.1:7725778-7736876 GCA_028566075.1 Solidago caesia | reverse complement strand
ATTTTTATTTTCCAATTTATAAAACTAGAATACATGTTGAAAATATTGAGGGAGGAGGAAAGGGAGATGGACAATGAAAATGACAAATGAAAATTAATAAAAAGATGTTTTCGAGTTTCTCACTAAAAAGTAGAAAACATTATTTTATGTTTTCTTGAAAATTTTATTTAGAAAACTATGATTTAAACGCATTTTTTATTTTTCATGATTTTGTGGAAAACAAAAATGTAAAAAATTCTCCAACCAAACGCACCTTCAATGTTTCATGAGAAAAGAAAATAAATAAATAAATCGAAATCCAAAGACATACTGATCACTGAATAAAACGAAAAATTGAAAAATTTGAGGACTGAAAAATAACAGATGGCATTAATTTCATTTCAGTCATATGCAAAGGTTTGACATATTCAGTCATTATCCAATCAATCAAAAAACAAAAAATAGCAGTCACGTTGCCGCATAATCCACACGTGCCTATAAATTCGCTACGCCACGTGTCACCTCATTTGACCATCGGTTCTTCAGAACAATCTAGCACATCCAAAGAGCGAGCCCCGATCCTCTGCGGTCATCCCCACCCTAATCTTTCATCCACCCTATACATTATTTCCTTCATATATACACCACCTCCATCTTTAATCCACATTTTCATCATATATTCCCCAAGGAAGAACATACATACATACAGACATATCCTATATATATTTCATCAAAAAAAACACACACAGACATATCGTCTTTTCTAACGTTGTTGTTGGAATATATATTTATATATATATTTTTCAAAAAAACACACACAAAGAATATCTAGACATATCGTCTTTTTTAACGTTGTTGTTGGTTGGAATATATATATTTATATATATTTTTTGCATGATCTTGTGTTGATTTCTTCCTTGTGTTATATGATCTGTCTGGGTAATATATATATTTATAATAATAATAATAATAATAATATCAAACATTTTCTCCATTTTAATACTATAAATTTTCATACCCAGATATATTTACAAAAACCATCATCATCATCATCATCAAAATTAATATTTCAAAAAAATAAATATAATTTGAGAAGGTTGATAATGGAGGCCAAAGGGGAGGTGGTGATGTTGACATCAGGGGCGAGTGGGCGTATAAACGCTTTATTATCAGTGCAAGTGTTGAAAAGTTTGTTGATGCTTGTGAACGCGTTTTTGCTCTTGTTGTTTTATCCATTTCGGGGAAGAAAGATGAGGTCGCCGTCGTCGTCGTCGTCATGTGTGGTGGTGCCGGAGGTGGTTAAAGGGGGAGTAAGAGTGCCGGTGGTGGTGCCGTGGAAGAGTAGTGCAAATGCTGCGGCGAATGTGGTGGCGGTGGTGGATCAAGAGGTGGCGGTGAGACGGACGTTGGCGATTCGAAAAGTGACGGCGGATAATGGTGGTGATGTTTGTCGACGGGATTATTCGCTTTTTGTGACTCCTAGAGGTGATACTATGTTTACACAATCTTGGACACCTATTTCTGTCAAGACCAGGTGAGTTTTTGTTGGTTTTTTGGGTATATATATATATATGTGTATATATGTATATGTATCAATTATGATCATTATATATATTTATATTTATATTTTTATATATCAATTTTGGGATGTGCAACTTGTCTTTGTTGTTGATGTGAATGTGGTAATGATATTTTTATTGCGATTTTTTAATTTGTGCACTAATGGCACACGTAAGGATGCAATTTATGTATTATTTTTTTTTTTAAAGGAAATTTTTCGTTTTCAAGAAGAATCTTGGTAACATTTTTATTTTTTGCATTTTATGTGTGTCTAAAGATAAAAGTTGAAAATCTTTTTTTTTTGTGCGAGTGATAGTTGATAGGTTAAAAGGGAAAAATAATAAAAATGGTTAAAATTTATATATGTCACACATTACGATAATTTCAAAGGTTTTAGCTATTTAAAATAATCATAAAATGGTACATTTCTATCAAATTGTGAGGTTGAGGAAATGAATTAGGGTTAAAACTCGGATTCAAAGGCCCCAAATTTGCCGTTAAAAAAAAAGACCTTTGTCCTAGCGAGTTAGCGGTATTCGAGCTGACCAATCACTAAAGAGTTGGTGTCTACAGATTGGTAAATATGTGTAGCTTATGAAAAACAGGTTAAAAAGATGAAATTTAATGACATCTTTAGTATTCTTTTTTACTTTTTCCACTTAGTAAGTCTTTGTTAAAATGATACATTTCTCATTTGTGAGGATAAGGGAATGGATCAATATTAACCTTAAAAAGTTAGGTTGTATTAATACAGAAGATTGAAATATTATTAATGGTCCACCATTAAATAAAACTAAGGGCCTGCTTTTTTTTTATTTTTTTTCCTTAATACAAATTTCAGCTCGAGAAAAATCTTGATTTGAGAGGATCTTAACCCGATTATTAATCATAAGTTAGAACCTAAAAAAAATTATTAATCATAAGTTAGAACCTAAAAAAAGGTGACACTTTTTTGGCACCCTTTAAAGTATTCCAACTATGTGAAGAATAAAGAAGTTCAGCCACATAAAGTGGGCCAATTAAAATCTTTTAATAAATGTAAGAATATTTTTAAGAGTTTTAGTGGGACCAATCATTTTTGGGGTGTTGTATTTTTTTAGTCATGGGTGATTATAGTATATGCTAATTTTAAGTAAAAAGGGATCTTTATGAGTGATAAGTGTGGTTAGAAAATTGGTTTGTGTTTTATTAGGTGATGTATACATTTTCTTATGTTAAGGTCATTATATGTGTGCTGTGGTCCTTGTGGATAAGTTTGTAAGAATGTGGTCAAATGTTGCTGGTCCCAACTTCTAATAGCCTCATACCGATATCGATTCTGTTTTGGTTGACAAGTTCCCTTTTGCTACCCGACCTAAGATAATGTTACGTATGCGGTTTCATTCTTGTGGACATGACGGTTTTAGTTTAAGATAAGAGGATTACAAATGACGTCGTTTAATATGAACAATAATTTTAGCTAAACGGGTCGAGTAGAATATAACATGTAATGGAATAAAGGAATTATGCTTGCTAGTTCTGTTAATTCAATGTCATTGTGTGCGCGGAATTGTTTTTTAACCGGTAATTTCAAGTAATGGAATAAAGGAATATGTTCGTGTTATTCGTATGCTATATTCGATGTTATTGGTGTACATTAGTTGTTGTCATTATGTGAATCAACGACTAATATTTTGTACTTACTAAAAGGAGTAGAAACAATGATGTAACAGTCAAGTATCTTGTTTAAAATATTCTTATTAAAGTCCTGGGCCTTGTTTGAATTTAAAAAAAAAAAAAAAAAAAAAAAGAAAAAAAGAAAGGTAAATTATATTAGGATTTCATGAATAATCTAAGATAAGCTAGCTAGAAACCTGCTTTTGATCCTTAAGATTCTTTAACTTTGTGAATGTTTTTAGGTATTTGGTTAATGATCAAACAATTCTATTGAACCACTTAAAACATATGTATCATATCAATTTATGGTATTGCTTTAATTTGTAAAATACAAGTTTTTGATTAATAATTAATCTTGCTTTGTTTAGGGCACTTGTCATTCTCCTGCATGGACTCAACGAACACAGGTATGTAGGTTATGTAACCCTCTTGTGGCTTCTTTACTTGGTTGGCTGAATAGGTGGGCTGTGAATCTGTGATACGTCAAAATGGGTGTTTTGGGAAGGTTGAAATGTATCGTTTAGAGATGACATTAACTATTAGTCCAAACGGTTTAAGAAAATAAAAAGGTTTATACAAATGGTGTACCAAGTATGATTACAAAAACCACGTTATCAAACAAAAGTCTAAGTTTTTGAATAAAACGATTTTTGAGGTTGAATACCATAAAATATGAACCGGATAAGCCCGTTTGTGAGTGAATTGGTCGAAATTGATGCCATTACTTGATTGTTTAATGTAGAGGTGTTTTCTGTTAACAGTGGTAGGTATGACCAATTTGCAAAGCAGCTGAATGCACATGGATATAAAGTTTATGGAATGGATTGGGTTGGTAAGTTAGAACTTTCTCATCTTTTTTAATGGATTGTTGCATTTTGTTATGTTATGTTTCACATTATTTTTCGTTCTGTATAACTCTGAGTGATAGATTGCAAGGGAGTTGATGGACACAATTGAAGTTATCCCTTCCTCATGTTTCATCTTTTCTATGAATATATATATATATATATATATATATATATATATATATGTATATGTTCTGATACAAACAATCTTTATGCCAACTGAAAAGGAAGAAATACTTCTTTCATGTCACTATTGGTCAATTTACCGAATTTTGAGTTAGTTGTGACATATTCGTTTTTGTTTTGTTTTTCTACTACCTCCACTTCCCGTGTTTGCATATTAGTTATTTTCCTGGTTCGTAAGGTTTGTCTTGAGTGTGTAGTTCTTAAAGTAAATATTTTACTCCTTCAGCCCCACAAGAAACAGAGGGCACATTTTCTTTCAGTAATTGCAAGTATCTAATATGCGTATTCGTTTTTGACAAAAATCCTCCAGCTTTTTGCTTCAAAACTTGTTAACGTGCCGTTTTTCTAGACTAAAACCACAAGTGATATGTTAAAAAGCAATTTGTTTGACAGTAAAGGTCAAATGTGAACTCCTTTTTTGGGGCAGAAGAAGTATTATTTTATTTACTGTTGGTCATGAAGCCTTAAAAGATGTTCAACTATGCATCTATATTTGGATGTTGCAGGGGTTGAAATATTTGGATGCCCATTGGCGCAAAAGCTCGTCTGGTTATGTAAGCTTATCATTCGAGTCCTTCCATTTGGTTTTCTTTATGAAACCGCTTGAGCAAACATGCATTCGTTCTTGCGAATACACAATTGCTCTCACAATTATTATAACTATTCCATGACTATTCCCTTGGAGTAACTGGTTCACCAAGTTCTCCCCTACGATCATTCATGGGGCAAAACGAAAAAGGTGTCTCTAATATTTCAGTATTAACTATTAAACTTCAAAGACACCCTTCTGAGCTTTTAACTGTTAAGTGAACTAGTCCCAATTGGGAATTTATTCTAAGGACAGCAGGAGTTCTTTTTGTATTTTTAGTTAGTAGCATTTATATTTCAATAAAACTATATTTTAGTGGCCACTGGTTTCTTGTTTCTTCTGAACCGATTAAAAGACTCACATTTTATCTGATATTCTTTTTATTATGTGGCTCATTGTTCTTCTGTATCTGCTTGTGTGTAAATATGACTCGATTATTAAATAATACCTAAGTATTAAAAGGGTAAAAGTTATTGGAAGTAGAGAAAACCCTTGACAAGAATTTGAAAG
Organism: Solidago caesia; assembly: GCA_028566075.1. NCBI lineage: Eukaryota > Viridiplantae > Streptophyta > Magnoliopsida > Asterales > Asteraceae > Solidago > Solidago caesia. The sequence goes on along the minus strand of JAOXNX010000001.1, from coordinate 7,731,551 downwards.
CTTCTGAGTCTTAGCATATCATGAGACACGAATATACAGTTTATGTGATTTTTCTCTTTTAAACTTAATGTTGGTACCATTTCATCTATAGGACATGGTGGAAGTGACGGGCTACATGCATATGTACACTCTCTTGAAGATGCTGTCACTGATGCTGTAAGTTTTCTATGCTTCTACTCGTAGTTAATAACAATTAAGCATATGCAAAAGTGAAATAAGGAGGCAGTCGATAGGATGTCAGACTCGACTATGTACTTAAATAAATAAAAAAGAGCGTAGCTAAGCTAATTACTTGCACTATCAATATCATATATGTTGTAACATTTTCATCCAATTTTAACTGAGCTACTTATAGAAAGTTATTAGGACTTTTTGGTCGAGTTTTTATTTACTTGGCCTCATTGTCCCAAATTTGCCCTTATTGTTTATTAGCTTGATCAAAGTCTTGCATAATTTATCTAGCTAATGTTATTGTGAACTTATACGAGAGTAATGTGATTGATGATGCAGAAAGCATTTATAAAGCATGTGATGTCCGAAAATACAGGCCTTCCATGTTTTTGCTTTGGGCACTCTACTGGCGGAGCCATTATCCTTAAGGTATGTTGAAACTTTTCAATGCTTCGGTTCTTAAATCCAGCTTGTCTACACTGGTATTAATAGCAATATACGCTGTTTTTAAGCAAGATTTGTAGATGCATACATGTTTGCATCCAAAATTTGAGGTAGCAATTATGACTTAAGCTAAAAGGTAGCAAATTTTGACATTTATAATAAAGAATTAGTTGATTTTGGCTATGTTTTATCTAGCTATTATGAAAAGGGAAATGATATAGGTACCATGCTTTTTGATTTATGTACCATAAATATGTATAACTGACATGTACAATCTGCAATAAAAGTTGTAAATCGTGGTAAGTAAATCAAAAATGATGGTATCTATAGCATCTTGAAAAATGGGATAATGGGTCAAAAATTGCCCAAATTGCTGTAATGCTAAAACCTCGTAAACCATTTGGAGTTCAGCTAGTATTAAAACAATTTGATTTTCGTAATCATTTTACTCTTTTAGGAGAAAGTGTCTGAGTCAACCCGACCCAGCCCAGTTTGAATTGTATCAAACAATCTCACTTGTAATCATTCGTAATCCCAGACTCACCCATTTTGCCAAATCTGATGTATATCAAATGGCCTCTTTGCCTAAGCTTTTTGAGTATTGTATTGATGACATTTAGGCTGCTCTGGACCCAAAAATTGAAAAGTCCCTAGCTGGTATTGTGCTAACATCTCCTGCAGTCGGAGTTCAGCCAACCCATCCAATCTTTTTGGTACAGCAACTTCCGCTTATTATTTTATTCATTTCATTCAAAGATCTGTTCTTCTCATGTGTTGTTCTAATTTGATTGATATTTCTTATGATAGATACTTGCGCCAATCTTCTCCCTGTTGATACCAAAATATCAATTGAGTGCAGCAAACAAGACGGAAGCACTGGTTTCTCGTGATCCAGCAGCATTGATAGCAAAATACTCTGACCCACTAGTTTACACAGGATCCATACGGGTTAGAACCGGCAACGAGATTCTAAGAATCACATCCTACTTGCAACGCAATGCCCACAAGCTAAAAGTGCCTTTCTTTGTTCTCCATGGAGGCTCCGACACAGTGACTGACCCAAATGCTTCTTTGAAGCTATATGAAGAAGCGTCTTCAGAAGATAAATCCATCAAACTTCTTCCGGAATGTCTACATGATTTACTGTTCGAACCAGAACAAGAGGAGATCAAAAGGGACATTATCGATTGGTTGAATAGCAGAGTGTGAGTACGATCAATGACATATTTTGAAGCTGGAAACACGCGTGCCAGAAATAAGGGGTCGAAAGGCTGAGTGATGCTGGGGTCGTAACTCATGAGCAAAGAGTTGGTGATTTATCATGCAGAAAATGCTTCCAAGATACTCACTAATGTTGTGTATTTTGTACATTTTTAGTAGGATTATCTTTGATTCTTCATGAATGAGTAACATTCCAGTTATTCTTGATCTTTCCTCTAAGCGGATCGACATCTTTTGAAGGAACAAATGACTGCAAGAATTTAGATTGCAAGATGATGGGTTTTAATTTCATCATCAGCGTTATTCACTAAAATCTTACTTTGAATGTCTGTATAAACTGAACTTTGAACTATGAACTGTTGAAACTTTATTATGTACGGTTGTTTCAGTATTCAATTGATATGTCTGGACCAATATTTTAGAACCTGTGGTGACCCGTCCACATTTTCGTGTGGCCCGTTTGTTTTTATGTTGGTTTTCAGCTGGTTCGTCTTTGCACTATTCTGGTTGAAACGGTTTGACCTGGTCCAGCTATACCTCCCATCTTTTATGGTGATAAGCATCCATTCTTCAGGCAAAAGCTACGGAAAATTTTGAACTCATTGACTTGCATTCCCTTCAAAGAGGTACACCACACCATCCTGTTCGACCACCATCTCTTACTTTCCTAGGTGGGTTCAACTGGTGAACCACGATCTGAACCGGTGACAAGAGCAACCCAAGACATAATATGAATACCACGGCTTCAATTCGTGTTTGTGTTTGTTATTGATGCGGTTCCATGATGCTATTTATATATCCAAAAATCTCATACGAAGATGGTTCAAAAGTTTCTAATATTAAATACATATAAAAAAAACCGAAATATATATTTATTTTGTTTAAGGAAACCAACCTTAGACAATACCATAACCAATGGAGCCGTTAAAAAAATATATATTATAACCAGGTTAAAAGTATGTCATATAAAATATATGTGTACGTAAAAGCAATACTATAATCATGCTAAAAAGTTAGTCATATAAAATACATATCGTTTAAAAGTTTGCAATATCTAATAAGTATAAAAAAAACCACATATTTATTTGGTTTAAGAAAACCAAAAATCATAAACAACCTAAGGAAGATATGTTTGGTTAAAAGTTTGTCATATAGAATATGAGAATTTTATATGCTTCTAAAGAAACATGTTTCTACCAAATTTCTTTATAAAAACTTTCCATTGTCTCACCTTAAAATTCGTTAAATGCACATTATATCCCTCATTTAAAAATTTTGTGAGGGGGAAGCACCTAACTTATATGCTTCCAGAAACATATAAGTTATCCCCATAAAATATATGTGTACCTAAGTACAATAGCATAACCATGCTAAAAAGTTTATCATATCAAATACATATCGTTCAAAAGTTTATAATATCTAACGCATATTAAAAAAAATATATTGGCCAAATCCCAAGTAGACCAAATTAAAAAAAAAAACTAATCCAAAATAGCAAAAAAAAAAAACAAAAAAAAAAACAAGAACTTGGGCCCGTTGGCCTATCCAAAAAAGGGGGAAAAAAAAAATAAGGCCCAAAAAAGGGGGGTCCCAACTCTATTCTTTGCCTTGGATATTAATATAATACTAGTATTTTTACCCGCGCGCGTTGCGGCGGGGATTAAATAGGATTGTTCATAGGTTTTGATGAATGCGTTTGAAGAAAGTAACATTGGGACCATATAGCTAAAAAGGAGTATCAAGTATCAACAGCTATAATTGGAATGTATAGTTTATGAATCGTAAAAATAACACTTAGATTAAGTAGTATATAATAAAGCATATGAAGTATACAAATTAGACGTACCATTATTATCCAAAATCCAAAGTTAAAAAAACATCTATAAATTGCAAAGCCAGCAAATACATTAATTGACTTACAAAGTTTCGAAAGCATAACACTAACCAATCATGTAAAACATTCACCATTCAAATATGTATATCTATAACATCTATAAGTTGCAGAACTATACATACAATGTGATCTGACAAAAGACCGGTCAAACGACCATGGTAAAGCATTGACATTACCAACAAATCGTTTGGGTGCAAACTTAGAAATATGACTCCCATGGTAAAACATTGACATTACCAACAAATCGTTTGGGTGCAAGCTTAGAATATGACTCTCATTGGGCATAGCTGACATCAGGTCTGTAAAACATACAAAAAAAAAATTCATACGCAAACATATAAACCAAGTTCAAAAGTTGTATGTAGTATAAAAAATGAAGTGCCCTTAACAAAAATAGAGATTGCATATGATACGACTATAGTTTATGAATTATAGATTATGTATTATCTAAAAAAGCATATAAATTACACAGATTAGGCGTACCAGTTAAATAATAATTGAAGTTTCATGACACCATGGAATCTATAATACTTCACTGTTTCCATAAAAGGCTAACTATCTTCTACTTGCTTTGAATAGTGAATGCAGAATTTTATAGTGAAAATCTAAGCAGTTGGAAATAATCAAGCCTTTTTAGTCATGTCGGAAATATACCTGAATAAACCCCTCCATTCCCTTAGGAGCTTTGGCTACATGAAATGGAGTTCCCATGATATAGTTTCCATACCTTGTGAAAAGAATGTAACCTACACCAAATAGTTTCCAACAGAAAAAAATAATGTGTTAAAAAAAGAAAAAGAAAAAAAGGGGCCTGATGAGCATAACACCAATATATGTGTATTGTTTGAAGAAATCGTGACTGGAGCTATTGGTAGATGGGTCGGTCATTAGGTACCAGGAGCCTGCATAAACCAAAAAACATTAGGACATCATAAAACACAACACACACTTCATCTCCAAACTTATCGTTATTTGCAGTCTAGTCAGTGACAAAATTAAAACATACATTTGTACTATTACTGCATATTAGAAACCATTCGAGCTATTGGCTCTTAATAACACAACCGAAGTGCATGCATATAACAGATGGGAGTTACTTTTTTAATGACTTTGGTGGTGGTACTATAAGAACTGGACATTTTGAATAATGCACACAGTAATCACTAACACTCTCCAAGAACGCCCTGCAAAAAAGAACCCAAATTTCATAAACACATTGCAGTGCAATCTATTCAAAATTAGTTCATAACAGCGTATAACTTTTCATTGCCATATGCTATGTACATTTCAAAATTTCCATTTCATGTTTATAAAGGAAGAAAATGGTTGCTGCAAATGGTTGTCAACACCTTTTTCTTTAAAATTATCACCACCACTGCTGTTCACATGGAAGCTTATAATTATCAAACTGACATGAAACACTATAATAAGGTATAACAAAAAAGCATTTTATCAGACACTTGATATACATATATAAATAAAAGAGAGCCAAATTCAAAACTAAAAATGGTTGCTACAAACCTTAAAACAACTTTTGTAAAGAAAAGAGTAGGAACAATTATCCCAATATGTGGAAAACAATAGAGGGGTACTAATTATTTGTTTTTCACAGAAAAAATAGAGTAATGGAAAGCCATGGAGGATCACATAAACAAACATAAAGATGATATTAGTCATATTAGGAAATAATTACCTTGAAATTTAATTAGAGCTTGGACAGAAGAGGATGCTTTGAGAGAAGAAGATGATAAGTTTTTACATGTTTCTTACAATGACTGTTACTAAAGCGATGAAAGTATCTGGATAGTTCTAGGGATCTAGGCTAAAGAGGATATACTTATCCAAATGTAATGTATTGCGATCCAGACCTAAGTAAAAAGGTCGGTGCTTTTAATCTAGATGGTTCTATGCTATAAAATGTTGTAAGGGTGGAGGGAGTGGGGGGCGGGTTGGGCATGCGAGCTAGCGGCTTGGAGGGGCACACCGGCGCCGGTTATGCGGGCTGGGGGGACGGGTTGCTTGTGCGGGATCTGAGCTCGTAGC
>JAOXNX010000001.1:7672699-7703806 GCA_028566075.1 Solidago caesia | reverse complement strand
TTGAATTTAAATTGTATGTGAGATTTTAGTTTTTAGACTATATGAAGAAATTTTATTTATCTGATTGCTATTTTATATGAGTATGAATGCTACATAATGTCTTTTTTTTTTTTAAATGAGTAGGTTTATCTATTACAATTTACAAATCGTGTTTATGTCTTGGGTTAAGTCTAAAGTAAACTTAAACTCATTATCAGGAAAGTGACTGACAGAGACACAACTCCAAACAATACAAGAACAAATTTAATATTACTTTTTATTCACCTATGAAGTACATACTTTATCGACTATAATATCACAAATGATGACTATAATATCACAAAAAATCATTGAGCAGTGCATCGCACGGGCTCTAACCTAGTATAAAATATTTCATTAAATAAATGAATGGCATGTTGGTAAGGTTGGTAAACCTTCTAAATAGTTTTATTTTAACCCTTTTTAGGCCTTATCTATATTATTTTGGGGACGTACTTCTTTAGTTCTTTTTTTCCTCAGGTCATTCCGATGGGTTTTAACTTTTTTTTCCTCATGTTTTTCCAATGGGTTTTAAATGTGTTTTTTAAAATTATTTTAAATGTTTTTTTTTGGCTTTTTTTTAACCTGATTTTTTGGATAACATTTTATGTCTTTGTGATTTTTAGGATTAAACATAAACATGATGATGGTGTTGTGATATCGTCTAAAAGAAAAATGGATAACCGTGACAAAGCGCGGTTTAAAAAATAGTATCTGACATGTGAGAACTTTATTTTTTATTTTATTTTCAACTAAATGAATACTACATGTTTACTTGAAAAAAATTTTGGTTTATTTTTACAGCATACCGCCCATTTACGGAGAAACTTATAAAAACCGACATCATTTCTAATCGTGTAAGGCCATCATCTATGACAACTTGACAAGGGAACATTCATACGTTGCCCCAATATTTACCACAATTTCCTAGCTACCTTTTTGGTTTGTCTTCATCCAAATTTCAAAGATTCCATGCTGAGCACCTCTAGTTATTATTATTATTATTATTGTTATTGTTACTTTACTTATCGAAATGACTTTTGTTAGTAGATTTTGCTTTCGACTAATGATAAAACTGATGATCATCATGAATCGTTCTTCATGTTTATAATTATTTCACGATATTTATCTTAACATTCATAAGAAAATCATAAGATTTAGTAGTTTGATTGAATTAGGATGTGATAATGTTTCCTAAAATTCTAAACTTTGTTCCCAAGTTTTGCAAAAATAATATTTATCTTATTATTTTAAATTTGCAATAATAAATCTTAGAGATATAACTAATAAAATTGAAATTTTATCACATCTTTAAAATCTTTCTCATAATTTTGCGTATTTTATATATTTTAAATTGTTTCTTTCTGGAAACTCATCATTTTGTCGTAAACTTAATTTTACCGAGAAATAATCCTTTTGTAAAATATCTTTTTGGCGGGAACTCATTTAGTGCCAAATTTTAATGTTAAGTTAGGTTGTTTTATAAAACCTTAAGAAATCTTGTTTTATAAAACCTAATTCATACAAAATCATTCAATTAATTTTTGATTAATTTTAATTGCTTAACTAAATGACCTTATCAAGGTACTTATGTTGCATATTTATTAAATTTTGTTCATTGAGATAGACATGACATTTGCCTTAGATACATGAATGTTTCGCTTCTGCCCAAAGGTGATGTGCTATATTCATGCATTGCAAATTTCACATGTGCACTGGACTTATATGTATCATTCTGCCCAAAAGTGATGTGTTACATGTAATTTGCACATGTTATTACTAATGCTTAGATAATTGCTACTAACCAAAGTGAACGCAATTATTTAAGTAGAATATTACTTAGTTTATTATTTTGGTGTTATAATAGATTATATCACATCTTCAATTCAAATAAAGTCTGCCTTAATAGATTCTTCTATAACCTATATCTCAACACTAATCCACTCTAATTACAAAACCTAAAGTAATTCTTGCTTCATCATGAGTTTCAATAAATTTTGCTCTAACTGAGTCTTGTTTTTTCCTAAAGACTTAATATACCCACTGCTCCTTCTAATAAAAGTATTATGAAAAATAACTTGAGCATAAGAACTGAAATAAGTCAACAATAATAGCTCTTATATTAAATAAAAACTCCTTATGTGAATTCTATCAGGTGAACCAACGTGAATGCATAATTACTAACCAAAGTGCTCAACAATAATACCTCTTATATTAAACAATTAGATTATTTCCCGCGTAATACGTGGGATACATATTAAGTTTTCATAATAACGTAATTGCTATTTTTTTAAATTATTATAGTATACATAAAATACAATAATAATTATTCACAACTTAATATTTTGTTAATAAATTTATTTATTAATACAGTTTTGTAATTTATTGGAAGATTGTTTTATATCTAAAAAGATACATGTATCACATTATTATTTATACTATTAAGCTCATTTGCGAGACTGCGACGAATCAAACAACACTAAAAAAAACCGCTACATTGCTCGGGTAGTATGCTAGTATATTGGTAGATTAGTAGATACATATGGGAAGAACAAAATACAAAATGATTTATGAATCGATCAATCCTTGTACATTATGAAAGTTAATTTTAAAAAAAAAGGGCTAATTGTAGCATTCTTTAATCGACACATAGCATTGTAGCATCCTTTGATTGACACGCAACGATATATGGAAGCGACAAATGTCCTTTTAATCTATATTAATAAATAAATGATATATTTTATATACCATTTATTTATAATTTATAAAAAAAATCAAACAAGTGATTTTAAGAAATATGATATAAAATTTAGTAATTATTTTTCATAATTATATCATTAAAATAATTACTTTCTATAATTATAAAATGTAGGAATTACTTTCCATAATTAATGACCATATTTGAATTTATTAAATTAAAATTAAATCTTAATTTATGACATCAGCAAAAATCAATCTTTTAATCTAAACCATAGATCCATTAATGAAAAACTAATCGAACGGCTATACTTTGACATGATGATGTAATAAGGTTATACATACATATATATATATATATATATATATATATAATTTGGAGTAAATTACACGGATGGTTATGTGGTTTTACAAAGTTTCATTAATCATCCTTAACTTTTTAAATTTACACCATTTGTCCTATTATTTGCAAATGACTTCATCTATGGTCTAAAATTTAATATCTGTTACTATGTGTATATATGGGTTTAAAATCTAGTATTCAATTAATAGGTAAACGAAATATCTAATAGGCATCGATTATATAAGCCACTAATGGGGTAACAAACTTCAGTATGTTTGTGATTTAAAATAAAAAGACAAATTTCAATAAGAAGACAAAACACTGTGTTGATAAATGTTTGTGGCTTTGAACAATCAAGTAGTAAGAGTTGAAGGTAAATATCTTGTACAAAAATACAGTTTATGTTAAAGGAAATCCAATCCAATATAAATTTTGCTAACTAATAATAATAAGGTCTTTCTATTTCAATTATAGAAACAACTTTCATAACTATGTCTATGGATACCGAATCAACATAAGCATATATAATAATAATGCATGAAAAACAATTATCAAGCAATTGCACATTTGCACACTTTATCTTAGATTTTGGCTGGTTTTACGACTTTCGTCCTTTTTTCATATGCACGCTAGTAGGTTGTTATTCGATCTTGTTTTATCCGTTTTCCCAACACAAAACGCGAGCATTTATAGACCTCGTCTATATGAAAGTGTAAAGAAGCAAACATTCTTCCAAACGAAATAAGCTATTGTCGAATCTTGTGGGATTTAGTGTAAACATTCATTGGTTGTAGAAATCTCACATTGAAATCTTATGTCTAATAATTGATTTTTAATATCGGTTTACATTTCAAAACATAAAACCTTAGACTACAAATTATTTTCACCGAAGGCCAACAATTTACTTTTAGACTATGGAAAAACACTTTAGCATTGGATCTCATAACTAGTTAAACCGAATCTGTCAAATATTCATAGAGATAAAGAAACATAATGAAACTAATGTGTACAAAAGCATCTGTTATCTCTCATAAGAACCATATTGAACAAAATCACAAAAACGTTATACAGGTTACACTTGATTGAAATCATAATGATACCAGCCTCAAAATCAACTCCTAACGAGGAACATCTTCATGTGAAGGTTTTCAAGACTAACGCCTCCTTCGATGCTTACTGCTCTTCTTGCGATCACTATCACTATCACTGCTTTCACTCTCGCTCTCACTTTCACTAGAGCTTGATGATTCAGATCCTGAACTAGAAGAATCAGAATTATCTGACTCGGAAGCAGGTTTTTGTTGCATGATAAGACGAGGCATGTTCTTCAAATACTCTCTTAGATTCTCTGTGATCCCACCAAGCCCAATAGATGTAAAAAAGTTGATTGAAAACCGGGTGTTCTTGGGGTTGTCTCGTGGGAAAATAGATTCAAAATCTGCTTGCATTGTTGGGTCACTGAGACGCTCGTTCAACAGACGGATGCCAAGATGTTCAGATAACTCCTGTCACATATAACATCAAAATCAACTTTAGCAGCTTGTAACAAAAGGGGTAAAGTTCAGCAATTAAACAGTAATCCATAAATTCTTGCAGCTGAATATGAGGATGGCTGTCACCCACAAACAAAAAACACGCATACAGGTGAAAAGTGAAAACAGCTAATCTAGTGGGATCTTTATACCCCTCTTTACAGTCAAATTAAAAAACTTCGTCCACATAAAAAGGATATTGTAATCCACCTAATATTAGCAACTCTAATAAGTGGTGGTGGCAACTTCGACCCTGATAGCCACAGGTCCAATGACCCGAATCCTGCCAATCCGAATCCGGATTCTATTGCTGCCGACCTGCGAGAGCCGGCCCACAGCAACAATTCGTGGGTCAGTTTCATCCAAGCAAAGCCCAACATTTGATTTGATCCATTGTGCAAGTAGATCAGGTCAAAGTCCAGGTCAAACCACTGTGCTAACCCACGTTGCAACCTTTTTTCTTTACTCGTTATTTCAGTATTTTTTATTTTTGCATTTTTTTTCTTTTGTTGTCAATTTCGGAAGTAGTTTCTTTTATTTCCCTAAAGTTTGGCATAGTGGGTGGTTAGTACTTTCTTTCCTTGTTATGTTCTGGGCGAATTGTAATTGAAGGCAGTTTTCGAATTAATCAAAAAATTTAGTCTCTTTCTTGGGATTTGTATTTCCATTGCTATCCCAAATTTGGCTAAGTTAGGAGGTGATCTTGGAACTGATCTGGGCTCTCGTGCGGCTGTAGCGTGAAGAACAGGTCAGATTTTGACCCAACGTGACTGTCGAGTGGTGAGTCTGTAGCTCGGTAGAACCGTTGTATCTATTTGATTCCTTTGGGGTGATTTCTGATCCAATAAACAAGCCTCTGTCAGTCTGTCTACCAGACCCATTTAAAGACAAATGGGTAATTCAGGTAATGTATAATCTTTAACGGATCAATGGGTTAACCTAAAATATTTAACTAAAAAACTACCCATTACCCAACACGGATGAACTAGCCTATATTGTCACTACTACTGGTAACACAGATAGAACCGAAAAGAAAAAAAAAATCCAATTAACAGGGATTGGCCAGTAGCATTAGTAAATCAACGTGGTTTGCTAAAATTGCATCTGGGAGAGATTATCATGTTAAGGTAGAAACTGTACTCAGAGGGTGTACGTGGGTCTTAATCTTGTTGAAGGTGAGGTAGGGCTTACTAATTAATAGTTAAACCATAGTAATAATCTATAAACTATAGATACATAACTTGTGAAACAGCAAACAGATCTAGTCATTTAGCTATGCACCAAGCAAAAGAAGAAAAGTTAGGACGACATGCTCAAATACCTGGAAAAGAATCTTGATGAAAATTCGGGAAGAGGAAGTGGTGTCCTCCTCAGTTAGCCGGATATAAGCCAAAACATGCCAAGGCAAAGCATCGGTCCCAAGTAGATGAGCAAAAAACTTGGCCACATTCCGCAGCTTGTTTGTCTCAAGCCGATGGATCATAGAGTACTGCTGAACAAAACATTTCTCGAAGTTTTCTTGGTGGACTTTGTTGATCATGCAAAACCGCTGCCCCAAAAGACCATAGTAACGAAGGTAGGTTCTTTCCTGACTGCAGCACTCCAGCAACATAATGCACAGTTCCATCTGCATATGGCAAATATCTCGTGTAAATTTTTTGATTTTGTAGAAGGAAACATGAACAATACAAATCCAAAATATTTTTTTAATACCTCTTGTCCAGGCTCCAGTTTAATCTTTAGAAGCTTATGACCAGCTTCTTCAAAATCAACACTAGACATAATCGTCAAGTATATGGTTCTCCGGAGATTTACTAAATTTGTTTCCGTTTCATCTCGTATCCTCATTTGCTCTTCGTCCTCCTCTTCTGAAGATTCGTCTTCCTCATCATCAGAATCCTCTCCACCCTCTTCTTCTTCTTCGGAAGATTCATCACCAAGGAGGCTTTTCTTCACAGCTTCATAGCGCTTTTCGTTCTCAATGAAATCAGGATCAAACTTGAAAATATCTGAAAGTCAGAATAACAGTTATTATACCACACTAATAACTTGAAAAATGTTTAAAACATGATCCATTTTGCATACCTAGAGAAATCTCTGGATCAATCTCATCAAGAAGAGACACTTCACGGGTAAATTGATCTTCCACTTCAACAAGATCTAACTCTGGACGAACAGCTGGATGACCCTGCATAAGTAAATGTGGCCAGTTAGCAGCGGTAGAAGTAGATAAAACATATACTGCTAAAAAAAGGTAACATTATACCTTGTCTAGACAAAATGATACTAACCTGAAACTTGGCCTTTCTTAATGCAAAGAGGCCTTCAATCAAGAACTGCACCCTTTTGTCTATCTCTCCCTCATGAAGAATTCCACGAAAACGCTCAAATATACCTGGATAAGAATTTGGCCTAAAATTTGTCAAATAATGTAAATGAAAAGATGATATTGTATGATTGTGTATGATTGTAAGCATGTAAATACGAAGTATGCAACAAAAATAATGGCAATTTGGTACCTATAGAGGTGATCTATAAAATAACTAAAGATTTAATGTTTGTGGAATATCCACAATATAATAGAAGAGTTCACTAAAATTACATATAAATGGCATAAAAATTTTAGAGCAGAGCCTTAGAACACAACCATTGTCCAATGAGAGTGTTCTAATTCGGGAGATAAATGAATATAACAAGCAAATCTCGGTGCATAATTTTTATAGAGCAACAATATGTGCCGGGTTTACTACTTTATCTCACAAACTTTATGTTTTATAGACCTTTGTGATTGAATATCTTGCTATAAAGTGTTCATACTCGTAACACAGATGTTAATTGCATCTCAAATGATGTTGTTATACGGACTGCACATGTAATAACTGCTTTCTACTCCTAACTACTTATTATGTTTTTTTAATGCACTAACTACTTATTATGTAATCATGCAAGTTTATATGCTTCTGTTCTTAACAAAATATTGGGGGACAATCCTGCAGGAGAGAAAATACAGAAAATTGGGCAGTCCTAGATGTAGACACATTCTACTCTGTCCGCACTGAATTACAAAACACAATTTCAAGGATATTATAACATAAAAATGGCACTTACGTAGACTAACAATTCAACTTATATGCACGGGTGTTGCTACAATTTTATTATCTGATTATAATTATAATTTCTGGCATCATACAATGCATGAAAAGACAGGGCCCTATTGTAGGATGAAAAAAAACCATTGACAAGAACCGTAAGTTAGACTGTCTACAATAATAGATACCATTCATAGACAATTTGACTATTTAGCATTTTGCTTAGATTAAGTAATAGTCCAAAGTGCCGTTGTAAATGGACATGTATCTTATAAACTATAACCCTTGTGTGTACAAGGAAAGATTTCTAGAGTTTTAAATTCTTGTATGCATTAAAATCACTAACTCGTATGACAAAAGAAACGAGCTAGTCATACATGAAGGCAAGCTTTCAGTTGATATATTGATAGAGCTTCTAGCTAACGGTGGCATTGCCAGGATTTTCATCTCGGGTGGGCCAAAACATCAAAAACTAAAAACTAAAGCTTGAAAGGTGAAATTATAAACTTACACTAAATTAATAATTTAAAAACTCGAATGGCACATGATGATCTCTTGGTATAAACTATAATAATTCATTAATATGTTTCTCAATGTAATAATATCGACATTTTTCAAAGATCAACGATTAACAAGCTTAATAGAATAAACTTTAATAGCTCTATCTAATTGTAAATTGTAAATATTTGCATTGCAAGTTGATTCAGCTGTTGAAACTATATATTAAACCCTTAAAAACTAGTAAAATTAATTTGCATAAACTAAATAGATTTCTGATTACAAAAAATAATAATAATAATTAACCACCATGTCAACAAAAAGTTACAGGAGCAGTGGTAATTACAATTTTCAAATCCATTTGTGTAACGATTAAAGGTATATCAGAACAATTTATGAATCAAAAAAATTGTAATGTAACAAAGCAAATTGAATATGGTTATAAGAATGTTTTTCATAAAACTTAACACAGTTTTCATTTAGGAGTCACAGTAGTTAATTAATTACTATTACTAGTGCTTGAGATAGTTATTCTTTATTTGAATCAAATTTTCCTTAAAGAAAAATATTTGTGCTAATTGCAAATGTTGATACTTTTTACCTTTTACCCTTTTAGGACTTTTATTAATCGGGGTGGGCCATTGTCTTTTTCGATGGGCTGCATATATACATTTACACAGTAGAACACTAGTATGAAGATTTTCAGGGTAGGCCTTGGCCCATCCAAGTCTCCATGTGGCTCTGCCACTGCTAGCTAATGCAGGTTACTATATAAATGAAACAGCCACCATAAACTTAGACAGAAAATGCAGACAAGTGATACACAAGCTAAAACCAGTATTTAGTCCAATGAAGAACAAGCTTAAATTCTTAAAACAAAGGGTACAAAAAGTTCAATACAACTCACCATGCAAACCTTTCGGAGTTAAATCCTGCAGTATCGACCCACACTCGGTAACAAAACCAACAGCAACCTCCACACTATCATCAGTTGGATTTTCTAATAAAGTTGTGAGTAGTTCAAGTGCAATAATCTCATGAGCTACCTGCTGATTGACCAAATGTGCTATAAACTTGACGGCAGCCAGCAATTGATGCTGTGAAAACACATGATACCAATCGCATCAGAGACAAAACAACCGCATCATATCCAGTTTCAAAAAATACATCAAATATAACCAATAAAATAAATAGAGAAGAAATGATATGCACCTTGTCATTTCGCTTATATGCCCTTTGAAGCTGTAAAATAATCCTTCGCAGCAGAAGGTCTCCCACTTCTGGGAATTTAGTATTTACAACGGCAACCAACGCGGCAAAGACGTCTGTAAAACCAGGAGAAGCCATTTGCGACTTCATGCAAGATCGGCAAAACAGTCCTCTTCCCCTGATCAGATTTTCAGCAAACAACTCTGGAATGATATTCTTGATGTTTGTGGCATTGACCTTGTTGACTAACCCGTTTATGCTCTTCCTTAAGGCATCCCATGTCATCCGTTGATATTCCATGCTGCTTTTATCTTGAACTTCACTCATCATCCGAGCCAGCTTAAATGGTGGAATATACACCCCTCCACTTTTCCCTAAATTGGTCATGCCTTCTTGCATTTCGGCCAACTTTTGGAACCTTGGACCTTCATCCACATTATTCTCCTTGTCCCCATTTTGATCATTCTTTGCGTCATCATTTCTTTTACTTTTATGGTCACCATTGCTTTTCCTGTCCCTCTTACCATCTCTTCTCCTACTATCATCTTCATCAGCATTCCTTCCATTCCTGTTCCTATCCCTTCTCTTAAACTTATCATCTTCATCGTCACTCATATCCTTCTTCCTATCCCTTCTCCTCTTAAACTTATCAGCTTCTTCATCGCTCATATCCTTCTTCCTATCCCTTCTTCTCCTGTCTTTACGATCATCTTCATCATCACTTCTTCTATCCATGCCCTTCCTCCCTCTCTTCCCAACTTTGCCGTCTTCCTCATCACTCCTGTCTTCACGCTTCACTTTTCTCCCTCTCTTCCTGATTTCACCATCTTCCTCATCACTCCCGTCTTCATGCATCCCTTTCCTCACCATCTTCCTGGTATCACCATCGTCCTGGTCACGCTTCTCCTCACGTTTATCCCCCGTTTTCCTAATTTCACCCTCTTCATCACTCGAGTCATGCCTGTCGCTTATCTTCCTGTCTTTGCTCCTTTTCCTATTACTCCTGTCACTATCCTCACCATCATCACTCCTACTTCTTCTCCTCCTATCAGTACCATCCGCATCATCACCCCTTAACTCCCTACGCCTACCTCTTTTCATGTCACCATCATCTTCATCGTCACTCCCTTTAACGTTATCTTTACCTCCCTGTTTCTCATCAACGTCTTCGTCACTCCTCCCATCTCTACTCCTCTCTCTCCTCCTCCTACTATCATCCCTGTTCATCTTTCTCCTCCTATCACTCGCATAACCATCACCACTCCTCTTATCCCCATCCCGATCCCGATCCCTTCTCCTCCTATCATAACCACCTTCGTCATCACTCCTATTCCTATCTCTCTTATCTTTCACCATTTCTTCGTCAACCCTTCGATCCCTGCTCCGATCTCTTCCCCTCCTAGCATCTTCACCTTCTTCATCACTCTTGTTACTTATCCTCCTATCTCGACTATCACGTTCACTCCTATATCTATCACCATCTCTTCTTCTCCTTTTATATATATCTTCTTCATCGCTCCTATCTCCGGTTCTCTCCCTTTGCCGCTCCATTATTATCTAAAACAATACAGAGAATCACTCACTTCAAAGCATAATTTAAGTTCAATATTTCAATACACACATATATGTGTATATATACATAAAAACCCTAGGTATACAAATAAATTCATCTTAAAATTAATCAATCACGTACAGTTTAGAAAACCTAATTTAATTAGCAGGATACATAAAAAAAACCCTAAATAGGATTATATAAACAAACAAAAAAAGTTAATGATTAAATGAGGATTGGGATTAAAGTAATACAGGGATGAAAAACACACATACCTTTATGTATAATGTTTCAGTGCGTAAACTAATAAGCTTCTGTAGATTTTCAACAAATAGATATAGCTATATTTGTATGCATAGATGTATGGATATATAGATATAGATATAGAATTACAGATTATAGATTTAGAGATATTTGTATTTGTATGTATGTATATATGTATATGTATAGAATAGAGGTTTGAAATTGGGAATTCGGTGATTTGGGGGCGGGGCGGGGCGGGGCTGGGGATGAATGTAACTTCTACTTGGAATTATAAAATAAGGGGCATTCGGGGAGACGAGTGTTTGGTTACAAGAATGAAGGAAGCCACTGAATCAAAGAGACAATATTGAAAGGTTCGAAACCGGGTTTGCGTTTGGGCTTGGTTTAGGAATGAGCAAAAAAAATTAAATAAATAAGTAAATAAAAAATGCAATCTCCCCAATATGAAATTAGCAGGTTGGCCCGGAAGAAAAGAGCTCGTGCAGTTTCAATAAGGTATTTGTGGTTATGCTCAACTACACCATTCTGCTGTGGTGTGGCATTACATGAAGTTTGGTGTACGATTCCCTTGTTTGAATATAATTCATTTGTTTTCGTATCTTTGAATTTAATTCCATTGTCTGTTCGAATGATTTTAACATTGGTCTTAAAATGGTTCTCAATATAAGCAATTACACCAAAAAGAGTTTGAAAAGCAGCACTCTTAGTGGCAAGCATATGAGTCCAAGTGGACTGATAAAAATCATCAACGATGGTTAGGAAATACATAAAACCATTATGAGTAGGTCTAGAGTAAGGACCCCATATATCAACATGAATTAATTCGAATATGGAAGATGTTTTTATAGAATTAGAAGGGAATGAAAGCATGTTCATTCGTGCTTTCGGGCAAGTAGCACAGATATCTGAAGGTACAGAAGAAGAACACCGCAACAAATCAATACATTTGATTCGATCGAATGGCAAATGCCCAAGACGACAATGCCAAAGTTGAGTTGAACACTTGGTGTTGTAAGCAGTAAGAGAAAGCACCGGAATGGAAGTGACTTTGTCAGAAGGTGCAACAAAGTTTAACACATGCTGAACATTCCTAAGAACAAGAGGTTGTTGCATCGTATGTATATTAAGAACACAACAAGCAGTAGTAAAAGTGATGGAAGCATTATACTGATGTAAGACTTTGTACACAGACAGAAGATTAAATTGAAAGTATGGAACATGAAACACGTTTCTGAGAATGACATGTTCATTTAGACGAACAGAACCAATGTGATGAGCTTTTGCCTTTTGACCATTAGGCATTTCAATATAACATGGTTTAGCAAGAACAGTATAATCAAGAAACATGTGAAGGTTCGGTGTCATGTGATCAAAAGCACCACTATTAATAACCCAGCTCTTTTCTAAACAAGATGAAACAAAGCAAAATCGCTTACCGGCAAGATAAGCGGCAGACAAATCTATTCTTGTGTCAGTCCTAGGTGTCAATTTATGTCGTGACATCATAGTAGTCAATTGACGCATCTGCTCTTGAGTAAACACTAGAGTAACAAAAGGAATACTAGTAGCAGCAGGTGTGCAAGAGCCTCAGTAGTGGGAACACAGTGTAGTTTTCTCATCACGATTATTGATACGAACTTTGAAACATCTATCAATGTTGTGTCCCCATATACTACACTTCGTACAAAAAAATTTGGATCTTTTGCCATTGGGAGCTATGCCAAAAATAACTCCCTCGTTATTCACAACAACTTTGTACCAATTATGAAACCATTCAAAATTATTCGAATTAATCAACTGCTTTTGAGAATGGTTTTTATTATTATCCATGTTTGGGAACTATGTAAAGAACCGAAAGTGATGTATCACGTAGAAGTCGAGTTGCGCATAGACTAGTCGGCATACACAAGTAAGTATAGAAGAGAGGCACCTATTGACAAGTAGCACTAGAACCAAGGATGTATAGGAACAAGCTAGGCCCGTATAGAACAAGGAGCGAAGAATGGCTGAAGTGTATACAAGCAAGGCCCGTATAGAGAAGAAGGTTGTATAGGAACAACATATATAGAATGCTAACAACGTATATAGAAAGCCTAACAAGGGTCGTATAGGAAAGAATCAAGGGTGTATGGGCCAGGAATGTAGAGGATCGTACTTGTAATAAGGTCGTATAGGTGTTAGAGCGTATAGAAAAGGTCGTACCCAATAGAATAGGAATTAAATACACACCTGGGGTTTTTCGAAAAAAAAACAACCGCAATATGATTCTACCAACAATGATAAGAATTACCTTTTCTTATTAATAGTTAACGAGTGAACAGTAACTCCTTTAACTCTGCTTAAATATAAAACATCGCAAGTTTTAAATAAAGATTTGCATGGTCCAAGTGGTATGTGGTTCCACTTAAAAGCTCTAGCCTTTCAAATGTTGCGGTTTCAAATCTCCAGAACAGCAATGTTGGAACCACGTTAGTGTGACCGTCACTGATCATTTATCCTACATGATATGATAATTGACGATAACTTAAATCCATATGTCTGGTAAATATACGATGGGCGTATTTACTATTAAAGACGTACTATAGGGTTTTCCACTAGGTAATTGGAACTTGAGGGACTTAACTATGTATATTAAACACCTAAGGGTCATTAGTGAAAATACCCCTTAAATATAAATAAGGTATTATTTTATTCACTAATTAACCTAATTCATATTTTACAATTCACTGTGCATTCTCTCATAATTATTCGTTATCATCATCATCATCATCACCAAATTCATCATCATCCCATTATAATACAATTACCGTAATTTGGGAACCCGAATCCTAATGGCTAACCTGTTTAATTCCTCTACTGGATCATCGGGTATGTAATCTTAATCATATTTTCATTATTTATTTATTTATATACGAATCATATAATTTTATTCCAACAAGCAATGTAACATTTTTTGTTCATTCTACTTCTTTACTTTTGGTTCATTTTTGGCCCAATATACTAAAATGAGGTTTGGTTCATTTTTGTATTAGAATGGGGTTTGGTTCATTTTTGGCCTAATATACTACAATGGGGTTTTTTAGTTTTAGAGTTTTAAATATAATTATATTATATTAGAATACAAATGTTAATATGTGTATATTATTCCATTTTGTTTAAAAGATTTGTACTTTTAAGAAATAACACCATCAGGATTTTGCCACGTTGCAGCCCGTTTAAGTTTTTATCTTGCGTTTTATTATTGGTTTCTTGCACAATTTTTTTTCCTTTTGATTTCCAACTAATATATTAAACATTAAATTTTGTCTCATCGCACCTCGTTTGAGTTTTATTCCTGGGTTTTATTATTGGTTTTTTGCACAGTTTTTTCTTTTTGGTTTCCAACTAATATATTAGAACATTTAATTGAACCATTTTTTTGTCTTTTGTTTTGGATTTTACATGTATTCAATATTGCAAATTTTGAACGTGGTTGTGATATTGACCACAACATCAATAAAAAAACGTATCTACCATTAAGTGTTTTCTTTTTGCCTTTCAATTAAGCAGTTCTAGATTCAAACCAGGCGTTGCTTCTTTAATGGGTCGTTTTGTTATATTCTTTTATAATGATTTTTTTTTTAGACATTAGATTTTGCCTCATCACATCTTGGCTAAGTTTTATTCCCGGGTTTTATTCTTGGTTTTTTACACAATTTTTTCCTTTTGGTTTCCAATTAATATATTAGAAACTTTAATTCAACCTTTTTTTTTTCTTTCTTTTATTGAAGATATTTTCTAGGGTTTTATTCAATATTGAAGTTTGGACTACATAAAAAACACCATGAAGTGAAAACCGGTGACTCAGCCTTCGTGGGTTGGGAGTTTTTCTCGTGTCTCGGGTCACTGTAATTGGCACGAGTTTTTTCCACTTCTTTTGTAGTCCTCGCAGTTAATGTCACGGGATGGGTCTAGAATAGTTGTTTGCATTGTTCTAGATTATTTGTATATGTAATTGTACATTTTGCAACTAGCTCCTTGTTAGTGGCTTTATAGTTTAATAATATCTTGCCGTTCTAAAAATAAATAAATAAAAGTATGAATTTTAACTTGGCAAGATTCAAACTTCCATCTCACGGGTAATAACGTGTTGTAGAAACGGATAGTAAAGATTTATTCTCACATGGTTTGTATTTTAATATTGGATGTATTGGATTGGCTTTCGTGTATCATATTCCTTTTTATAAGAATTAAAATAAGTAAAAAGTCATTATTCACATCAACTAGGTAGAAATTATTTAACTTGCAACATATTTTTGGTAAAAAGATTTTACCCTGGTTAAAATTTTATTAATCAATGAATTACAGGCGACTTGGCAAAGTATCAAGTCGACTTTACAATTACAACGCACCTTCGTGCTTAGAACGTAACAATCTAGACGTTACAATGATTCAATGACAATCAACTAACGACTAGGCTACACAAAACACAAAACTAAGTTTCCATTAGCAATGAACTCGGAAGTCTCCACTCGGCAAGCCAGTGCTCCGCACGCATTGTCTTCTGAAACCAAAATGTCATGAGTTTTAACCTCACCGTAGCCAAAATAGCATTAATTAACTGACCTGCCGATCGCTTCTGATGCTTGAACAATCTCGAATTTCATTTTTTCCAAACCAAATAAACAGAAGCAGCCAACACAAGCCTTGCAACCATACCCTGAAATGATTTCTTATGCGCAAATGGGAGGATCCCGTTCAAGATAGAATCCCACGCCGACCCAACATTCTTCACCCCAGCCTTTATCTTCACTTCTAACCAGACATAAGGACGCTCAAAAAAGAGATGTTCATGCGAATCCGGTTGAATCTCACACAAGAGACATTGTAGAGAAGCCATAGAAGTTGAACCACTGAAATGCTACTGGCGACTTACCGCACAAGATGATAACAAGCAACCAGATCAGCACTAGGTCACAAATCCTCCCATGCTATACTGACTTAAAACTCCATTTCGATCCTTCCACAATAACAAGTCAGGCCTATTTATATCAATAGTTGGAATCGCAGCCAAGGGTAAGGAATTATTCCAATCAAACGGCCGTTTCCATTCACCATTAGATACAACATCAGCCACTTTGGATGACAATTGAAAACCTGCATTAGTTATTCGTCTATCATATAAACGATCAATCAAAGGAGATGGATTATCCCAATTATAAAACCAAGTTGAAGCTGTCAACCCATTTCCAATTTTAAACCACAAACTGATGTATTAAAGGCCGGACCTGAAGCAATTTACGCCAGCTCCATGACATATTACCTCATAAGGAATTACTCAGAAGCTCCTTCCTCTCAACTTATATGTATATGTATCCATTTCACCCATAATGACTCCTTTAGCATAAGAATACGCGACACGTGAGCTGAAATAAGAGCATTATTAAAACTTCCCAATGGACGAATACCCAAACCGCCCTCATGTTTAGGAAGACACACCGATTCCTAAGCAACTTTGGCCTTACCACGCTGTAACCCACCTTCACACCAAAGTAACCTGTGCATAATTTGTTCAATTTCATGGATAATGTCTGATGCGGGGATGAACACCGACGACCAATACACATGCAACGATAAAATAACCAGATTAACTAGCTCACCAGCAAACGAAAGAAATATATTTTTCCAATTTTCCACCCGCTTTTGAACCCTTTCCACCAACTCCTTGCAATCCATATATATTAAGCGAGTAGACACAAGAGGAACCCCGAAGATACTTCACCGTTGGTTTACCTCTTCAAATGGTAATACCTCAAATATAGCAAGCTTAACACAATTCAAAACGTTACTATACTTTTCGGCAAGCTAGGAGCTAATCCAGAAACATTTTTGAATTCATTAAGTGCATGCATAACAACGTACCCGAGCAGAATTCACATCAGCATCCATCAATATAAACAAATCATCCGCGAAACTCAAATTAATAGTATTGATAACTACACACTTATGATGAAAAGAAATAAAACAAAATCATCGGGGTAACCTTTGCCAAAAAAATAAAATAAAATAAAATAAAACCCGACTCTCTAATATTACAGTGTAATATAAGAGTAAGAATATCCATTACTAACGTAAAAAGATATGGCGAGAAAGGGTCACCTTGTCTCAAGCCCCGTTTACCTTTGAAAAAGTCATGAAGAGTGCCATTGGTACAAAGAGAAAACGGGGTGCTGGTCACACTTTCCATTATCCAAAAAACCATCCGATCATGAAAGACAAAACCAATCGGAATTTGTTTCACAAATCTCCAATCAACAGTATCATGCGCCTTTTTTGGATGTCTACTTTTAAAGCGCATCTTGGAGGACCTCTGTCTAAATGATAATTATGCATTATTTATTGAGTCAATAGAATGTTATTCGTGATCTTTCTACGTGGCACAAAAGGTTACTGATTGATGCTCACTAAATCAGCCAAACTTCCTTTAATGCGATTTGCAATGATCTTAGCGATACATTTGAACAAGACATTGCAAAGAGAAATGGGCCGATAATCATTAATGCGAGAAGGAGATGGGACCTTCGGTAGAAGTGAAATGATTGTAACATTGGTTCCTGAAATAACACAATCCCGACATGAAGATAATAATCTAGGTTTTGTTTAAACCGGTTTGAGTTATAAATGGGTCAATATACCTCACATGTTTAACAAGCGGGTTGACATTGGGTTAAACACGTCATGTTCGCATTAGGTTGTAAATAAACACGTCGACCCATCAATCCATTTCCGATGAAGGAAGAAAAAATAGATTCGACCTGCCTACCCATCTGTTTAGATAAACAGGTCATAGGAAATGGATCGAGTATTTCTCCCCTAGCGTTCGGTTTTTAACTGAATTAATTAAACGAATCGTTTTCAGGTTGGGTGATACCAACACACCAATGACAGACATATATCGCTGCACTTGTTGGATAGTAAAAATTTCTATTAAAACTCGTGAATTACAACACCAACTAATCTTGAAAGAATTCTACTCTACCTTTGTAAATTACAACAGCAGTTATTCCTATAAAGAGCTTCAACTATTTAATTTGCTGATACAAATCTTTACAAAGAGAAGTTTATCTAATCGTGTAGTCGAAACGTGAACCCCCTTATACACATTATATTGATTATCCGTTGCGTAAAATAGAACCGTCTTGGCTATATTCAAAGAAAGACATAGGTGCTCGCATTCAAATATATCGGGTATTTTATTTACTTTTTTGACCAAAGTATCATAGTACAATATATACAATCGATATGTTCTACCATCAAAAAACGTAGACAAACAACAGCACAGGCAGGCAGCGGCATTCATGTAACCCAAGTTCAAAATTCGTTGAACTCCGGTAATATTAAGATGACTTTAAAGTTATATTTTCCGCCTTGAGACTTCCAACCACCAACACTCGTTTATAATTCCTTCACAACGGTTACAACGACAAATATGACCTCTCTAGTTCCATGTAAAGATAATACATATGCTTCGAATTTCAAACATCTTCCTCAACAAGATTGTTTGGCTTTGCAAGGGCTGACCGAGGCTAGTGATCATTGAAGTGATGGCAAATGTATATTGAATGCATGGCGACCATTCATTGATGGCGAGTGAACCTCTACAAGGTCATCCCTTGAAATCCCATCGACGTAATTGGGTAATAAAGTGCTTCGACACAATAGTATATATCGTATACACATCAAACACACTTATATATGGCGGCCTTGCGGGTTTGAATGTTGTGGGACAGATATACATGATTTATAGGTCAATTGAAGAATGTCTATAGTAATTACTTTTTTAAAACATCTTTAGTCCAGTTAGTCCATGCAAAATGTCCCTCTAATACAAGCAAACAAAACAAAATTTCCACTAATGTTGGGTCTGGGTCAGTTTTCCCCTCCAGATCTTTGAGTGATAGGGGTTTCTCAACGAAGGGATTTAAATTGGGGATCTATTCGGCGAGGGGGCTCTCTAGCGCGGATCCGGTTAAGACAACGTATGCTAGACCTCCCGATATTTGCGAGTAATTCACACCTTTCAAAAAAAAAAAACTAATAGATATGGTCCTTAAAGAGTTAAAAGTCCTACAGCCTAAAAAATGGTACTTCTTGAAATCAAATTTAACATAGTAAAACCCAAGATGCTTGATTAAAAGGATTTTGGAGTTTTAGCTAGACGTGGGAGTATAATGTGGAATAATAAGCATGGCCATGAAAAAGAAAGGCAAGTGAACGAAATAAACCGACCTGTCGGATTCGAACCGACAGCCAAAAGGATTACGAGAAGCCAGAGGCAAGATTACACTCTGATTAGTCAAAATCCTTCTACTCTGCCATTTGAGCTAAGGTCGGATACTCGGATCCAATATACTTTTGGGAGTCATGTAACATTCCTCGAAGAATCACTCTGTTAAAAACATACAAACGCTTGATAATTAGTCAACTTTATACATAATAATTGACAAATCAAGGGATTAGCACATTAAACGAGAAAATTGACTAATTGTTCCCATTATTATATGTTTTGTTTCTTTTCTGTTATGCATTTTGGCTTCGTATTTGTTTTTCTGTTTCTCTTTTTTTGCTTTATTAATAACAAATTTTGAATAACATTAGTCATTGATATCCAATGTTTTATTTAAACCATTGAAGGGAGGCCATTAAAAAAATGGGATGGATATTCGTACCATAGTTTTTGATTAATTTACCACACTGTACAAGTGATACAATAGACTATACAAGTAAATGATGCATGAATGTGGTAACTTTATTAAAAGATGTGGTACTAATATCATCTCCTTTAAGAAAAACCACCAAAAAGAGGAGGGTAAGCTTCGTAGTTGTTGATTTATAATTCGACAAATATGCATTTCATGGATCGGATTAGGTTCACTACTTGATTATTTGGTTAACAAAATTAAACAGCTTAATATAATCCAAGTGTCATGTACAAATCACACACATTTGCCAAAAGTCTTTCTAGGAGCGGTGTCTCCACCCTCGGGTAGAGAAATGATAGTATACAATATCACACATTCCCCATACCACGCCCCTGATGGGAATGGGATTGGATATAGTTGTATTGTGAATACAAACTAGCAGAGTCTATTAAGAATTAACATAAACTCTCAAATTTGTGACTTTCTTTTTCCTCCTTTTAGTATTTCACTTCATTTGATTTAATGAATATTAATGATCATATGGATTTAATATTCTGACCAGACCATTTGTTAATCACAAGTAAGTTTATGATTTAAATTCGTCAATGTGTTCAAACAACATTTGAGATTATGCTCAATGTTTCCTTCAAACTTCAAGATTAACCGAACCCAAAATACCACTACCCATAGATTCAACGCTTGCTACTAACATGATGAAAGTTTTTCAGCCACACGAAAAGAAGAATACAATTTAAACTTTTAGTTCATTGCGCCAATTCAGAGATTGTATTTGATCATACTAGTGGAGTTAACAATAAAAAGACAAATGGATTATCGACACTTGATTGTTTTTATGCTTATGTTTGATCTCCCGGCATTGATAGTTTGGTTTTAGTTCCACTGCAATTTAGGATCTTTAAACTCTGAGCAAGAATGAAACGATTTCACTAAGAACAAAATTTGCAAGAGAAGCAAGGAATCATACCAGAAGATTGTAAAACACCACTTTTGCCAGACGTTGAAACCAATTTTACCCCTCGATTAATTCCTGTGCCTAAACCAATTAAAGAAAGGAAAAGAAAGAAACTACCAATTATGATCACATTATACAACGTCGCATGCAAAGAACAATCTGCTCACGCTTGGATATAAAATAAAAACAAATATATAGTCCAAATACCTATCTGGGTTTTTATATTATAAGATAAAGACGATCAACCATCACTTGAAATGAAGGTTTTTAATTTGTTCAAAAACAAGCTCCTGCTTACTAAAAACTTTACCAAAATCGAGTTTATTATCCAGGGGGTTGACTTTCAAATACGTTCTCCATGTCATATAAAATGCTAAATTTTTTAGTTTGAGAATTTTTAGTTTGCCAATAGCGATTTATTGCTTTGTTCTCATAGGGTGCAAAACCAAAGCTATTAACATTAATGTTAAACACACAGTAGGAACATCTTAAAAGCTATGAAGCTATCCACTCCCAATGGCAAGCAATACCAAAAAAAATAATAATAAATAAAGAAGTGTTCTCATCTAAAGAAATAAATTTTATATTAATAGTTATCGAGTCAAAAACTGGGGCATGTCTGTACAAGGGCTTTAAAGTAATATGACCACAAAATTAACCAATGAATGACTGATTTACAGAATTAAGGGAAGAAACTCATCTGCAACTGAGACAAGCTACAAGTATGCACATGAATCGGTTGTCCATCTTCAAAAGATTCAACATACCCTGAGACAGCGTGGTGTTAAAATGGTCATTTGGTGGATTCAAGCAAGCAACCGCAATAGTAGCCTAGCATCATTACCAAGAAAATATATGTCCGTTCAACATGCTTTCCAACAAAAAAACATATCAAGAACTAGTCCTGCAAAAACATTGAAGAATGTTTAAAAAAACAAACAAAAAACCGTCACAAAGTCACGTCAAGCATAACTTCCTAAAATTTCTATTTTGATTGAACATTTGGTATTGAAGAATAAAATCATATAATCCATTAAACAAAACTTACATACCATGATATGGAGCCCTTGTAACTTCTCAGTTCATCGATCCACGGCATCTAAAATAAAAAAAAACTAAGTTTTAAGACCAAAACTAAGAATGATTAATATAAAGGATAACTACAAACTCAATGTAAAAACCTTGGGTTCACATTTCAGAAACAAATGTCATATCAACTACTAAATTAAAATATATGGAAAGTTGGAAGCATCACAAACTAATGCTACAAACAAAAATATAGCAACAACAAAGACCGGTGTGAGAGCAAAATCTTGAGAGGAGAGATTATGGCTTTGAAATTTGAATCCTTGATTCCTTTCTAATAATCACCTAAAAAATAATGGTAACAACCATGACCTATTTACCATCTACTAATGCTAGAAATGAACCATAATATTTATAAACAGACTGATTGGCTAGAAATTCACGAACATAATAAGATGAAGAGTTGAGTAGACTAACTAATCTCAGAACACAATTGAAGGGGGCACTTTCGGGCCCACTTATGAATGGGATGATTTGCTTTAAGTTTTTACCTCTAATGGGTCAAATGGGTAGAATCAAAAAAGACAAACAAATAGCTAAAAGGAGTCCAACTAAATCAGCATTATAACTTTTGCAATCATATTTGACATCCAAATAATTTGTAATCATATCTGCAATGCATATAACCTCCTAAATCACTTTATTCGGAGAAAAAAAATTTAATCAGCATTATAACCTTTGCAATCATATTTGACATATCAACTATAGTTCAAAAAATAGAAAGACATAAGATTGTTCCAGTTTGACCGATGACCAAAAAAAAAGAACATATCGGAGACCATATTCTAAGGATATTTACGCTATATATAGTTACCAGTAGATTAAAGAAGGCTTATGATTTTATAAACTTAGTAGACTTGAAAGATAAATGAATAACTTCCCTTACAAAGATGCACATATATTTGATGACAGACTTTAAATGGCCAGATAGTGGAACAGAAAAGCTAATAAACAACTTAGCAAATTACAATCAACATAAACCACTTTTTGAGATTTACCTCCTAGAGCCACAGTTGCAGGGGATCTTTTTCTCTTCCAACGGGAACTTGTAATTGTAAGTAATTTCTTCTCCTGAGACTATATGCCGCTTTGCATAAATGAATATCTTTTTCTGACCGTCCACACTTATAACCTTGGTATAACAATTAGGCTGCAAGATTTATTTATCACTGTTCATTATGTGCAATACTAGTAATTAGCTTCACCTCATATGTAGAATAAATCAAATCAAGTACCTCACATGAATGGTTAATGAATCTAGCAATTCCACCACGCTTTGTCGCATCAACCTATACAAAAGTTACAGCAAAATTTACTGAGATAAAGAGAAAAATAATAAGAAAGACCCACAAACTCTACTTTCACATAGATAAAGATGCACATTTAAGTTGAAAATTGCAAGAGTCAAGATACTAGATGATGCAGATATACTAATGAAAAATAAGTCTAACGCCAAAAATCATACAAGCAAAATGATACAACACAAAATATAAATTAAGGAATACGGAAAATTCCAGAACAAGACATTTTCCAAATCCAAAATAACTTTGGCAGAAAAGATCCAAAACTAGAACCTACATTGTACATCAAAAGTTGTCCATCTAGAACCTACATTGCACATCAAACTAACAAAGTCTATCATGGAAACAAGTTATTTGTAGCCAAGTTTAGAACATATACTGCCATGTCGACATCACCATTGAACGAATTTAACTGAACTAAAAAAAGAGATGGAAATCCAGAATGCATAATTCTAATTGTAAAAGTGTGATTCATCAAATCAGTTGCTAAGCATATCTTACCACATAACCGTCATCCAATCTAAAAAGATAACTGCTACCAATTCCCATCTTCTCATAATGTTGTTCACGGATATCAGAAATCTGGAAGAAAAACCGTTATTAGAACGCAAACACCTAGCCAAAAAGAAGTAAAAAAAACAGCATGGATTGAAGTAATCTCAAGATAAGTTACAAAACCATGAGAATCAAACATGCATAACACTGTCACACATATGAATAAAAGAAAGATTCACATTAAAACAGAAGTTGCCCTAATAAGTGACCATGAGCAACATAGCACAATTAACGAGGGGATGTATGATGGCAGGCTTACACGAGGACGAATTAATTCTCCAACATATTCAATAACAAAATCTTCTGCTTCAATTGGCTCGAGAGCAACAAGACCCCAGTCATGTATCTTACTTTGTTGAAAACGTAACCGTTTTTTCCTTGCCTGAAAAAAAAACACAAATCATTTAGTGGAGGCGGCCATTAAACCCGTGAAACGAAAAATAGCTTGAAAAGAAACGGGTAAAATGAGACAAAAGTCGTCTAGCCTAATACTGTATATAAAACTTCCTAAATAAAGCAATCTTATCCTTTCATCACCTTTAACTGAGTAGCCTTGAGAAGGTCGGCACCATCAGCAGCAGCAAGTAGGCTACGCATCTTTACCCTGTTTGTTCTGGCAGACAATCCCTTAACACTTGAAGGATGAGATGTGCTGGCCTCAGGACCAGCATATTTTGCAGTACTTACACGAGTTCCTCGAACACGAGCCCTTTCAGCAGGACTTGCATGTAATGACCATTTACGCCATTGCCACCCATTGATTGAGCAACGTGCACATCCTTTAGATACGGGGCAGGTTTTGGATTTTTTAGACTTGCTCTTTTGAACCTTCTGAGCTTTGGCACCACCAATTGCTAATTTGGGAACTTTCACGGGACATAGTTCAGGTGTATCATCCATATAACTCTTCCTTTTTAGTTTTCCTACTTTGATTGCTGTAAACAGAAACACAATATCAACAACCATATAGTGCACACGTACTTAGAAGATCACAACCAGGTGGAGGTGGCAAATTAGCATGTCAAAAGAAATAAGTTGTAGTACAGGTCAGGGTGATCTGGAACATTTCTTGTTCAAACCTTCAGAGTCAAATTTTACCTAGGAGGAGTGAGACAAATATTATTAGAAAATTTAGCTTATTTCAATAATTAGGTCATTTTTAGATAGAATGATTTATAAGGTTTGAAGATCACAAATAAACTTTTGCCAATTTTTGATCTGTTTAACCCATTTAACCCGTTCCCTTATTGATCATGTTTTAACCTCAATCGATCCTTTCATAAGTAAAGTAGTCAAACTTGCCACATCTAAAACAAAGAGAAATTACACAAGTAAAAAACATTACATTTTGCAACGCTTTTAGATGAATCAACAGCAGGTGCTTCCTGGCTTCTAAGATCATAAGTGTTTGGACGGAAATCTGGATCATTTTCTTTGCGAGATTTTATGGCACCAACAATTCTGTCATTATCTAGGTAAAAAAAAATTAATAAAACTGATCTTAGTAGATGATTACACGGGTCATGAAAATGCAGATGACCAGAACCATATCTAATGAAGTACCTTGACTTACAGTAGAAACCTTCACAGATTTCTGACACGTCTCACTATTGGATGCTAATCGAACTCCATGAACATCAGGATCACGGAACTGTTTAGTTGCACGATAATTTAGTGCAAGTTCATCACCATATTTAACTAGCGTTTCAGCTACCTCATGCTCGGTTACTAGTGCAGAAACATCCTGTCTCCTTGAATTCTGAACCAATCGTCCAGCTTTCAATTGACCTGATAAAGATGCAAACTTTTTTCTCTTTGACTTTCTTGTTCGGCAATAAGTATAGTTACCATCGCCAAAAGATGGTTCAGAGGGTCCAGATCTTTGACCATTCCTAGATTGCTCTTTGTACTTATCATACGCAGCAAAGAACTCTACGGTGTTCTCCTTCCTTCTTTTAGTTTCTCCTCCCTGGAAAGAAAGACAAGAGACTCATTGTGGATCGGGGATGAAGAAGGCATACTTGAAGTGATAAAATGGGCAGGTGAGGCAAGTTAGGTTACGCATTAAAAAGGGTTTGCAAAGAATACAAAACTTCTTGAAACTTTAGAATTCCATATAAACTAATGTGTTAAATATGATTACAAAAATTGCATTACTCAAGTAACAACTAAAAATCTAACTTTTAAATA
This sequence comes from Solidago caesia, assembly GCA_028566075.1. NCBI lineage: Eukaryota > Viridiplantae > Streptophyta > Magnoliopsida > Asterales > Asteraceae > Solidago > Solidago caesia. The sequence goes on along the minus strand of JAOXNX010000001.1, from coordinate 7,677,818 downwards.
ATTGATCTGGAATGTTTTATGCACTAAAAACATACTTTTCATTGTCCTTTCAACTCATTTGACCGATCAGAGACAAAAACACTACCCAAATCAACCCATTCATTACTTAAATCATACAAAGTTAAGTCGACCAACTTACCACCGTTGTATCAAGATTACGGTGCCTCTTAGAAGAATGCATTGATTGATTATGTTTATCAATAGCATCATTCACAGATATCGATAACCACTCCCTGGCCACAATATCGTGCAACTTCTGTCTGCAGGCCGCCACGGTAACATAGATCGCAATCTTGGGAATAGAATCCACTGCCCTGGACGGGTGAAATTTACGAGGTTGTGGAACAACAATTCTAGAATTCTCTTTAGGCACAATCGATTGCAGGTTATTTTTATTCTGAACAGTATCCTCATGTGCATATACTTTAATGAAAGCATTTTCAAACCAATTAGATGAAGGCATCTTAGACACAAACATATTCTGTTGAGATGACCTGGTGTTCAATGAACTAAAAACATCAGATCGAGTTGTACGACTGTGCTGAGCACTAGAGTCAACAGCAACCTGCAAAGGTTGAATACACGGTTTATACAAACAGTTGACACAATAAGTGAAATACGCGAAAAGATCTATAGTAGATCGACTATACCTCCTTCATTCTAACTTTCCTTTTAGTTTTAACAACTTTCCGCACTTCCTCGTCAACAAGGTTTTCAACATAATGAAGCAAAGACTTCCTTGCAGATAAATGCATTTCACTTTCTACACCTTCCATTATTTGTTCCATATCATCTCTAAAACAATCATCTTTAGAAGTAACTTCTTCGTGACATAATGACAATGAAGATGCAGCCACTTCAAACCCAGGGGGATAATCATTCTTGGATGATGAAGATTCTTGCTCCAACTGCAATTTTAAAAGCAATTTGATACAGAAGTTGAATGGCACAAAATACAAAATCAAAGAAGTGCACAAACATTAAGAAAACATCACTTACATCATCTACAGATTTCCTCTCAGTCAACTCATGAAATTCATTGGATTGCTCAGTGACAGCATTACAAGTTGACCATAGTTTTTCCTTCCTCCAGACAGATACTTGATCAGCTACTGGATCATATAGGACAGCATTCCAGATGACCTGCATGCAGGAGTCAAAAATGTTTCTGCAAACATCGATGTATGCTCCATGAAAATTCTCTAAGCTTCCAACAGATTTCTCGTATCGATGAGGTTCCACAGAAGCTGAAGGGGCATTTTGTTTGTGAGCACTATGAGATGCCGCTCCTTCGCTCCGAGAACAGTCATCCGATTCCTGGTTTGTATGGGATATTGGGTTATCCAGTGAGCAGTTCTCGACTGTCTGACACGAATCATCAAGCTTCAGGTGCCTGTCATCTTTCTTTGCAATGATGGACTCCCTTATCACATGGCTTATTATTTCATCTAACACAACCTTTTTTGTTGCTTTCATAATTCCAGAATGCAACTGGGCACAGACCTTTTCAGAAACATCAGCCACAAAACCCGTAATCGAGTGGTTTTCATTGTTATTCGGATGACCTATAGAATCACCTTGGGCGGTCAACCAGGAGTCTATCAAAGTCCGCAAATCGGAGGGCTTATACATATTTTCAGAATGATATACCTGGACAACATCAACATCATAACTAAACAACGAAATATATTCCACCCATACACGAACAACAAGCTCTATGATCTACCAAATCATGACTTACCATCACTGAACCTTGGAGATATTCATAATGAAGCCAAGAATAAAGCTCCATAAGAGTATGGGGACCGTGTTTCTTTCCCAGATCATCTTCAAAAAGCCAGCATGCTTCGTCAGGTGACTGAAGGCTCAAATCAATACATAAAAAGAGAATTTATTAAAAGCAATGGAAATGTGTTCGGCACACTAAAATGTTAGGATGGAGGGTTTTTGTGAAACCTGTGATAAAAACGATGAAGTTGAGTTCAATTCTTCAGATTTCTGCATCTGTTGAGTAGATGTACAAACTTCACCTGTACTATTTTCATCTTTCTTAACATCACCGTTCTCATGAATATTTTTATCAGAATTCTCATTCACACCAGACGCTGAAGCGTTTAAATAAACAAATCCAGTGGCAACATGATCAGGGAACTGCCGGAAGTAGTCTAATGGCACAGGATTACCCAAGCTTCCATTCAAGACTGGATAGACAGGAAGGTCCTCTGGCAAGAAGTTGCTAGACAGACCTTCATAAAGTTGCTCCTGTATATACGGGCCACAATACTGCCCTTGTTGACTAACATACATCCATCCACTAACATACACAGCCTCTGCAAACGCGACAAGATTTTTGTTTGTAACATCGTGTATGCCATTTTCATGTCCCTTTGTGTCCATTGCAGACAGCATATCACCTACAGGTGAAACAAAAATTCTAATATTTAGGATTCAAGAACCCCGCATAGAACTAGAAAAACAAACCTTTAAAGGAACGCGACAACTGGAAACACTTAACGCATGTTGTAAACGAGAAACAAATAAATGGCCCGATGCCAAAAGTATGACAACCAATGGCGCCAACAAAAAATCAGCATAAAGCAAATGACAAAACAAATAAAAACAAATTTTAATAACATTTTGGCCATCAGCATATCATTATTACACATACTTGGCACATCATAATATCAGAAATTATAATAATAATGTGATATACACATTCATGTGTGCGATAAGTAAGACAAGTGTAGTACATCAGTACCAACGAGCAAATAGCGCGGTACAAGGTATCTCACACAATGTCCCTCAGTGATGCAAGACAGGTTCGAGTCTTGCTGAGGGGGCAGGGTTTTATCCCAATTAAATGGCGTGCCTTCGGGCGGTTTAATTGGGGGATTTTCCTCCTACAAGGTATTGAGGGTGAGAGAGCTCTCTAGCGCGGATCCAGTTAAGACAACGTAAGCTAGATCCCCCGTTGCGAGCAAATGATCCACACCTTTCAAAAAAAAGTGTAGTACATCACTTTAAAAAGGACATTACAAAAAATAGTTAGGGGGGTGGTGTTTAATTTCTTAGTAATGATCTAAAATTATTCACTAGCAACACATAATAACAATCAACAGTTAACCAATCCCGTCTTCCACGAGGTGAGATGAGACCGTCTTACCCCACCCACCCAACCCACCCAGAGGTATAGAGACCGCTACCCCCGCCCAAAGGTATAGAGACCACTTCCAAAGGACCTCCGGCCATTTTTGCATGGAGTAAAGATCGAACCCTAACCTCTGTTTCCAAAAGACAAGGGGTTTCCAACTGATCTAACCTGCTTGTTTAACAACAAATAACAAAGTAGCCCTAATTTTGCACCTAAAATAAATAGATATATCTCAAAGAAAATACTGATAATATATAATATATATAATATAATAATATATATATATATAGATACAAAGAAAGAATTGGATTAGAAAAGAGGGTTAATGAATAGAATCAGTGAATGAATCAGGTACCTATTTTTAATAACAGAACAGATGGCCCAACGATTTATTATTAAATATTATTATATTGTATGTATATATATATATATCGCTAGAATCGGTGAGAGGGAGGGATCGAGCGATGACGATGATGATGATGATGATGTATGAGGATGAAGGTGAGATTCTGATTTAGGTTAAAGCGGCGTAAGAATAAATGAATTATAGTTGCAAATGTCGTTAGGTTTTTAGCTGACCCCCGTATATCCCTTTACTAGTTATAATACCGAGCAATCATCAAAGGGTCCGGTGGCAAGAAGGCTTATTTCGTCTCAAGTTTGAGTTCTATCCTAGGCATATTTATGGGTGGCCACAAGTATTTAATTTCCATTTATGCTGGTCCTGGGTGAGTTTTCCCCTCTAGATCTCTGGGTGATAGAGGTTTCTCATCGAAGGGATTCAAATTGGGAATCTATTCTGCGAGAGGCTCTCTAGCGCGGATTCGGTTAAGACAACGTATGCTAAACCTCCTGATATTTACGAGTAATTCACACCTTTCAAAAAAAAGTTATAATACCGTGCGCGATGTGGTTTTCTTAGTTTATTTTGTATGTATGTATTTGTTACCGGTCGGATCGATGTGCGGTCGGGTGGCGGGTTTTTTTACCCCGGTTTTTGGCTGTTTTTTCTACTGTTGCGAACCGGTTGTTTTTTCTGGTTTTTGACCGGTTCAACCGGTTTTGGTTTTTTTATTTAATTTTTAGTATTTTTATTATGATGTGTAAACTTTAATGTTATTTTTAGTTGTTTGTGAACATTAAAACATATATAACCAATCGGTTCGACCGGGCGCGGTGGGATGACCGGTTCAACGAAAAATCCGGTTTTTAAAACATTGCTTTCATGTTATTTGTTGATTTGTTGAAATTATAATTTTTTACTAATGTACACTATACTGTCACCGTCGGTACCGACATTGCGTTGCACAGATACCCCTCTAGTTTATTTCTTGAGTTATGTTGTGTATTGAATATTTATGTTTAGTTGAAAGATGTAGGGATGAACAAATATAAAACAAAAAAACCAAAATAATTGAAGTCATATGAGTTTTATTAAATTATTTTTAAAACCAAAATTACTAATTCAAATTGCTTTCATAAGAAAGACCACAAAAAAAACCTTTTATTATTCCTTTATTTACCCCGATAGGTTTCATTATAATCATGTTTGTAAATGAATGTGTTATCTTCATGAACCCTTAAAAGTTTTTAATATTCTCAGTTAACTAAATAGATATATACTTAAATTTTTTTAGAGTCGGCACATATCACCATGACGAAAAGGTAAAGTAAACAAATAATTTATGTTTAGTAACATAGAGTTTAATATATTTTTTTAAAATTTTATGTTATATTACTATAAGTCAATAAAACTATATATGTTAATATATATTTTATTTTTAAGTATAAATATATTTAAAAAAAAGTGTCATCTATATATAAGTATTTTTAAAAAATAATTAGGTAAAATTTATCACATATTTAAAAATCAAAAAACTATCTCTAACCTTACTAGAGGAGAAGTATTGATGATGCAATTTGTCAATATGTCAACATTTCAGCTAGGCCACGTCTGTGTTTTTAGGC
>JAOXNX010000001.1:7632688-7643132 GCA_028566075.1 Solidago caesia | reverse complement strand
GCTTCCAGGTTCTATCTTGGATAGAAAAGGACCTCCGGCCTTGCAAGGCATGAGGATAGAACCCTTGACCTCTGTCTGCAGAGGCAAGGGTGTTAACCAATAAGTTACTATATATTTGTTATTTTGTTGAGAGGGGAATCTATATGATGGTTGTTTGCATAAGTTTTGATTTTAATTATTTGGGTGTTGCCAATGTGGGTTAGCCCACTTGGTAGAGGCTCTTGCCGCTCGGGAGAAGGTGGCACTAGTGATTCTTGGTGTTTAATTTATTGGAGTAGTATAAGAGTAGAGTAGATTTGTCAAATTTATTTGGAGAGGTGTCAAGTATAGAGTTTTGTGGGTTGTTCTATCGGGTTATAGCGACTTCTGTTTGAATAGTAACCTATTGTATGCTTTCAGTGAGCTTTAGGGTGTGAGAGTTTGCTTTCTGTAATCTAAATAGGGGTTCTGGTTATAACTTATAAGGTGAGAGTAGTGTAGTATACTGAATTGACTGACTGTTTGTTATATATGGGTCTGTCCTGCATTCTTGCTGACCGATGTTTCATTTATCGGCTATTAGGCTAATTAAACATCATGGAAACAAGTAAGAGATGGTTTTTGATAGGTTACTAGCTAGGGTGATGATGAGCATACAATTAGTAAATTTTTGCGGATAAATCTGGGAGTTACTTGGTTTAGCGCTTTTTATGCAATCACTAATAATGTTCGATTCCTGCAGAAGCCTTTAGGAATTGAAGCATATTGTAATTTATGCAGATGATTTTCGTCACCATCACTCGATTCCTGCAGAAGCCTTTAACATAATCTTCTTCAATAGTTCGAGTGTGAACTTGATGATGTAGATTGTTCTCAACCATTTTTATGTAAATTGGAATCATATTCTTGTTTATCATATTGATTCAACTTATTGATACTGTCAGAACTTTTTGGTTTTATATAACAAAAAACGCGCTTGAAACTTAATAATATGGACAGATGAGGGTTTTTGAAGTGCTTCGATTTATTGGTACTATTGATTTTAGGAGCATATGATTCAAACTTGCAAAGGTGATGATGGAATAAGGATGTAACGAGCCAAGTCGAGTATCAAGAATTTTAGGCTCAGCTTGTTTAATAATTACTCTGCTCGAGCTTGAATGACTTTTCAAAAGTGTGTTTGACCTCAAGCTCGAATATTTAGTTATTGTTCGAGCTCGATACTAGTTTATGTTTTTCAATCATGCCAGATGCATTAAGTGGTTCATAGAAAGGGCGACATGCGATGTTAGTGATTAGTTTCCACTCGTTTTTGGTAGATGCATCGGTATCAAGTGAGTTAAGAAAAAGAACTTGCTTGAAACAAAAACAACCATATGACTCAATTTTTTTCAACTAGTCCAATCCAACTGATTTTATTATGAAGAACCTAATAAGTGAATTCTTATTGCAACATAGTAATACAAACCTAAACAGCTAGTCGCTAACGACACTATCTTGCAAATACTGCGCATCTTCTTGCCTTCTTTACGTAATGAATTACTAAGATACAAGACCACAACTGTTATCCCGAACCAAACTACATTACACAAGCTTCAAGATGAATCAACATTGACAACTTTGGAGGTTTTAACACGTAAGCTGCTCAATTCTTCGATTCCTAACCACTTCCGTATGTATGCAAATACAGTTTCATCTCTTAATAGTCCCCGGTGAGCACCCGGGATTCCTACCCGCTCGACTGCTTCAAAACCATCAGCCTGTACATGTAGATCATAGTTTAGTTCCAAGGTACTATACGCACTTCAGAGTTGAGAGAGATGATTTATTATTGAAACATGTACTTTTGAACAGAGCGAGTCAGGATAGGTTGACCCACAAACACTTTCCAGCCCATCTTAGAAGAAATTTACAAATAACTGTTGTGTTAATAGTGATTACAAAAACAAAGTTATAACAATAATAATACGAATCTGTGGATAAAATGATTTAGAAGGCTGTACATATTAAAAATAAACTTTGGACAGACTTTTAACACGTGTGACCCGTAACACAACCCAAATCAACCAATTTTTAAACAAATGGGTTGAAACTGTCACCTAAACATAATTAATATAAACAAATTTCTAAGCACAAGAATGAAATGAACAAATTTTTAAGCACAAGAATAAAAATAAATACCCTTCGACTTTTGTGGTCAAATCTGTTGCTCACAAAATCAGATCATTTCTTATGTTAAGCAAAATTAGATCATCATTTATTCTTGAAAATTATGAAAAAATTAGTCATCATATACGAAGTTAACAAATTTATGTCTGACCAGATTATTTGGAAGGGAGGGGTAAACACAAACATAAGATATGATATAAGGTAAGAAGGAATATAACCATTGCAGACTCAGAGGGTACTGTTCCATCTCCATCCACAAATGAGTATTCAGGCTGCACAAAAAAGAAGAATCAATGTTTCTTAAAACCGAGCATACTATTGTAGGTTTCCATTTCGGATTGATTCAAGTTATGCTTGATTACCAATGCGTCAAAAACGTAAAAAGGGCTGAGTGGGTTGAATGGTAAGTGTACTTTTAATGCATTAACCTAGTCAATCAATTTATTCAAATAATCATATTTGACGCACTAACTTTTACATTAAAAAAAACTTTATTCAAAAATAACATGTACCAAAACAATAGTTATATCAAGTACAAGATCAACGAGATAAACATAGAGAATTTGAATGTTTCATTGAAAGAGTTGAGTGGCTTACCAATGTATGGCATATTTCAGATGGCTCGTTGATTGGATCAGTTTCCGAACCATAACTGCAACATTTCAAGCAGGAGTAACGAAACATAAATATCATAATCATGGTCCAAGTGATATTGGTTATAAAAGATTTGTAGCATAGTGCTTAAAAAAATTTGTTAAAATTATGTTCTTTACTTTATTAAAGTAACATATTTGAACCTACCAAACATCAAATGGTGTTTCCAATGATGTTCCATATATATTGTAGAACTCGATCCCATTGGGAAGTTGTACACTGTTTAGCATCTTGCGTGTAGTAGCAGCCCATTTGTAGATATCATAGTTGAATGGCAAAGGTATAGTCTTCTTGTTATACTCTATCTGCCAAGGTTGAAGAAGCCACAAAAATTAAATAAAAAAAAACAGCAAAATGTGTTTTTCTAAATATATTTCAATGTCGTGAAAGACATCTTTTAGAGTTGCACTGTCTGAAGTGTTGAAAGCAAATACCTCGTTGTCCTTCAATGCTTCTACAAATAGCTCTATACATCCAGTTGTGCCATAACTTTCCAATTTAACTGAAACTTCTTCATTTTCTGAATGATTTCTCCAGACCTTAATTTCAGGTTGTTTTTTCCATTTGAACTCGGGATTAGGCAGCATCTCGTATATCGATGGGCATTCCACCAACTGGAGACACAAAAGGAGAGCCAAATAACGTCCTGATCATGTTTACAGCTTAAGTATTATTTTTTGATGTAACAATATTTCGTGATCTTTAGGTTATGTTCATATATGCTTAGTTGTTTACTGTACTTTTTGGAAGTGACTGCAATACTGAATAATCAGATTAAATATTTAGGTCAGGTGTAATCTTATGGACTGTAGAAAGAGCTGTTTGGATGTGCTTATGCTGTTTGAAGCTGTAGTAATCAAATACTTGAACATTTTGAGTCTGGTAGATTCTGATTACTCGAAGGAACTACTATATATCATGTCTAAAATTAATATTTTCACTAAATAAGGAGAGAAAGTTTTGTGAAATGGGAATAAATCTTCGCCAAATTAGGTAATCAAAAGTGGTAAACAAGTAAATTTTAAGTTTATCTTTAGATAATAAAGTTTGTTGCAGCTGGTATCAAACTGATTATTTAATCGCCAAGTAATTAGACAAGCTAGATTCAAAATCTGCTTATTCCAAAAATGAAAACTGATTGCTGTGACCCAGACAATCGATTCTAAAACATAAATCCAAGCTTTATAACTTTAACAATGCACATATAACGTATTCACGCAGAAGCATTACCAGTTGATGCATTGACCACCTTGATACAAAGAAGAAGCTTTCAAATCCCTCCACAAACTGTAATCCAGTTAAAAGTGTATCGTTGATGCATCCCGGTGCACCTGATACACATAAACCTAATTATTAGCTTGCTCAAAATTATTTGCTACCTCCTTCAGTGCAACAATGGCAACATAAATATATAATAATGACTACTTGATGTCAACCCGTATATGTAATAAATGCGAATTCAATTTATATTTTGTCACTATCTATAACAGACAAGTTTCAGTTTGATATTTTGCCTAAATCTTGATGAGACAACTCCTATGTGTGTGTATATACATCACATTATTACTCGAATTCGAGGATAATTGTACCAACCCAAGCCCAAAGTGATCCGCTAACTTAAAACCATCATGGAAGTAATTAGTAGCACACAACTTAAAGCTTACAAAATTGTGGGTGACCGCCACTAACAATTGATTACTATATTTACCGGGCTAAAAGCCTTTTACCTAAAAAAAAAAAACAATTGATTTACTATTTACTAAGGATTTATTCCGAAATATATTAAAAAGGTAAAATAGGACTATCCACACCTAAAGCTCATATAAAATCTCGGTGTACTCACTGTATTAACTCTCAGGGACGATTTTTTAACTACATACAATTGTATGTGAGGTATCTAACAAACAAAAAAGCCTTCATAACTTCTGTTTTTCATGATACTCTAGGTCATGATATTTGCCTATAAAAAAAGGTCATGATATAATTCAGCATATACAACAAAAAGTGAAAAACAATGTAAATTACCTTGGAAAGGGCTTGCAATAGTTATCCACTTATTCACATACTTGGCAAACACCTATAGCAAGAAGAAGTATGTCACGTTCTTCATGAAACCATGAAATATATGCTCATCAAATATCCATGACGAAAAACCAAAAAAAAAAAGATCACCATCATACATCAGAATGAAGTGATATGAAACACGATACTAGCAATCCACCCATTGAGTGTGATATGAGGTTGACTTTCCTACCCCCAGCAGCATTATATGCAGTCTCTAGCTTTTTTTTGAGGCCATCCATTGATTGGTCAATTCTGCCAACAATATAGTAAAAAGTGGAGCTTAATTTCTAGGACTATTGTTACTTTCTTTTGAATCTTTTTTAAAAAATTCAAGCCTTGTTATGTCTTTATGAGGATGTTTAGATGTGCATTTTGAAAGTGTTTTATTCGATTTTGAATAACTAGAGCCGCAATAATCAGTGGTTATAAAAGAAGCTAATAAAAGGTAGTGTTGGATATGCATTTGTTCTTTGAATAAGCTATTACAAGAAATTTATGCATAACAATGAGATACTAGAGAAATAAAAAACAAGATACTTATGGTAAAGATGGGAGTCAAAGTCTCTCAAATTTGGTGAAAGACGAGGCACTTAGGTAAATTTATTTTACCCTTCAATAGTAAGTAAGAAATCGATTATCCAATTCCTATAAGCAAACATCCTCAAAATGCATGTCAATCTTAAACATCTTCAAGTCATGATAATCAATCTTAAAATGCATGTCAAAACTACCTATTGCTCTGGCGGAAGTCATATCCATATCCGAACAATGTGGTCCCTTTCTTGTATCCACAATTAACAAGCATATCGATCATTTCATGAAAATGATATACATCCGTCACGTGAAAACATTTTATCCACTGAAATGTCACAAGATATGAATATACATAAATATACAACACATATCCTAATATAATCTTGCTTAATTTTTATCAAACAAAATATAAGATGGTACTAGAAACTTACAAATGAGGGATCCAAAATATCAATAGCATAAAGTCCATAATCGTCTTCTGGAACCACAATAGTAGAACTATCATCCAGTGCTTCAGTATAGCCTGAAAAACAAAACGAACGAATTTCAATTAACTTAAAGAAAATTCCCGTATAATAAACTAAACATATTACATCACTCTCTTGACTAACATAACTAAAGTAACTTGATCAAAACATCCCCTCGCTAGTTGGGAAATATTTAATAATTCAGTTACCTACTATCCTACCATTTTAAGGAAATCTTTAAACAATCAAATCATACATCAGTCACACACTCACACATATATCCTAAAACATATATCCAAAACTCAAAAATCAAAACTACTGCCAATAGCCCAATAATGACATCATTCTAAACGGGGAGCGATTTGAACAGCACAAATCATCACTTTATTAACGCATATGGTAAACCACCACATATACCATATAAATATGTCTGGGGTGTACATTTCACCGAGGTGGCCTAGTGGTAAGGTGTCCTAATGTCCTCACAAGAGGTCTTAGGTTCAAACCTAACTAGATAAACATATTGGGGGTGGCCATGAAAAGAGTTTGGAAACGCTTACGTGGATACTTCGGTTAGACTGTTCTCCCAGGATAACCTGAATCAGGAAAACCTCATCCGTTTACCCATTTACTATATACCTCATATGATTTCTTGGATGTGCGTTTTAAACAAGGTTGTAAAACTCGGCCGACTTGGCCGAGAACTCGGACTCGGAATCGGGGGAGTCAGGGAGTCGAGTTGGCCGGAATCGGTCCAAAACTCGGTCAACAGTTTGGAATCGGGTCAAACTCGGCCGGATCGGTCAAGAATCGGCCAGATCGGTCAAGAATCGGCCGGATCGGTCAAAACTCGGGCTAACTCGGTCAAAACTCGGATTTTTATTTTATTTTATTTTTTTTATTTTTATTTTTTGTAAACGGTTTGTAGAAGAGTTTATGTGAAAAAATAACAAGAGGAGAGAATATGTAGAAGAAGAGGAAGAGAGAGATGTTTACCTGTAGAAGAAGTAGAGGCCGTATAAAGAATGAGATATACGAATATGTATAATTTCAAAATTTATAGTTTTTCTATATAAAAAACCCCCAATTCCGATCCGAGTTTTCAAAAACTCCTGACTCCCCTCGCCGATCCGATCCCGAGTCATGTGTTCACCAACCTTGGTTTTAAATAATGATGATCACAATCACACAATAAGCTATAATAAAATTTGCCTATTTTGGATTATTTAGTCCCTGCAATGACTGAGTTGGCATAAAAGCGAAGGTCAAGGGTTCAAATTCCGACTCCATCTACATTTAACACTAGTTCATGTTGGTTGTGATCCTGTTATGTTGGTTCAAGGAAGTAATCTTTAAATAAATATACTAATAAAATACTAAAATTTTAAAGTATACTGTATACATCACAAACAAACAAACAAAAAACCAAACATAAAAAAAGACACAAAAACCACTAAACACAAAATGAAAACATGAGCAAGAAAGAAAGAAAGAAAACAAACCAGTGTCAGGATTGTAAAGTGACCAGACTCTTTTCCTGAACTCCAAATCAGCAAGAAGTATTCGGACCCAAACCCGGGTTGTAAACCCGAACCAGCTTTTGGGTTTGGAATTTAGAATAGACCCACCAATCCCACTAACCAGAAGTACCGGGTCAAGATCAGAACCATCTTCGCCGGAGCTCCGGTCACCGACACACCACCATTTTCCACCCATGTTTTTTGTGCTTTGGATAATGAAGCACGTTTTTATATCTGGGTAGTTGGAGTTAGAGAGACGTAGTTAATGTAATGTACGTATATATAATATATATATATATATATATATATATTATTATTATTATTATTATTATTATATTATATATTTGATTATTTGTATATGGTTACTTGGTTAGTGTGTATAATTATTTTTGTTTGAATATGATCAAGAAAGGAAAGAAGTAGAATAATGTGGCAGCAAGATTTATGATGACTCATTGGGTGATCTTTACTTTACATAATAACTAGTCTTAGGTCTCGTCCGATGGACGGTTGTTTTCAAAACACATAACTTATAATTTTCGTTTCAATATGTGGTGTTATTATGACAAATTATAAAATATTTTACAGCAAAATTATTTATAACGAATTCGTATACAATATTATGTTGTAAACTTTTTTTAAGAAGTTATTATTAAATTAAAGATATATTAAATATAAAAGATAATAAGATATAAAATATAATAGAGTATAGAATATAATATATTAATGATAAAATAAGTAATATAATTAAAGAGGAGAGAGATGCGGGAAAATAAGTGGCTGTGGTATATATTGAGATTTTTATATATACACAACCTAATAATAACAATAATAAGTTATATATTTATATATTTATTTTAGATACTTTATATGCATTTATATTACATCATAAACCAAGAAAAAAAAATTAAAAAGCTTAGGTGGACAATGGGAAAACTTGACACATATGTTTTGCTGAGATCATCATGAAGTCTTCTTTAATAAGAGGAGAGATAATAATAAACAATAAAATAATAAAACAATCTATATTACTATGTAACAGATCAAGTTATAATTTTAAACTACCTAAAGTTTTTTTTTTTTAAATTTATTATTTTAAAATCTTCACTTTATATACCTATAATACTCTTAATAAAATTAATTTACAACATCTATCTCTTAACTCCTAAAATAACTACACTACCCTATTTTACATCAATAACTATTACATCAATAGCCTACACTACTCGCCGCCACCACCATCAGTCGCCACCACCACCACCCGTCGCCGCCACCACCACACCGTCGCTACTACCGCCAACGCTACCACCATCACTGCCGAATCGCGCGGACGTTCGTCTAGTAATAATAATAATAATAATAATGGGGAAAATCATCTGAAAAGCAACAGTACGGTATTGCTTCTTTCATATCCGTCCTCTCCACGTGATGAAATAAATAACCCACCCACCCCCCACCCCCACGAATGTGAGGCTACAGTTCGGAAGATCGGAACAACAACAATTCCGATGATCATCAGAACAACAGCAGTACGGTACTGCTTCTCTCACATCCATCTTTTCCATGTGATGAAATAAATAATCACCCCCACCTCGGTGAATGTGAGGCTGCATTTCGAAAAATCAGAACAACAGTCCGCTTATTTCCCCATAAATAAAGGGCCGGCCCTAAGGAATTTTGAGCCTAGGACGAGCCAAAGAAAAAAGGGCCCTTAGGCCAGGAGCGGCGAATTCGACCTATCGACCTAAAAGCAAAATACACTCGTAACTAACGTCTTAACCACCCCATCAGAGCGATTATAGTTAATTATTAAAAGTAAAGATACTATATAACATATAATATATAAATAAATATAAAATTTATATAAAATTTTAAAATTCGAACCCCTTAAAAAATCAAGCCTTGTGCAATCGTCCATTTCGTCCTATGCCTAGGCCCCCATGATAATAATATTCTTTCGAGATTCTTCATTTTACACTTTGCCCCATTTTTCTACGTTTATCCATTTCATATGCGTACAAAAGAAAACGATGTTGACAATTTGGTTGAAGTATTTGAATGGTAATCGTTAGTGGTAAAGACAAAAGTATTGTGATTTTGATGTTTTTTTCTAAAAAAAACTAATACTTTTATAACGTAAACTAGACGCATGTCCACACGATACAGCGACGATGGTGTAGCGGCGGCGGTATGGTGGTGGCGGCGACGGGTGGCGGTGGCAGTGGTGGCAGCGGCGGTGGTGTGGTTATTATTATAAAGGTAATTGATGTAAAAGAGATAGTGTAATTATTTTAGGAGTTGAGGGATCTATGTTGTTAAATTATTTCATTAAGGGTATTATATGTATATTAGGTGAAAGTGTTTAAATCGGTAAATAAAAGAGATGGCATTTTTGGTTTATCAACTTCTTAGTTGAAAGGGAGGGGGGTAAACTCTTTATAAGAGGTAATAGATGGAGTTTGAAATTTTTTTCCAAATACATTTGAATCAAACATTCATTTTTTTTCCCTTCCAAATAACATGAATAATAAAATTTTCATTTATTTACCCTTTTATCTAGAGTAGTGATAAACTCATATGAATTTTTATCCATCCACAACAATTGTTGCATCATAAAGTTGTACAGCTATATGATGTAGCAATTGTAGTGGATGGATAAAAACTCATATGAGTTTAGCACCTCCCTTTTATCTATGATGTTCATAATTTATCACTAGAAATCGTACCCGCACAATGTGCGGAGATAAATGACTTCTTAATATTAAAAATATTTGTAAATTTCAGTTTGGTCACACCACAAGAGGTGACGGCGGATGGTTTTGTCGAGCGTCGACTCCGACTTTGGATTATTTAAAACACATGTACATATAAATTGTGTTTGTTATTTAATGGTAAAATATTTAAATATAGAAACGGTTAAGTAGATTAAATGCAAAAATATAAATATTAAAATACTAAAAAGAAAGTCATTATCCATTTGCGATATAGGTTTATTGGGTTTAAAAATCATAAATAAATAAAATTAAATATTATTTTTCATTAATTAAGAAAATTAAA
>JAOXNX010000001.1:7578533-7594353 GCA_028566075.1 Solidago caesia | reverse complement strand
ATATATATAATTAGTTTTTTTTTTTTTTTGGAGTGATTTAGGAATTTATATTATTAATTTTAGGGGGATTTATTATTAGAAATTTGTTGATTAGGATTCTTTGAATACAAAAGTCATTTTATGTAAATAATTGTTGAATCTGATGAATACGAATTGGATTGATTGATTTATTTGTATAATTTGGATGATGGATAATGAGTGTTCAATTATTAACCGGAATTTCTTGTATTTTACGCATTCGTAATAATAAGAATGCGTGGTGTATAATAAATGGACTATTGAGATACTCAACCAAAATTGTTTCATAAGTTAGCAGAATAACTTGTTTTCTAATCTCTGTTTTCTGTTTTCAATGTTTTTGAACGATCGGGTTTAAATTAGTTATATGTTAAACTTTTAAAGTGTTAAAATCTAAAAAGCGTAAATTAGTAATTTGGGTCCGATTTCAAACTGGGTCAAAACTGGTTAACTCTGTTTTTCTTGTTAAAACTCGAACAACAAAAATTTAAGTTGAAATTTGCAACCGTTTTTAACTGCCCTAGTGCTAAGGCGGTCAACAGACTTTAAAAGACATTCTAATACGGAACTGTTTGATGAATATATTGAAATGGTAAGAAATGTTAAAAAAATGCCCACAAACTACTTCAGGATTTTGACTCTTTCTAAATAGCTAGAAGAGTCAAGAGTTCGAATAGCCTGAACAGAAATTACACTCCGTACCTCCTTTCTAGTTTAAACTTTAGAGGAAAAAAAAAACACTCGTCGTTCGCCTCACGAGTCACCCACCATGAGCTTCACCACGAATCCCACACAATGGTGTGGGCTCGTGGTTTGGAGCATCACGAGTCGAGCACTGATCTCGTTCAACCCATTGGTAATACTCTAAGCAAAACGTTGGGTCAACGTTGGGTTAACGTTTTCATTAACCACATGATTTTAAATTCTCAATCCATCATCTAGAATGTGTAATTTTTTGTATTTCTAGATTTTGTATCTTGACTTCTAGCGCCTTGCTAGTGGTTTTTTCTTTATATAAGATAGATTATTGCCGTTCAAAAAAAAACAACCTAAGTTAAACTATATATAACATATTTGTAGTTTGGTTAAAACTTACTCACGTTCGGTTCCTACGATGTTTTAAAAACCGGTCTTTAACTAGACCGGTTGCTCCCTACACCTATTTTTTTAAAAGCCATACAACACCAAACGTGCTTCATATTGTTAACTAGTGCAATGATTGTACTAGGGAATACCTGAAAGGACTTGAGCGTGCGCAAATGTAGTCATCAGTGATCAAATGTCTTCAGGGACCACAGTCAACTTTAGTTATGTTAACTCGACAATCATCAGCATTCAAGTTCTTCAACATGTGAAGATAACTAAGTTTAACAAATACTTAGTTATTCTTCACAATGACAAAAAGAACATTCCTACTTTTGTAAGTCAAAAGAAACGGAAAAAGAAAAGAGAAACTCCAATCCTTGTACCGGTACCGGTAGTATTCATTTGGTTCGGTGTTTAGTTTTTGATTTTGGATGAAATCAGTTTCGAGAAATTTCGATTTGATACTGTTCATTCCGTTTCACGTCCTGATACCATCCCTAGTAAGCATATGAAATTTCGAGGGCCCACTATCCATCTTGGTACAGCCCTTGGTCACATGTAAATAAAAGTTGAAAAACTGGTGAATATAAAATTCGCGAAAGCACGGAGCCGCTCGAACCCAGAGTCGGAGTTTTTATTACCCTCGATTGGAGTTATATGCTTTTTAAATTCTTTCAATGATGTTCGACACATTTTCATTTTTCATCGCCTAAACTTGCATACTATATATGAAACTCTTCAAACATATCCATTGTAACATTAATGAAACACAATTACTAATTGAAAAGGTTTTAAAATAATCTAATTGTATTGGAATTAATTTGATTTAATGTGAAGTTTTTTGACAAAAGAATTCATAAACTCCAAGTGGTTGATGGGAAGAAAAAAAGAACATTATCTTATACATTTTTCATTTTGCGTTCCTTTATCTAATTGTTAATCGTTAGAGAAATAATTTTGAAAGAACTTTTAGATTGTAGTGTAAAAATGAAAATGTGGTGAGACAAAAAAAAGGAAAAAAAAAAAGAAGGTTTCAAACACTTGATGCAATGAGAATGCTTTTAAGGGATTAGGGCAAAAATAGAACAATAAAGTTGAACGTTATTTGGGCTTTGGTACAAGTGACCAAGGTTCGAATCTTGGCAACTACATTATTTGTGCTTTGATATAGGAAGTCCCCCAATGAAGGGGTTTGGGCCTGGTAACCTCAGGTTTGAATCTTGAAGGAGGCAAGAGTTTACCCCTATTAATTGTCGTGCCTTCGGGCGGATTAGTAGGGGTTTTCCTCCCATCGGGTATTTGAATTAGGCATTTCCGCTTCTAGGGAGCTCTCTAACGCGGACCCGGTTTAGACAACGTATGCTAGACCTCCCGCTGTCGAACCACGACACGAAGCACTGATAAAGAAATTCACCTTTCAAAAAAAAAAAACTATGCCAATAGGTAATGCTACCCGGGGAGTAGTCTGAGTTCACGGAAAACCATGAGCCAAAGTTTCTGCAATGTGGCGACCACAGGTTGAACAGATTGTGCAGCGGATGTGGCATTTTCATTGCTACCAACAATTACAGAGCAGAGGTCCACCCATCCCCACTGATCACAGTCAAACTGCCAAGTGGCAGGCTCTGAATATCAGAGCTCAAACCAAGTGATGGCACCCTTCCTATGTGAGAATCTACTTGTTTTTCATCTGTTTCAAGAATGTCTTTACACTGCTAACTGAACCATTGCTATGGCTACTTTTGTTGGCAATGGCGAAATCACTTGCTACCTTTTTAGGCCATGACTCACCTTGTTTTCCAGATATACTCGAATGTGATCGTCTTAACCGTCTTTTTGTAATCTACTTGGCAAAATGTTGCCCAAAGGATCAGAATAATCCCGACGTCTACTATCTAACCCTATTTTATTCCTTAACTCATCAATGTCCTTAGCCAAATCCTTGTCTCCATTTTGTTTTCGGAGGTTGCCATCAACTATAGGATGGGCCATTGATTTTGCTTTACAAACACTATCTTTCCCTTTAGTAATCAAAATGAAAACAATAAATATATTTAAAACTGGAAGATCTAAATATCTAATTCATGTTTAATAATTTGCAGTTACAATAATTAAAATTAAAAATTAAAAAAAAAACTCATTTGCCATTGATTTTCCTTTACCAATACTTGTAATCCACAAAATCATTACTATTTGAATAGAGAAATTGAGATAGAAAGCAGAGATGAATAGGGTTTAGATTGGAATAGGTTAGAATTTTGTTTGAACTAAAATGGAGAAAAAAAAGAATGGGATTTATGTGGGGCGGGTAAATTTTAGGTCCGCGTGTTTTGTAAAATATATCTTATGTTTTTTATTTAATAAATTTTCAATTAAATGTGATGGTTTGGGAGGTAAATTAAGGTTTGGAGAGGGTCCGGGTAGGTTTGGAATTGTCCCAGAGAGATTTGCTAACTACCATTTTAGTTAATATATAGATATAGTTTTACAACAATGTCCCCTCTATCTTTGTCCCATGTTACAAAACTTCATTGTTAGCTACAGGCTAGATGGATGCCTATCATAGGTGTTTTATGAGGTAACTTTCGGGGGGGAAAATGGTGATGAGGTTGTGAGCCGTAATCCTAATTAGTCAAGATAGACAGTCTAAAAAACATCGAAAAAAAGAGTTTTGCTGACAAACACTTGAAGAGTAGATTATTCGATACAAAAAATGTAATTAGCAAAAGGACGAGCCTTGAAGATAGCCTATGCAAGTAAAGAACAACTATCAGCAAAAAAGAGTAAGCAAATATTCTCGTGATGATAGGAAGACAGTGACCCAATCCTGCTAAAACAGTAAATGGTAACAGCTGTAAAAAAAAATGGTTGAGAGAGCAAATCAGTAATTTTTTAAATGCTATAAAGCTTTCCTCCCTAATCGGTTCATATTTGGCTTGAAAATTTGTGATCAAATAGGGCTTAAATTTTCTCATCCTCTCCTTTCCTTTCTTAAGAAAAAAACTCAAGAATAGATTTTTATAGGGTGATGATCCGTATACCATCATGTTTCAGCCGCACACCACCAAACATGCTTTAAGGTATTGTATTGTACAATAATGTGAAACATGTTTGGTGGTGTACGGTTAAAAAATGAAGATGTACGGATCACCATCCATTTTTATATTTTTCCCCCCTTTTCTTTCATTTTTCAATTAAAAAACAATTCAATTTTAAATAAGATTTTGAACCTTCTAGCTCTTAATTGATAAGTTGCCACGGCTAATGCTAAATTAAATACATGTCAATACTTGTAGATGCTTGTTATCAATCCCTTTTGTGTCTTCATAGTCAAAAAATTCATTCAAAGTCATATGAACCTGATCTCTCGACTAACTGTAAACAAGACATCAAAAGTCAAAACCACTTTAGTCCCACGCGTGTACCAAAACTAGTCCGAGGGACTATTTTGTAATTCTCCAATATCATTCCCCTAGTCGACATACCTTTTGTAATTCTCACATTTCCTTTTTAGACTTTGCAACTAAAAAGCAAAACCCCACTTCTGTTCCCAAAACATATGACATGTATACATTTGCCTTTTTGTCAACGTACACTCATGAATGCACTACTAGTACAACTACCTATATGCGGTGGTATGTGGCACACAATCTCACTAGTTTCATCCCCATCTAATGATGACACTAGAAATCTTGTGGGTTAACAAAACAAAATTGACCCAATTTATATCTTCCACACATTGACATTTTTCTCATTTAGACCCTCAACTAGTGTTAAAATGAGACAAAAGTCCCTCATATTAGTATAATAGTATTCATATTCATATATGTAGTCACTTAGGCCTCTCCCTATCCTGACGCCGTCATCCCTTCGTCTTAAATGTTACATTAGCTTTCTCTCTCCAAGACACACCCAAGAACTACCCCCTCCCTATCATACTCCCATCTTCACCTCATCCTCAATTAAAAAATTATTAATCCACACACACATACACTATCTCTCCTCTTACACAAATAAAAAACAAATAAAATTACACACACATCCGTCTACTCCGGCCCCACCCCACCTCGTCGATGCATTTCCAAAAAACGAATTACCAAGACGACGATGGAGCTAGAAAGGGGGGCTGCCTATCCCGTCGTCCACGATGGGAGGCATGACGAGATGTTCGACGAGGGATAGGCACCGGCCTTACTGAACCACTATTGAGATTGACTCTTTGTAAACTAATATTTGAATCTCGGTGGTCTTTAGTCGGTCATAGTTGTTCGTATTCGGTTGCAAAATAGTTTGTTCCCGCCGGCGGTAACAAACTATTGTTTACGTATTTCGAAGTTTTGTCGTCAACAATCCCGACTTAATGTCTCTTAGTGACCTAATCATATTTTTATCCAAAACTTTGTCGCGTAAAAAATGTGTTCTGTGGCAACGTGCGGGTATTATGCTAGTTTTTATATAAAACATCAACCTCTGAATCGTAAACACTTCTTATGCATGCAATTACTGACACCCATTCTAACCCAAAATAAAAAATTTATTATGAGACTTTTTTATTTGGTTGATCTCAGCTTCTTATAAAATGCCAAAGCCACAATCTATTTTTTGACCAGGTCCCTTTGACATTTTGATCGTATTACAGGCATGCAATTTTTGTTGATCTTAAAAACAAACATATTGCAAAGTTTGTCATCGGTTCCCTTCGGCTTCTGATGCAGCTCATTCAATCTCAGCCCAAACCCACTTAAATGAACCGCAATGGGCCTGGAAGACCCCCTTCCCTTGGGCCAAAAATTGATATAGTTTCGAGCATCAGACTATGGGTTTGAATTATCTATACTTACTAGTATATAAAACAGCAACCCCATTTTTTTTCAACTTTCTATCTTTAAAATATCTAAATTACCCTTTAATTTCAAAAGCTTTTTTTTTATATATAATTAACCAATATACCTAAAATAATCTTAATGAAATAATTTACAACATCTATCATTCAACTCCTAAAATAAATACATTATCCCTTTTTATATCAATTACATTTACATCAATAATCACACCACTGCAGCCGGCACCGCCATCACCACCCATTTCCGCCGCCACCCGTTACTGCCACCACCACACCGTCGCCGCTACGATCATTGCCGCCGCATCGTGCGGGCACCAGTCTAGTAACACCTAATATTGTTTTCTACAGAGAAAATGACAATCTATTCTGCCTGGGACCCAATATCATCTTTGACGGTGTATGGGGAAGGTGAGATGTAGACCGTCTTACCAATACCTAAGGTAAAGAGGCTGCTTCCAGAAAAAGACCTCCGGCCTGCAAGGAGTAAGGATCGAACCCTTCACCTTTGTCTCCAGAGGCAAGGAATTTTCCACTTGATCCAAGCCTTGCTTAGTCTGTTCGTATCATTAATGGTCTAAAATCAGTTCCTAAACTTAAAAACGGTTTCGAAGAAATATTAGCTAATTAAACAACTTTCCCATTGGACAAGTGTAAACTAAACAACTTTCCAGATCATATTAGCAAATTCCTATGGAGATCATTTGTAGGCTAAGAAACATGTGTTTATGCAAACAAACATGTTTTTACTCAAAGAAATGATGTTGTCGCCAAATGTTAAGTATTTATTTATTAAATTTGTAACTTAAAGCAAATTCTTGGCAACATAGAAGTATACAAATGTGATCTTTTTTATATAGCAAAATTACTTTAATCACATTTTTTTCATTGTAATTTAGATGGAAAATTAAGTGTTTACAAAATGGTTGTCAACACCATAGAAGATAAAATTATAATCATGATTTATGAGGCCTCTTCCTATCATTCCTGCATCTTCACTGTCACATCAGTTTTGTCTCTTCAAAACACACCCAAGAACTACCATTCCCTATCATACTCTCATCCTCACTTCAACCTTAATTAAAAAACTAATAAAGCATACACACATACGCTCACATGGCCCCACTAAAATCTCGTCTTTACATTACTTGAAAACGTAGATCCAAGACGACCATGGTGCCTATCATTCAGAGCAAAAATGAAAGCACGCAGAGATATAATGACCTCCATAGGGAGGGGCCTGAATCGAGCTTCTATGTATTAGAGCTAGCCTTTGAGTTATGCATGTGGCACTAATTCGTTTGAACTCTTTAAGATGAACTAGTACGATTTTCATATAAACAAAAGGCATAGCTAAGCCAGCCTCAAGTCCTATGCTAGCGAAAGACTTATTCAAGTTTTTCAAGTTTGATATGGCCAGAGGCGGAGCCAGGAATCGCCTTTTTTCGCCTGTTGGGGGGGACCGGCTATAGAAACCTTCGGAAAATTTTCGGCCGCACAATAGAAAATCTGTTGCATTTTCGCCTGTTGGGGGGGACCGAACACCCCCTAGTCCCCCCTCTCCCTCCGCCCCTGGATATGGCACGAGTTATGTAGATCGAGTTGATCCAAGCTAAGTCGAGACGGCCTATACCTTCACGTTCTTCACAAGCAAGCGTCAACTCGGCTCAAATAACCCCTACATGCAAGTGATACAAATAATGCACATAGTATAGTTGAATTGTACAAAATAACTTGAAACTAGATATATCATGAATCCAAATTTAAGTACTCGTAAATCCAACCCAACGGGTCATTAGAGTCCACAAATGGGTCATGCCGCCACATAACCGTGAAGACTATCAAATGCATTTGTTATCAGAATCCTCAGGCTCTCCTAAAAAATATATATAATCTTACTAAGACCTACAAAGAATGGACCCAAAAGAATCAGTCGAAACTGTATAAGATATACCAAAGCCAAATACTTGTTACAGACGAACACACGGATGTACATTATAGTTTTGCCTAAAGGTTGTGTCGATCTCTTTATCAAGCCCATCTATCAGAAGTTTATCATTATGGAAAGGGTGATCCTGTCTTACCATTTTAGGGCAACACTAATTAAGACTCGTATATATTTACAAGCTACCAACAGTGGAAATACATGTGCCCGTTTAATTTGTTGTCGTTGCAAAGCACATCAAATTCATCAATGCATATAAACGAATTGAGATGAAATATACAAAATTTTTGAGAGAATTTTTTATTTAAGAATGGTCAAAACAACATATCTTCAGTCGGATAATGCTCCAGCACTATCAGTTGCAGCAAAAACTTTTAACTTTTCTTGTTCAGCCTCCATTTGTGCCGCCTTCTTTTCTGCCTCTATCTGCTTGCAGTTGTCATCATGAGATTGATTAAACAATCTCACGAACTCTTTCAGCGTCGAAATAACTGAAAATAATATCATAATATGGAACTTCAGTTTAGAGAAACTGGAAATCAGTTGTTCTAATGACAGCAATCGAATCATAGTCGTCAAATTTTTAGTCTTGTCTATGAATTATTACCTTGCTCATACGTGCAACGACTAGCATCTTCACCAAAGTAAATAACTAAGGCAACCATACTTTTCCCCTATACAAAAAATGCAATGTATTGGCAATTTATTGGCAATTTCGACCCATTTACTTATGAATGCGCCGCTTTGACTTGGGTGAAATAGGAATATGGCAATTGGTCGGAATTCTGAAGGGTTGAAAGTCATTAAATTGTATTTTTAATGCATACACCATCTAAATTCTTTTCTTCAAAGATATAAATAATTATGGTAATAATAACAATAATGTTTTTCTAATCAGAAGTTCATTACTAATCCATTAAATGTTTAAGTTTGTTCATAAATAATGGACGAAAAAGTTTTTGTGGGTCAACCTGGCCGACCCGTTTTGACCGGTTACCCAACCAGCTCATCTTGCCACCTCTATCTTTATCTACAAGAAATTCTGATACATACCACCCCAGTGTACAGTGAATTCAAGGACTTTGCTTCACCTTCCGCATAAGCAAGAAACTTTTTCAGATTCTGAACATAGAAAACCGCAAAATAAACCTATTAAATATCAGTGTAAAGTATGAATGAAGGAATTATGTTATCATGCAAACTAATTTTTTTATTTTTTTATTATTATTATTTTTTATCGTTGTCACGCAACAACTTCCATAATTTGTAACTCTGTTCACCAAAACAAAGTCAGCTTCTATAATAATAAGATCATATGTAGGGGTGTTATTCGGTAAGGTTATACGGGTTTCAGTTATTTGGGTTTTTAAAAGTAAAAAACTTACCCATAACCCAAACAAAATAAGAATTTGGGTTATTTTTGGGTTTGGGATATTCCGGTATCCAAATTTAAACCAAAATAAAATGGGTTGGGTTAAAATTGTGACAGTTAGAGAACCCAAAGGTCATGGTGGGCTAATTAATGGGTAAACGATTTCCTATAACACAAAAAATAGTAATGCATGCATATTATATCTCATGTGCTTGTTGAAACTAAATAAAAAATTAATTTAAGCATGCATCTCATTCTAATAAAAATAAAAAATAAAAAATTGAAACAGTGGCGAACGTGAGATATTAATCTTAAACAAATAAAGTCTTATGTTACTAGTTTTTATTTTAGTTGTAAGTCCAATGCAATAAAAACAAGAGAACAAGCCTATATAATAATGATCAAATTATATGGGTTATTCAGGTCGCCCAATTCTTTATACGTTCAACCATAGTTGTTAGTATCGTACGATACGTATCCGCGTATCGTACGAGTCATATCAATACGCAAAGAAAAAGTAACGACTCGCTTAGTGTCCCGGGCAAGCTTTTGACTCGTATTGTCTCGGACGATTCGGGCAACGTCTCGGTCCGATATGGGACGTTTCGGGAAACGTGCAATCCACACAAAAAAAAAATCCTTTGTCTCTGCCGGTTCATTTTCCCGCTCAAAAAATAACTCCTTTAGGTAAATTAAGAAAAAGCTTGACTAAAGTCAAAGAAAGTACAATACCTTTTCATATATATCTAAATCTGATCTGATTACTTCTTTCTTTCTTTCAAGGTTTTACATCAAAAATTATCCCCATGGCACACCCTCACAACCAAAACGAAATCATCCATCGTGGCTGTTAAATCCTTAATATTTGGTTGTCTTCATCAATTTGATATTTCAAGAAACAGAAAGTGAAGAAGTAAAGAACCAAGACTTTGAAGAGGGAACAAGTCAAGAACAGAGAAGAAAAAAAGTAAATATATTAAGATTTAAGAGGTGAAAATTGTTGTCTTTTTATTACTATTAAATTAAATGCTATTCATGATTCTTCCATTTTATTCTTTTATTTAATTAATTTAATATAATATATATATATGAGTAAGTTAGTAACTCTTGTCTTTTATTTAATGTTATCAGTAAGTTAATGGTTTCCTATTTATATTATTGTATTTAATGTTACAACTCGTTTCCTTTTATTTATTTTATAGTTATGACAAAAACTAAAGATAATGATTTTACTTGGGAGCATTGCAAGAGAGTACACGAAACTAGTAGACTTAGAGTAAAATGTAACTATTGTTTCAAAGAAATGTTTGGTGGATTGAGTAGAATGAAACATCATCTTGCTGGAACTAGGAAAGAAGTTGCCGAATGTCATGTTGTTGATGAACCCGTCAAACAGTTTTTTATAAAGCTACTGAAAGAATTTGAAGAAAAAAAAGTCAAGGAAAATGAAAATGATTTGTTTGAAAAGGAGAGTGATGATTAACATGTAAAGTTAGGCGGAAAGTTGGATTCATTCGTCAAAAAAGGAACACAAAACACAATGAATCAATCCATAAAAGATAGGGAACCCGTAACACGTGCTTTATGTCGCCTCTTGTATGGTGAAGCTTTGCCATTTAATTTGGTGAAGTCTCCTTTGTGGAAAGAAGCTTTGAGACTTGTGGGGGAGTATGGTAAAGGATTAAAACTTCCTTCTTATCATGAGGCGAGAGTTACATATTTGAAGAAAGAGGTGGATCGTGTTAGTGAGGGGTTGGAAAAATATAAGGAAGAATGGAAGAAGACGGGGTGTACAATTATGTCGGATGGTTGGACCAATGGAAAGCAAAGGTCACTCATGAATTTTCTTGTTAATAGCCCTAGTGGTACCGTATTTGTGAGATCAATTGACACCTCATCGTTTGCTAAAGATGCAAAGAAGTTATTTGA
This sequence comes from Solidago caesia, assembly GCA_028566075.1. Lineage (NCBI taxonomy): Eukaryota > Viridiplantae > Streptophyta > Magnoliopsida > Asterales > Asteraceae > Solidago > Solidago caesia. The sequence goes on along the minus strand of JAOXNX010000001.1, from coordinate 7,583,163 downwards.
GATGCTTGATGAAATCATTGAAGAAGTTGGAGAGAAGAATGTAGTTTAAGTCGTGACAGATAGTGCTTCGGATTATGTGTTAGCCGGTAGTATGTTGGAGAATAAAAGACCACACTTATTTGGTCTCCATGCACCACTCATTTAATCGATTTGATATTGCATAACATTGGAGAGGGCAAAGCTTTCAAGGATACCATTGATAAAGCAAAAAAGGTTACCGTGTATATGTAACATCCCGATCTCTTTGATTCTATTTCCGTTAATTTTGACCGTTAGTCAATGTTGACATGTTGTTAAGTGGCAATATATATTTATGTTGATAATTATAGTGATGATTATTATGTGTTTTATGTGGATATTTATGAGGTAATTAAGTAGAATAATGTGTGTTATTTATGTGGATAAGTCCGGGTATGTGTCCTCATTGAGTGTGTCATGTCGATAGATGTTTACCATTAATGCTTGTTATATTGTGTATTCTAGTTAGGCGTTAAGCAAAGTTAAAAATAGTTTTGTAGTTTGAGGGGCTTAAGTGTTGATATCTAAAACTTATATGAGTTGTAAATAAGGATTAGGGTGAACCTAATCACATCATAGTGTCATTCCATTTCGTTTCTGGTAGCATCCGTGGATATAAAGGAAAACAAAATACTATCATAATAAAATAGGGCTGGTTGTCTTTGTGTTGTCTCTAGCCGCCGATCTCCAAAAAAAAATAAAGAATATATATACTTTTGTATCTTGGGATAATGGCATATGAATGTAACCAACTATGACAAAATGGTTATGTAGTGTAGTGACCTAAGAAAATGGATATGTAATATACGCACCTTTGTATTCTTGGCTATGTTATGTAAAATCTGTACGGCCCTTACTTTGTTATGCCCAAAAAAATACATAAGTCCTTACATTAATTGACCCAAATAAAAAGGTCCTTACACTACATAGCCAAAAAAACATAGGTGCATACATTACATATCCATTTTCTTAAGTCACTACACTACATAACCATTTTGTCATATTTGGTTACATTCATATGCCATAATCCCCAAATTTTATTTACAAAAGGTACATAATCGAAAATATATATGTGGTTGAATATGTAATGCGTATGTGGAAATTAATCATTCCATTGCACTGTTAAATAAATACAAAGATACATATTTTGATCTCATATTGGTTGATGTCTCTGATGGTCATAAACTTGTCATATTTATTTACAATAATATTTATTTTAAAATATCTAATCCTATTTATGTATGTAACTCAAGTGAACAAAGTTTTTAAATCTTCAACCTTGTAACTAATCATTCCCCAAGAATTAATGTCAAACAATAAGCATATGTCCTTGAGTACTATGCATATATATACATAAAAATAAAAAAAATTACAAATATATATATGTATATATATATACACACGTAATTTTTTTTTATATATATACGTAAAGTTATATATATCATGAATCAAGAAAGGAATAATTGTATGTTCACTGACCAAAAGAGAACCGAGGTACAAGTCCAGGATATCATTATTACTACTACTCGCCTAAAACTTGTGTCATTGAAGTTTAAGAAGAATGCAAAGGATGTGTGCTTGTTGAAAGATGGGAATGTCCCTCACTTGTTGATGGAATGAGCGTTGTATGTCTTCTATAAAGTCTCTACATTATAGTCTTGTTTCATGTTTCTGTAATGTAGGTTTTAGAATTGTGGTTGTGCTAGAATAGCTTGATTTGTTATATATATACGACATATCGTATATATATATATATATAAACTAGTGTAGCATGTCAGTTACACTACTTGTATCTCTCACTTTATTATTGTTGTTGGAATATATTCATCAGGGTTTCCCTTTATCCAAAAAAAAGTTATATCATAAGTTACCTACCAATAAATTATTGTGAATCGTTGATCATAAAAAGTTGTGAATCGTTGAAATTTAATCTTAAACCAAAAAAAGCCTAAATACTTTATAGGTAGTATTAACTTTATCGAGGAATTTAACCACCAATAGAGTTTATCATTTGACCAACCTCAAGGGACGTTACCTACAATTATATCTGAGTTAACTATCAGTCACCTGAAGAAGAATTTTGATGGTATTTTAAAAGATAAAGATAAAAGATTGTAAGTTACACTATATTTGATTAGTGGTTTAGAACTAAAAAAATAAATAAAGAGCTTGTTAGAACATATTTTAGTGATTGTATTCATAAATGTGGGGGTATTTTAGACTTTTCATGTATTAGTTAAGTGGTAGTATAAATACCCTCCACTTCCTTGTAATTCACATATATGAGATCATTTGTAAATTTCCAGATATTTCTAATCTCATTTATCTCTCTCACAATCTAGGAAACTGCTATAAAACCCACAAACACCTAAAACACACACAGTGAGATAAATCCTCTTAATTTCACCTATAATCTAGCTTAAATCTATATTAATTCGATCCTACAATTGCTTTGCATGATGAACATTGTTGAATATTCATCATGAGGGGGAGAAAGTTTAGATGGTTTTGATGATTGATTGTGTTTTGAGTGTTTGGATACTAAAATGATAAATTGATTATGTAGGAAGAGGGGGAGAAACTAAAGACTTAATGGATAAATGATTTTAGTTTAAGGATGATGATGTTGGTTAATGATTGATGGTTCAAATATGATATGTTCATATAATAGAAGGCTCCAATAGTTGATTATTAATTTGAGTGAGAGCTAGATTAGAATAATAAATCATTTCGAGATTAAATGGTTACTATTAGGAAAGGAAAGATGAAGATAATTGTATGTTACTAAAAAATTAAGAGTTATCAAAAATTTGAACTTCTGATTGTGTTGTTAAGGCGGAGCAAGAGTTAAAGTCTTAGTATGATAAATCTTTACAAGATTGAATGAGTAATTGAAAGGAAAGTATAAATCTCCATGAGCTATTTGTTTAGTAGTTCAAGATTGTTCTTCAACAACATCATTTTGAAATCTACATTCAAGTTCAAGATTTTAGAGTTCAGAAATGGATGAAATCTACATGCAATTTATCTGATATTGATGACACTTCAATGGCTTTTCGTGTTTTAAGAACTAATGGTTATCAAGTTTCTTCGGGTTAGTTTCATTACAGTCAAAACTTGAATACATATATGTTAGTATTGTTTTACAGGATAACTTAGTAAAGTTAGATATTTCTACTGGAATAGATGTTGGAACCACATAAATGTGACCCTCACTGATCGTTTATCATTCGTGATATGATAATTGACGATAACTTAAATTCCTATGTCTAGTAAATATATAATGGGCGTATTTACTATTAAAGACGTATATATAGGGTTTCCCACTAGTTAATTGGAACTTGAGGGACTTACTTAACAGTTAACACACATTAAACACCTAAGGATCATGAGTGATAATACCCCTAAAATATAAATAGGGTATTATTATTATTTACTAATTTTAACCTAATCATAACCTACAACCTTTGTGTGTGTTTTTCCTCTAATAATTTCGGTTTCTTCATCACCATCAAAACCGAAATCCTTAATCCCATTGTAATACATTGAGAACCCGACAATCCTATGGCTAATATGTTCAATTCCTCCAATTGATCATCGGGTATGTATTTTTATCATATTTTCATTATATTATCTTTTATATACGAATCTATTATTTTATTCCAACATGTGGTATCAGAGTCAGGTTCCTAATGATTCGTATATATTTTGTTTTGTTCCATAAATCATTTTGGAATGAAAAAATCGAAAATATGATTTTAAAATACTATGATGTTCTTCGTGTTCATCATAAAACTCATCTTATTTTTTGAGTTTAATCCAAATCTTCATTATTTTTTGAAGTCTAATTGTGTTAAAATCAAAGAAAAAAAAATGTTTCGTTTGAATCATCGGCGGCTGAAACAATTTCCAAGCCATAATGGGCCGAAAACACAAACTTCTCATGGGCCAAGTTTATTTATTGTTGGGCTGAATTTCTTGTTTCTTGGCCGAAGATAAAACTGGCGCTGAACATAAGAAACAAATGAGCCAAACATAATTTTTTTTAATTGAGCCGGACATAACTTTTTAATTGAGCCGGACATAATTTGTCATTTAATTGAGCCGAACTTGGTTCTTGGCTGGGCCGAGTTTTCTGTTAATATGGGCCGAACTTGATCAGTTAACTAGGCCGGACTTCAACAGTTGACTGGGCTGAACTTATCCGTTGACTGGGCCGAACTTAACAGTTAACTGGGCCGAAAAATAACTGCTGTTGGACCGAATTTAATTATGTTATGGACCGAATTTAGCCCATAATTGGTCTAACGTTTTGGACCGAATTTAGCCCATAATTGGTCTAGCGTTCTGGACAGAATTTAGCCCATTACTTGGTCTAGCGTTCTGGACAGAATTTAGCCCATTACTTGGTCTAACATTCTGGACCGAATTTAGCCCATTACTTGGTCTAACGTTCTGGACAGAATTTAATTTATTTTTTGGACCGAATTTAGTCCATACTTTAAAGAAAAATGTGAATTTGTGAGATGCTAAAAAAAAAAAAAAACGTGAGATAACCAATTTTGGATTACCGAACGAATATTGTTCGATATTAAAGTTCTTGGAATTTTTT
>JAOXNX010000001.1:7555442-7566698 GCA_028566075.1 Solidago caesia | reverse complement strand
AGTTATATATACATCATAAATTCTAAGTCTACATACACTAAATCAATAGTTTCTATCGTAAATCATTTTATGTAATTGGTACAGTGAAAACACACACAATTATAACTGTCGCTCAACTAAATCAACCTTATAAAGGTTCTTTAATCATAAACTCACCGGCATGAAATCAAATCAGAAACTATAAACCTATATATATTCACGAGCTTGATGAAGTAACAAATTAAGCTTCAATCTATATATAATTCAAATTCGAATTAACACTTAATTAGCTAAATAAAACTAAGCAGTAATAAAAACTGAGCTAACAGAACCACTATCATTCAACAATTGGAACACATGAGCTTCGAATCGGAGCTACACAAACTATATAGATACACGTATATAGATACACATACACATACACATATATAGATAAAATATACAAATAAAAAGAAAATTAAGGTTAAAATTGCCTGTGTGTGTGTGTGTGTGTGTTCGGTCGGTATGGGCTCCGCCTTTGGTGGTGCTCCGAGATGGTGGTGTGATCGGACATGGTGGCCGTCGCCGGAGATGAGAGAGAAAGAGATAAGAGTGTGTGTGTGACTGTGTGTTCATCGGGGTGGGGAAAATGAATAGGGTGGGGAAGATAAACTGTAATTTCTTTTTTTTACAAAAAGACCAAAACACCCTTCCGCCAAAATTTTGTTGAAGGATGGTAATATTTAATCTGGGCCCTAGATTGAATTAATCTAATGGTCAGAAGTTGTTTTTTGGTTTTCATCTAAATTTTGGTTTGTAAATGAATAAACCACTAATTATACATACACCACAACATACTAATTTTACACCATTAAATCAATCAACTAATTAACTTTGTACTATTTTTTCAATACTTTTGTAATTTGTTCATTTTAATTTTCTTTTTTTTATAACTTTGTCAAGGAAGGATGTCAGCCAAGCCAATTAAAAAAATTATTTTTAAAAAAAAGCTTAAGTATAAATTCTTCTAGTTTTAACAACATTTTAGCCTAAACTTTATATACAAACACTAGTAATCTTAGTTTCGAACTTGTCCCAACTGGCCACAAGAACGATTTCAAAGCAGACCGGACACCCTACAACATCGGGAAGTAGTTGTTTTCGAAGTAAACAGGATGAAACAAACGATTCATTAGAGAATGAGAAGCCTCTCAATGATCACCTCAAGAGCAGATTTTCGGCGAATGACCATACTAGAATCATATTCAAGTTTTGATAACTTTGTACAAACTTAGCCCAAAATGATTAGATAACAACCCTACAAAATTGCATATCGCCCCAAAAAAATTCATCATTGAAAATTTGAAATGTACATATCTAAGTTAATTACGAACGTGATCTATAACCAAGCACCCAGGCAAACCAGGGTTAAGGTCTCGACTTGTATCTTGCTCTATAGTTTAACTTTGACGAAAAGTTTATCACTTCATCATTTCTTCCACATGTTAATAAAATCAGTTGCCAATGACCTCAAGTTCCCCCATAAAGATGGTTTCTCTCTCAACTCGTCATCCTTTTGTTGCTCAGGCACTTCCCTACATTCAAGAATTACAGTTTAATCAACCAGTCGAATTAATATATTATGAGAAACCTGGAATACAACATAGAGGTGGCAAGTTTGACCCATATATGGGTGGATTCGGGTAATGTTGTACCTCTAATGGGTCAAACAGGTAAAACAATGTAACAAGTTAAAAGGAAAGAAGTCAAACAGTGTCTAAATTGTAATTCTAACGCATAAAATCTCCTATATCATTTTTTGTTCAAAATATAATTACGGCAGATCATTGTTGAAATAATTCAAATTCGGTAATCAGATTTGACATACTAAGCATTTCTAAAAAGAGGCAAAATTCAGGGAGACACAAATGTACTTTCATTTGAGCATTACCAAAGTATGCAATTTGTAACCAAACAATGCAACATAGTTTCTATTTCGCAACTAATAAATGTAGCCTACTGTCTAGGTTACAAACTGCAAGATTTGCTAAAAAATTCAAAACATGAGTATAGATTTTATATAGTTGCAGGCTTGCAGCAAAGTACTACATTGTGTTTCCTTGCATTTTTCCCTTCCGAGTATACATTAAAAACTATAGGACAAAATATGTTTTTGTTCATTCCAGACCTGACCATTTGACCCGCTACCCAACCAGCCCATTTTGCCACGTCTAATAAGATAAGAACACCTACTATTAGCAGAACAAATAAATTATCACAAATTCACACTTCAAGAAGAATAATTCCAGCAAAAGAAAATGGCGATTCAAGCAGCATGGTCATTACTTGCATCAATTAAGAACCATAAAACATGTCAATTTAAAAGCTCAAAGATAACCGAAGCAGCTTTACATGGATGATAAGGCGTAGAAACATGACAAACATACGGGCAAAAAGAACTAGACCTGGAACTAAGAGTTTTCTAACACCCTAGAAAAATTTAAAGCATAGTGTCTAATATGTTGTACATGTTGTGGAGCACCGAGCATGCCAGGATAATAGATGCAATCTGGGAGCAGCTGTCAGAAAAAAGAGCAGTTTTTTGCTATACAAACTATTAAGAGGGGCATTTGTGAGATGTTCTAAAACTGCAGTTTGCTGACGAAAGTATAAACTTTAAAAAGTACTTGGTAGTCTAAAAATGTATTCATCATTAATGCAAAACTAATATAGGAAAGTTAACAAGTAATAAAGCAGAAGTACTGGAGAGTTTTCTGTGGATATAGATAAAAATTAAAAACGATTCTCCAAGTATGGGACTAACTTGTGAAGATTAAGAAGCTTAGTGTTAGCGGGAAAAACTCGAGAGTTTTATAAAAGTGTGTTAGCACCAACTAAAACAGTATTCCTGGCTTAGAGGCAAAAGAGTGTAGCAAACATATTATGCCCATAGATTCATACACCCGATTGTGTAAAAGGTAAACAAACATATCATACTGTAACCTGTTTGACCAACCCGCCAACCTCTTTGACCTATGTATTAATCAGGTCATGTCTGGGTTAGTAGTTCGTGGGGCAGAGTTAAAATTCCTGACCTGAAACTTTGCGAGGATCAAGTTAGGATTGAGTAATTTCAACCTGCCAACCCACTAACACGAACGCGACCAGGTTACAACCCTAAAGATTACTTCAATTTATTGGATAAATCAATTAGTTTTTCTCAACAGAAATTTGCATCACATTTTGTATTTTAAATGTTTACATGGTTTCATCTAAGATTCTATTCCTAATAATGGAAAATGAAGGATTTTCAACTCACATTTCCAAGAGTGATAAAAGAAAGGAAAGTAGCATAAATAAACACACCCGTTTACTTTCTAAACAACTCAGATGTTTGAAATGCATACATATTATATTATAAATACTGCTATACATCTCTCTAACTCCACCAATGGATCTTCTACACACAGGTGTTCTAAATCAAGATAAGGAGCAAGGATTGCATCACATCAGGCTAAGAGGTGCAGTGCATTCAGCTACTTCTATAATAATAGAGCCAAGTGAAACTTACTTACGGGAGAACCCTGTCCGCAATTTCTCTTGAACTATGGTGTTTTGAAACATAACGGGTGTGTTTGGTTTATAGACATGGAATGACTTTCATTCATTGTTTGGTTAATGGTTCCATGCAATTTTTGAAACCCGAACTGGAGACTGAACCAGTTGTCTAGGGTTTTATTCAACTGGTTCGGACAGTCCAATTGAACTGGACACACGGCAGCTTACTATCAGACCTTAAATGTGGAATATTATATTATACAACATGAGGCATGCAATTAAACACATGTCTGTCAGCGTTTAAACAAGCATGAAAGTATGCCACAAAAAGATAGAAAATGTCCATTTTATTACATCAATGTCCAACTCAAGTCCTACTTTTTTTTTTTCTTTTTTCTTTTTTTTTTTTAAAAGTTGAGGAGCTTGGATAAAACATACATGACGATAGTCTTGGGTGCATAATTTTGAGCCAATGATAAAGTACAAAATGATTAGACAAGGCAATTTGTTAATGTAAGCATGTAAATCTGGAGGAAAATCCTAGAATCTAAATGCTTTAGATTATGATAAAATAAAACAACTTATGAGACACATCAGTGGTAAAAATGCTATTGCAGCACATGCACATTTTAAAAGAACAAATAGTAATCCAACATTAGCATATTTCCATCTTATATAAAATATGTCATTTATTGGCACTACTGTTAAGTGTTCACTCTTAAATTATAGGGTGAGAGAAAAAATAATACCAACACAATTAAGATATAACGTGAAAAGAGTTAAAAAAAAAAAATACTGACGGTTTGTGGCACGATAGAAAGATATCTAGTAATTATCTTGTCTAAAGATTATTTGTGTTACCAACGTTTACGTGTTTCAGTTGCTAACTCACAAGTCCAATAGACCTATACTGACATGCATATAGGTGCTCTCATTTTTGTCAACCACATCACAAGATGTGGTGCAGAGCCTACCTTTGCCATGTCATGTATAAATGTATAATAGCTTATGCCTTAAACATGCTTATGAACCATAACAAATTAACAACTTTAAAACCGTTAATCAAAAATAACCTGCTTAACATATCAACTTTTATATTCGCATAAATAAAGATTACCTATTGGTATTTCTTATCCCATCATGGTGCAATTCAACTTTTGACTGTAAATCCTCGGACACAAATTTTTCTTCCAAGGGAGATTCATCTATCAGTTTGTTATCCGGCTTCTGCTCAACCTTTCCATGACACTGACCTTCTGTATCACAATTTTCTGTAGCGATGTTTTCGATCCCATCGGGTTGCTTTTCAACCTTTGACTGTGAATCCTCATAGACAGATTTATCTTCCAAGGGAGATTCACCTTTCGGTTTCCGCTCTAGCTTCTGCTCCTGCTTCTCATAACATTGAACTACTGTATCATTAGTCTCAGTTGCAATGTTTCTTATCACATCTTGTTGGTTTTCAACTTTTAACTGTAACTCCTCAACCAAAAAGTGGCATTCCAGCGGAAATTCATATTTTGGTTTCTGCTCCAGTTTCTCATGACATCCTTTCATATCATGACTCTCTCTGTTACAAGTATCATCCTACAAAGACATGTGGCTGTATAAATAGAAGTAGCAAAGGCATCAATGATTGATTGTAAATCACATACATGTGGCCAAATGGGCAGGTCAGGTTATACACAAAAACAGGAACTTTGGGTACTGATCTGGTCAGGTTGGGTTGGTCGAGAACACCTTTTTTTTTTGTCCCTGACTCGTATTTCTTTTATGATAATTAGTGTCATACTGTCATATATGATCACAAAAGGTAACATTACTTCAATAATAATCTAACTTTTTGACGAAAATGATTTAAGAGGTTTTAACTTTTAAGCATCAAAAACACACCTAGGTGACCTTTTACCCGTTTGCCCCATTAAATGCGTTTCCTTTTACCTAATATTTTCAGTTATACTAGTTTCATTCTTTGTAGATAAGACATAGCCTGAATCCACACAAACACTAGTAAATGGATCAAAATTGCCACTTCTAATTTAATTGTACTTGAGATTGAACTCAGGTAGAGTTGAAACACAGAAAATTTCTCTCATCTGCCATTCACATGGATAATGCTTAGAGATAACCAAATACATTCTTTGCTAAAAAAAATGATTGCACATATGATATGAATAATTGAGAGTATCACATTAGTTAATATCTTAGATGCAGACACTTAATTTAAGCACTTTAAGTCCGTAACCATAAGCTGAAGAATTTGCAACGTTAAAAAATCATCTTAAGTTTCAAACTTGGTCTATCGTTGCTGATAATTGACATAAAGAGGGAGATCTCATTTAAAACACAAAGCCCACATTGTAAATTAATTTTAGTTGGTAGTTTTAAACAATAAAAGTACTGTAAGGTATATTCAGATATTTACCAAAGCAGAATGATTAACATTGCCACCTGAATATGTAATACACAGTTATCAAAAAGTCTCTAGAAGCTGTGTTTCCCATTTCAGCGCAACCTAATCAAACTTTCATGATCTTAAATGTTCCTAGTTGGGCATCAGTTGAGTATCTGAGATATCAGGCCTCCCATCCAAAAAATAAAAGCAAGTCATCATTAACACTAGAGGCTGCAGTTTTGACCCATTTAATTGTGATGGAGTTGGTTTGGCTTTGTATCTCTAATGGGTCAAGTTTGCTAGAAAAACCAACTAAAAAAGGAAAGGGTCAAAAATCACAAAAGGTCTACTTAAATGCACACAACCTCCTCAATCATTTTCTTCAAAATTCAATATATTATTGTTTATTGTAATACTATCGTTTTTATAATCATAAATATCATATTGTTTAGTTGTAAAACTTTTAAATAGATAGACTGCAGTCAAACTTAGCAACCCTGTTTCAACCGTAATATAAAAAAAAAAAAAATGCCCCATTTCAACCAGAACATATGTCAACCACTCAACCCCGTTACCCAACCTGCCTGGACCGGCTACCATACAGCCTCCAATCAATGCAAATAATGACCATCATATAATAGAGTAAAATTTTACAAAAGATGCTTACTCTTCTTGTATTGCTTCTTTCAGCGTTGGCGTTGCTTGTTGATAGTTGAAGCACTTCCTTCAATTCATTATTGTCAAAACTATTGACTATCAAAGGATCTTTACAAAGCTGTTGGACAATAGTTATTTGACTGTTTGATGCCTCTTGACTTCCAGATGATTCAGTCGATACTTCCATGCCTGTGGTATTCTCACCTTCAGTCTGTTTTTTATGGTCCTTGATAAGTCCTTTCTCCACAGAAGATATTCTAAAATCATATTCAATCTCCTGAAGCATCTTCTTGATGACATAGTAACCACCACCAACTTCTTTTTGTGCACATGTTGCAGAAGGAAATTTTCCCATATTCATACCTCTGTACCTAGAAAACTCAAAATATCAAATTCCACGCATGTATGCTAAACCTAGCCATCATGTAGTTGCCAAAGGAGCAATTGTGCAAATGCGCCATTAGGCATGATAGAAACAGTAAGACAAAAACTGAAAAAGTGCATAACAGCCATTTAACCAGATTTGGACGGAAAAAACACACAACTCACGCCAGACTTTTAACTGGGCCTGACCTTAACTGGGTTTTTGACGGTCTGGTATTTAACCTGTCCTCTAGATGAAATTGGCCTGATTTACAACGGGTAGGCTTGCCCGTTCCATATTTTTGGGACCACATTTTTAGGGCAGTTCCAGCCTTGGCCCAGGACGGTCCCATAACATGGAAAACTCTATCTCTGATAATGCATATGATAAATCCATACACAAAGAACGTAGCCACAAAAATTGATCTTGAAATTTTATCTATATAAAAAATAAACTTGCAGCTTTTATGTGTACAAAGATTACACATAGTAACAGTCAGGAACAATGGAACAAAACCAACATAATGATTTGGCAGTGTACATGGAAAGTGTATTTTATCCAATCTTTTCATAATCAGTTTCGTGATCACTTGTATCATCCAGCTTGTAGGAGCAAAAAAATTGAATTATAGAGTGACAAAAGTTTATTAATAGCATTATGTAAGCATGAAATGTTGAAAGTGTAGATATGGACATAGTTCAATAACTTTTGCTAATATGATAGACAATACTATCATAATTTTATGAAATGCAACTAAACACTCTATGGAATGCGTAACTAGAGGAACAAAAATGTGTGGATGAGAGTGAACCACAACTAGTAAATCCTGGGAATCAAATGAACCCCTAGTGACGATCTTTTGACCAAAAGCAGTAGGTTTTGCTTTTGCAGAGTGATTAATATATCAGTTGTGACGATGCCTGCTTGATACAGCATGATTGACCAGGCATTAACTACAGCAAGGAGACTGTCAGTAAAACAGTGAAGAGCATGATCACCAACTGGTGGACGAGTAGTTCTTTATTATGACACATAATGAAATTGATGAAAGTTTATTTAGTTCTCAAGATAACGTGACATACTGGTTTCTTAATCAGAAAAGAAAATTGGACAACATAAAAGATATATGGTAAATCAAGGAATACATACTTGTTGACAAAGAATTCGAGCATCGCCTTCCGATCAGCAGTAGATACCCTTCTCCGGATTGGTCTCTCAGAAGTAAATGAAGCAGCAGAAGACCTTACGGGCTGCTCAATATTTGATCCGGAAACCAAATTTGAAATCTCAGTAGCAGCTGGCATGTGTCCACATTCAATAATCACATTTTTTTAAGAATAACACAAATTAAATAATGTTTGTTTATATATAATAATGAGGTACATCAGGCAGCAAGAACAGATTACTATGAAGAGAAAAAGAGAAGTAAAAAACAAAAAAAGCACAATCCGGGTAACCATGGGATAAATTAATATAAAGGCCTTGTTAACATGAAACAACGTTTGACCTAGAAAACTAAAACAGTATGCATCAAGAGAATACTAACACAAACAGCAGGTTTGACATGCAGCAAACCGCTTAAAAGGTAAAAATATTATGAACAGTATAGAACAACAAAAGAAATATAGTGGAAGACAAGAGCTGGTAACTTGCATAAAATGGTAATATGTTATAGGTGGACTCTATTTCGGATGATGAACTTTGTTTTCACCTATAATTCTACAAAATGTAACGTAGTTCCAAAATTCTTAAAATGTTAACCAGTTTCAAGCTATTTCAACTCTGTGTTTCTTATTAGCACAAAACTCAAAAATTCTATTTTCACAAGCAGAGCAGACGTTGGCGGCCACGAAAAATGATAATTCTATTTTGATAACACAAAGAAATGGCAATTTCAACCCATTTAATTATAACTGTGTTGATTCAGGTTGTGTTTTACATTAATATTTTCCTTTTTTGTTAACGGGTTGAACAGGTAGAAGGTCGTTCAGAGTCTGTTTCTAACAGAAAGTGATACGTACACGGTACACAACAAGTTAAAGTTTCATACATTTGTACATTGTGCAATGTGTATACTTGTACCCATTGTGTACGCCTAATATTTGTTGTGTATATATCACCTCCTATTTCAAATGCATACAACCACCAAAATTGTTTTATTAGAATTTTATTATATAATAAGTTTATTTTTGTAATCATAACTAACACATAGAAAAAGTTAAACCTGCACAATTATTTATCATAAATTTTATATGTTTCATGTTAACAAATAAAACATATATACAACGTAGCCTAGTGGTCAGACATCCTGATTTCCTCATACGAGGTCTCGGGTTCAAACCTTCCTAGGGCCTAGGAAAGTTTCAGCAAAAGGGTCACAAAAATACCACCGTTAGACCACATAAATTCAAGTCAAAAACTAGTCATCCCGGGTAACCTGAATACGGAAAACCTCTTATGAATACGGAAAACCTCTTATGTTTACGAGCTCTAAATAAACACACACACACAGAGATATATATAAATATATATATATATATAGCATGAATAGTGATGGAGCAAATCATGGGATCACAAACAATAACGGGAAAATTTGTTAAAAATAAAAGAAAAAGGGAGATGAGAATGAGAAGAAAACCTTGGGAGGATGATGATGATGAAAAAAAACGTGAGTGAAAGCGTCGGACACCTCTAACGGTCGCCATCACACAAAACAAACGAAAAACCCTAATGATCACCGATTACATTACATTTACAAAAGCATTTGCGACAGAGAAAAAGACGGCTGTTTAAGGTTTATTTGAATTTGGGGTTTATGCGCCGGCTACAGTGTTATTCGGTCGGGTTGGGTTAATGGGTTTCCGGATCGGGTATTTGGGTCTTAAGAATTATAGCTAACATGTAACCCAAACCAAATAAGAATTCGGGTTATTTAGATTCTAGGTTATTTGAGTTGGTCGGGTTTTGGGTATCCAAAATTAACCCAAACAAATCTATCTAACAATCTATATAAAAGAGGGTCTTAAATTATTTTTTGAAGAAGCATGAACCGTTAAATGAGTTTTTTTTTATTTGTTACCTTTGGATCAAAATGATGACATCATTATTTAACAATTTCATTTATACTTTTATACTTTATATATTTATACAAAACACACCTTTTTGTAAATTTAGTTAACTATAATAACAAAACACAAAAAGGATAAATCGGAGGAAACCCTTTGATCTTTAGTACCGCATTGGTACCAACATGTATAGGCCACACAACACGTGTTTCAGTAAAACACCTCCACCCAATCCCCCAAACTTGAGCAAAATACCTAAATAATTCTCAACCATGCTTGCAAACGGGATATAACATGCACCACTTAAGGACATCACATGATGGGACCCAAGCTTTATAGGTGGTGGCTGACCACTTGAGCTAATTCTAGTTGTTAACTATAATAACATTATTATTATAAAACTTTCAAAGTAACAATGTAATTTTTTTTTATGAAAATTTGAAATTACCATTACATTACAATTACAATTATTATTATTTTATTATTATTAACGATCATGGTTATGAACAGTAACCATGATCATTAACAATAAATATGTTGTTTGTCAGATATTAAACAAATGTTTATTTGGCTTCACTAGTTGTCTGTTCACTTCTTATCTGTTAGGTCTGCGGTTTGAATCCCTTTTTGGGATTTTTTTGGGGGGCTTTTCCTTTTTTTTAGCTCAGTGTGTTAGATGTGGCATTCTAAATGAAGGATTAGTGTAATTGCATCCTACGTGTTGACATCCTATTATTTCTTATAATATCATTACCTAACCTACAGATGACTCTATCTTCTCCATGGTTTTCCCTCTTTTAAAAGTTTATTGTTAGCTACCTTCATATATTGTCATTGCTGATCTCTTCTTATTACATACCTATCTTCAGTGTTGTAAATATCGGCCGTATCGGCCGATATCTCGGTATCATTATCGGGATCGGATGCTCAAGAAGACGAGATGGCTGGGATCGGCTCAAATATCAGTCAACGCTAGTCAACCATAGAGAAATCGTTGGTATCGGTCAAATATCGGAATCTCGGTCAAATATCGGCCGGTATTGGTCAACTCATTCAAGGTCAACAAAAGTCAAAAAAAAAATTTCCACAGGTCTTTAAAAGAAACCCTATCCCAATTAAACAAACCTTCTATGTTGAAATTAGAAGAATTATGTTAATGTTTTGAGACAATTATATTTAAGCTTGAAGAATTATGTAATGTTTTTAGACAATTATGTTTAAGTTTGAAGTTTCCTAGATATTTTTAATATTCTATTACA
>JAOXNX010000001.1:7540636-7555342 GCA_028566075.1 Solidago caesia | reverse complement strand
TTATAATTTATCGATGTACGGTTTTTGAGATAAAAGATTTTGAATGAATTAGATGAAACTAATGATTTATGAAGGAGGGAGAAAAATAGGGGAAATGTGTGGCTGAGATTTGTCCCTTGGTTTCCAAAGAAAATTTAGAATTCAAATGAACATTTCCCTAGTATCATATATATGTATTTATCAAAGTTATAACATACTTATATTACATGATACAATGTATAATGTAAAATAAACAAACTAGCTTTCATAAATATTTTTGAAATATACAAAAAAAAAAAAAGTATTAATTTTGTTGAAACTATATACTTCACGAATATGTGAATCAATGTTCAAATAGTTAAGTGGATATAATGAACATAATATATTAATGCAAATAAAGTTATTATATAGTTTTAAGTTTAGCTATATAAAATATTCAAATAATTATTTGGTGCAAAAATTTGATATAATATATTGGAGATAAATTTGTTGTGATATAAAAAAGATTTTTTTTACACCAACTGATGCAAAAGTTAGATTTAGAGATCATATTTAATGTTGAATTAATTTTTTATTTGTTATCAGGAAATATCAGTGTATGCTACTGTTAAACATTATCATACAATTAGTTATATTTGTTTTACCACGTATTACGCAGGTAATAATCTATATATATATATATATATATCAAAGAAAAAAAAAGAAATAGAAGTCGTTAAAGTTGTCGTTTGGAATTGGAATGGAAAAAGGAAAGGAAAGGAAAATCTGGATTACTATATTGTAAGTTTGGTTTACGTGAAGAGCATAAGAAATAAGAATAGGTACAATTGTTTGTTTGATAGCAAAAAAGGCCTTAATTGCATGTCGGTATATACTGTTTTACCATGTGAAATAACATTGACCTTGACAACTCATGTTATGTATGTTTGTCCTTCCAACAAAGTCGGCAAAAGTTAGGTTTATATTTTGTTTTTCAATATAAAAATTCAAATAAATGAAAAAAATCTACATAAAAACCAAACTGAAAAATCGTGTCATTCAATTAAACGAATTTAAGTTAATTTTTATATAACACGGTGACGATTTTAAAATTCATTATAATAAATGGTAATTTTAAAAGTTCATTCATGCAATGTAAATTTTGATAAATTAAGTTCTTTATATTTTAATGCAATAAATCCTTTATTTAAATCATAAATTTTGTTGTAATCGAATTTAGGAATAATTCATTTTGTATATGCCTTCTTTTTCTAGTTTTAAACTTAGCATTTTTTTTGTTTGATCATCACCTTTTGTTTAATTATTATTTGACACTTCAATTTTATTCAACTTCCATTTAGCTTTATTTAATTTTACAATTTATCATTTTTATACACTTTTAACCTTTATATAGATTATTAACTCTTGTGACTTTTCTACATTTATGTTTGAGGATTATGCATTAGTAACGAATATACCTTTTTTATACATCATGCTATAACTAATGCAATAAAACTCAATATTTTATGTAGCACAATAAAAATAAGCAGATTACAAAGAAACTCGAGCATATAACAATGGGTAGTTGTAGTTATTCTCTTAAAATTAAAAATTTGGATAAGATCGATGAACCAAGATAAACACAATTATTTGTTCTTTTTGCCCTTCATAAAATGATTTTAGGGTCTATTTTTTTTAATCTAATCTTTTAAAATCTAATGTCAAACCTATAATTATTTTATAAAATAAGTTTTACCATAAACCAAATTTCTATCATTTTGTTAATGACAAGTTTAAAAATATTTATATCTTTTATTAATATTATTTTGATTGGTAAGGTACGATAAATATTCAACACTACAAATTAGACACGTTATTTGAATAATTTGGTTACTTTCGAATTAAGATTAACCAAATACAAAAGATCACATTTTTATTAGTTCGATACATAAATTATAAACTTAAATAACTTTAACTCTAACTTTAAGACGACAATGATATCTTTTATAAATACAGTGTAAGGTATATATGATTTATACTAGCAATTGTTTGATAATTTAAGATTTACCACAAGGATGATGTTCTGGTGGTATAAGCTTCTTCTTAATATTATATATATATATATATATATATAAATCTCTATTTTAAGATTTTATGTGGCAACTTTCATAGTTTTGTCACATAAGATTTTGTCTTATGTGTCGCTTTTATGTTTTTCTCAATTATAAATGTGACAAATAAGCATTCACGTAAGCATTCACATGGACACCGTTAAATATTAATTATCTAAGAAAAAAACTGTAAGTGTAAAGGTTTGAACTCTCACACTTTGAATCCAAAAACAAGGGAGTCTTTCACTAAAACTAACATTAAATCATTAAAAAGTTGATGACAAACATTCAACATCATTAAATATTAAGTATCATTCTAATCATCAACATAAACAATACTAAATGGAGTAATTAACTAATCAATTAAATCATTATAAAAAGTTAAAGTATATTATTAAAATATGATATTTTAACTCTTCTCAACACATGTCATTATTAGAAACAAACTAAACAAACTACATTGTTAATACTTTCT
Source organism: Solidago caesia (assembly GCA_028566075.1). Classification (NCBI taxonomy): domain Eukaryota; kingdom Viridiplantae; phylum Streptophyta; class Magnoliopsida; order Asterales; family Asteraceae; genus Solidago; species Solidago caesia. Next base: position 7,552,798 of record JAOXNX010000001.1, on the reverse strand, counting down.
TACTATATGACTATTGTTTGAACGGTTTAGGTGTTGGTGTATAAGATGTATTAAATTTTATTTTTAACTTTACAAATAAATATTGTTTTTATTTTTATGAATATAACATTTATTATTATAAATCCTCTTTAATTATTTTTTTATAAAACTACGTTAAATACTTTACATTTGCATTTAAAAATTTTCGTATAAAAGTTAAAACGTTGTTTTTTTTTTTTTGGTTTTATATTATTTTTATGTTGATTTATGCTATAAAATTTATCAGGATAGAATAGGATGACACTATTCATGTTTTTTAAAGATAATATAAAACTACCTATTGTTACCACAATTTATATTCAAAAGTAATAATTCGATTATTTATATACCTCATCTGATGGACGGGGTATAACCTAGTGGTCTATAAGGGTGAAAGTACCTAGAGGTAGGGATGGGCATAAGACCGTCCCAGTAACGATGATACCGGTTCCAAAAATCATCAAAACTTGATACCGGTCCTGGTCCCATATGAAGAGGTATCGATACAGGAGTGGTACAGTACCGGTATTTCCCGGTATTTACGGGATTTTTCTGATACCGTACCCGTAACGATCTTGAAAAATGTCAAAAGTGGGTACCGGTGCCATCCTACTTGGGACTTGGTACACTTCCTGGTACCGGGATCAAGACGGTACCGAGACGAGATCAGGATTTGGGATTGTTTGTTCATCCCTACCTAGAGGTCCTTAGTTCGAATCCTAAAAGAGAAAAAAATATATCACTTGTGGCCACGAGGTTTATCAGTGACGACTCCATACTACTCGCAAAGCGAGTGGTCTCCCTGGCATTAGTCAGGTCGCAAAGCAGGTCACATACTTGGGTATAAAAAAAGTTACACTTCTTATTAAAATTGAATGCAGTGAACAGTGACTCACCGACCGCCCACCATTCAGATTCTGCCACGTCGCATCCTGTTCCACCGTTTGGATTTTGCTACGTCTTAGCCCGTTTGAGTTTTTTTCTTGGGTTTTATTCTTGGTTTCTTGCACAGTTTTTTCCTTTTGGTTTCTAACTAATATCGAGAGGGTGTTCGCTGTTCTTAAAAAGCCATGGCATGTTATTAGTTATCCAACATGATATTGGGACAAAGAGAGAATGCATGCGTGTTATATGCTTGTATCATTTTACATAACATGATTTTGCAAGACGAGGACAAGGCTATGTGCCAAGGCTATGTGCTTGTATCATTTTACATAACATGATTTTGCAAGCAGAGAAACACACAACATGCTAACGGCGGATTTAATTGACCATCTATGTGCGTACACACCACATGACGTTAAACCCGAAGACGTTCAGCCCCAAGACCTCAGTGTCTACGTTAGTGATGAAGATGATTATTTTGGTGTCTTTTTTTATTTAACAGAAGGGTAATATTATTTAATGGATTTTTATTTTAGAATGGTGTGTTTATTTTTAGTTATTTTGTAATGTCTTTTTTTATTTAAAAATAAAAATGTATATTTATATATATATAATGTATTTTAATTAACATTAAAGTGTAAAATAAAAGAAAAGAAAAAAAATGACAAATGGCAAGAGTTGTCCTCTCAAAAGAGTTGTCTCACCCCACCTAAATGGGAGGGCAACTCCTTGGAGTAGTTGGCGCCACATGGTAAAGTTGCCCCCGCAAATAAGATGCCTTATTGGCTCACTTCTCATAGTCTAACCTTCCCCTACGTGTGTGTGTATATATATATATTAACTAGATTATTACCGTGTAATACACGGTGATTAAAACAAAATTTTATACATTAAGATAGTGAGATTTTTAAAATGTCAAAATTATAAATGTTAATATGTATTCAAGCACTCACATATCATATAAAGCTTAGCAAAATATTTGAAATTTTTATATATCTAAATATGTTTATTTTAAAACTACACATTAACTTGTAAATCAGTATTAATACGAACTTTTGAACCGCAATATATTACCATGTGATAGTGTACCCTCTTGTCGTACGAAGCCTCAACCTTCGCACCACTATAAATCTTTAAGTAAACGATTCCGTTCAAATGAGCGCATATTAATCCTAGCCAATACACATTCGACGGTTACCTAAACTTTGTAATGGCTAACTACGAAGTTTAGACAAAAGTCGTAATGGCTATATGCAAAGCTGTTGAGTTGTGAGAGGCAAAAGACTAAGATTTTTCTGAACAAAGACACGCTGCTCTAGCAAGACCGTGATGAGCCTTTTTGATTAAAAAAAAAAGACTTTTTAGAGTCTAACATAATGTACCTTTCATGTTCGTCATATTAGACTGGGGGGCTTGATGGTGTACCCACCTTTCGTATAACTACAGAGCCCCCACCTCCGTGTATATATATATACACCTGCTGGCACGAAGTCTCCACACGAAAGCTGCCTCATGGTATTCTCTACCTGATTACGGATTTCACTCCCGTACATACGAAGCCTGTCTCCGCATCCCCATATGGAGGCTACCTCAGCCATTCCCCATCTGATTACGGAACCCACCTCCGTATATACGGAGCCACCCTCCGTAGCCTTATATAAATATGGAAGAGATCATCCATATCTCTTTCCCTTAAGTTATAGGGATTTACCCTGATCCCTCTACCTTAGCCTCCAAGCCAAAGCTCCTCTGTAAATAGAGGAGTTCCAACCCCTAAAGGGACATGTTCTTTTCTCCCAAAAAAAGACATAGTCTCATCCCCCACATTACTCCCGATTTGGCGGCGTAAAGCAATCTCCCAGCTTTACACTGTAATTAAAGGAATCGCCAATCCATTTATCTATCCCTTCAAAATAACAACCTATGTTTTATGATCAAACACCATGTTTATTAGAAAGGGAAATGTGAATAAAAAAAACAATAAATTAATACATAAACAAAAATTAAACCTTAGCAAGAGCATTTTTAACCATGGTTAACAAGATGATTTACAACCATTCAAATGAGTAATCGAAAACATATGACACATATTGTATAAATAGAAAACTTTGTGAAAAAAAATCTTGATATGACTGATGATCAAATCTTAAATATGAAAGCTAAAAGGTTTTCTACATCATATACTTTTATTGTATGTTGATCAATGAAACTTCTAAATTTTACGATCAATAATAAAAACGTATCAATTATATTAAATTATTTTATTGCAATTAAATAATCGTTTCCTTTTTAGATAACTTTTACTTAAAAATCTAGTATTGATTAACTTTCCTAAATTAATACTAACATACAAACAAAAACTCAAAATTCAAATAATAAACAGACTTAAATGAAAGGGTTTGTAAATAAAAAGATTAAAAGTGGAAGGATTAAATGTATTATTGAGTAATTGTTTGATAATGACATTATCTTTTTAATCTAAGGGTCAAAAATTCATGATTATAACTCATTTAACGGTTCAAATTTTTCATTGATGATTTAAAGGTTTTCTTTTATTATACATTAGAAATTAGAGATAGAGATAAAGTTGGAACTCAAGATGGTACTTGCTTGACACTTGAATTTTTGATGATTTGATATTAATCATTCTATCCTGATGAAGATTATTAAAACTTTAAAGAAAGAAGATAATCTATTTTATTAATAATGAAAATGACGCAAAAAAAGGAGTACTACTAAAGATAGCCGCAAATGTAAAGAAAACGTGTAAAATCGTAAAAGAGTTAAATACCTTTAGTGATCTCATCTACATTGGACCACTTCTTAATTAATCGGGTCAAACAATCAAACCGATGAGTAATGGCTTTTTAAGTTTTATGTTTTAACTCCTTTTAGCCGAAAAATGAATGATAATAATTCAATATAAGACCATCCGGAGTGGGGGGCGTTTTTTTTTACACTTTTTGGCTCCGGAACACCCCTAGAACGCCCCTCCCCCATCCCAAGGGGCGTTCTTTAGCATTAAAAAGCGTGTCACATTTCATTGGGGACGGACGTTTTCATTGTTTCATCTCACAAACAATATAAATAATAATAATAATATAAATTTAAAAATACAAAAAAAAAAATAAAAAGCTAACCATGGGGGCGTGTGTCACGTTCCCCACTCCTGTTGGCCTAAACTCTCTCCTCTTTTCTTACCAGTATCTTTTATAAATTGACATGGTTTTCTAAATGTGGAAATAAATTATCATTTCTTTATGTAAAATATACTCGTATTTTACTAGTCGTTTTCAAATATGGTATGTTTTAGAAGTAACTAAATCAATTAGTTCCACGTAATCGTATTTTTTAATCCTTCCATTTCCAATCATAGTGATGTTTGGATGTATTAAATATTTACTAGAAAGGTACCGCGTGATGTGCAATAGTCATATGTGTCTCAAGTTGTTCAACGAAGATTTGAGGCTAAAAGGTTTGGGGTGACGAAGTCCAACTTTGCTGAAAACCGGCTTTATATGGTGGTTTGTGCTAATTATGTAATAGATATTTATAATGATATTATTATAGGCATGTTGACTTTTTTAATTGACAATGATTAATTGAATATTTTTAGGAGGATTAATCATTTTCTTACTTGTTTATCCTCCTAAAAATCATCCTAACTACAAGATGATGACATTTGGCAAAATCAAAAGATGAAATTAGGAAAGAGAGTTAGTGGAATCCACATGTTATGTGTTTGTGATTTTAAGAGAATTTTTAGGAGGATTAATCATTTTCCTATTTGTTGTAGTTAATTTTAATTTGTTTTTATTAATTAATAGTGCATTAAATGCATTGTTTTCAAAAATTCAAATTTTAAGACAATGATCAAAAAATTTATACAATATTAGAATTGTACTCACACAATGCATATACGTGAATAACTTTTACATCTTTATATTTTCAATGAAAAAATGCGACTAATGGTGATGACGTCTGACTCCATCGACCCACCTGTTTTAGCTGGGGTTATGGTGATGTATAAGAAGTTTGTAACTATAAATTTGGCTATTAAAATTAGTATTATGTTTTTATTGTTAATAAATTAATTAATGTTGATTTGTTGTATATTAATGAACTTACTATATATATGTTGTTCTTAAAATTTTAAATTGTAAGACTTTAAACTAAATGCTTTATATGATAGTATATTTATCTTTCTTTATATATACTAAAAGAGAGTTGAATTAATGACTTATTAACCAATCATAAAACTCCATTCTTTTAAATGAACTTTTGTTTATGTCATAATCATATTTAAAAAATTAAATTCAATCTATAAAATTGTAATAAATAAAAAAAACTTTAATTTTTATACCAATGATACATATCCATTATTGAGATAATTACAAAAATAAAATTATCAAATTAAAACTTCATATTTGAACAAGATTTATGAACTGATAATCTTTATATATATACACGCACTAATCCATGGAATGGTAATCACGTTCAATTATTATGTTAATTCCATTACTACATTTATTCTATTGTAACCAAACATACTTTAGGTTTTGATGCTTTGCGAGGGAAAATAAAGTGTCTAAGAGACTAAGACTCTAATAAGTGTCAATATATTAAATATTTAAATGTGTTATGTTTCAAATCTTTCACTTGATTGGCCCATAGTCCCATACTAGTAAAAATTGGCCCACACAACATTAGGTCCAATCCATTTGATCAAGAATTCAAGATCAACGGAAAGCAACCAATGCACATTTCTTTTTACACGACTTTGAATTACAATTCGTAATCACATCACATTAATTATATGATTTTAATTTCTACGCGACGTGTTAACCACGAGCAACGTTTACATGTCTCAAAATCCTCCATCTAACAATAAATGCTTTATAAAGAAGAGTTTTTCTAATGACAGCCCTATGAGCTGTCAATAAGAATAATACTGTTCATTAATTATACTTAGATTTTTTTTTTATATTTAAGATTTTAATTAATTAACGTTATTTAAAAGGAAAGTTTGACTGTATTAAATGCACAAATCAAGTGTATTAATTAAAATCTTTAATATAAAAGGAAAATTTTAAGTGTAATTAATGCACATGATTTTTCTTATCGACAGCCCTAACAGCCGTCATTCGAAAAACCCATTCTTTATTTTCAACTTTTGATGATTATATCAACTTCGAGCATTTTCGTGTTTTTTTTCATTGCCCACCCTAACTATAAACTTTCATGCCATGCGGCCACCACTTAATACGTCTTTTCCCTAACAGTATCAATGCGATATACGAATTAATGTTGTCGTTAACTTTAATGGTTGAGTGTTCAAGTCGCACTTGAAACAAACGTTTAGTTTGAGTGTGTTCTGAGTGTGCCATATATAGAAGTATATATATTGACTCAATTTGGAATACTAGATTGTGTACGTGTACGTGAGGACGTACGTCTAGTTAAGCAAAGACTTTGACAAGTTTTATTAATGCACAAATTAAACAAGCAACAAAAAGATATGATAAGTCTGTATAACTTGTTGCTTTTCCAAAACCAATTACAATTATAAGAAGGTATTACGTACAAGCTCCTATATGTTGTTTGCAATTTGTTACTCCCAGTGACGGATCCAGGAATTTTTTTTCCCTGATTCATATCTGGATCTATCACTCCAAAACATGTGGTTCGTTAAAAAATCTCTATTAAAAGTACCACTACGGTTCGAAAGTTACCTGGTTCGCTTGAACCACCTAGTTCCTTAATAAATCCGTCCCTGCTTAAAAATATGGAAGCAGGTCTAAGACTTTGTAAATTTGAAGGCATAAAAGGCAGATCTTGCTAAGGTTTAACCCATCCAAAAAGGTATTTCATTACCTGATGGTAAGTTTGACGTTGGAGCATTCTCATGTTATATGCTGGATATCAGGCATAGATGTTAGTATATTTACAACGCATGATCCTGATCAGAATATTGTTAAAGTTACATTACAACAAAAAGATAGTTTTATTGTTCTGATCAAGATTATTATTATTTTTTTTTCCTTTTTTTAATTAATATGCAAACTGCCCAAGATTCATTCAAAGATTGGTATTGGGTGAACATGCAATGGACTGACCTGAGACAGAAACTTAAGCAGTTATTATAAAAGCTAATTTTTTATACATTTTTTCTAAGTATATTCTAATCATTAAGATTCATATATGTACAATGTAAATTCAAATACATCTGAACAACTTACGATACATGTATATATGCATATAAAGTGCAAAGATCAGGAAAAAAAATATAATGGTGTGAACATAATCAACTATAAGGAGGTATAATATTAATCTTTACATTAGAAATATAAATGTGATTACGCAACTAACACATTAATTTCATTTTTCCATTCTAAAGGTTTCAAGTCGTGATTTGTGTTGAACTGCCAGGCAGCGTGGTAGCCTTTGTTCCCTACTTTTTATTTATTGTATAATAAAAAAGATTGAGATTTTCTATTTATTGATTTTAATTTTACTTTTAAATAATATAAAATTAACTTAGGAGAAAATGAGAAATGAAGTTAGCTAAGTCCACTGGTCATCGTGATCGTTGCCAACAATCTTCCACGTATTCATTATAAAAGGCAAGCACAATACTTTTATTAATTGAGCAAATTGTATTTTTAGAAATCAAGAACAGAAACAATTGATTATGGGCTAGAAAAAAGAAGACAGATCATTGAGAAAGAGATTGAAAAAGGAAGAAAGGGGAAGAAAAACAAATATTAGTTAAGAAACTTACAGATGAGTTATGGAAGGTTATACAAGAGTGGAGAGAGAGAAGTGTTAGTAATGATTGAATGTTTATATATCAAATATATATAAGTCGGTTAAGATTGACTAATATTATACCTTATGCAAAAAAGGTTGTAAAAAATAGGTTAGTTTTTAGTATATATTAAATGTATAGGAATGGAAGTGTATCAGAATGCAGAAGACATAAAAAGACAACTTTTTGTAAAGTTTTTTTTTTTTTTCTTTTTTAAATGGAAGATGGAACTAAATATATTTTTAATGAGATTCAACGGCTCTCTCCCCTCTCTCTCTAGATTTCTCTCTCTAGAGATTCTAGATCCGAAGATCGGATCGAGAGAGTTAGTTCTAAGATCGAGTGTTTCCCTCTTCAGCTTGGTTTCGCCTTGCCGTCGAGAATTTTTTCAAGGGTGAAAACCCTGGGCCGGAGGTCCTTCTGGAAGCAGCCTCTCTACCTTTGGGTAGGGATAAGGCTGTCTACATCTTACCTCTCCCATACCCCGCTTATGCGGGATTTGGGTTCCGTTGTTGTTGTTGTCACTAAGTTGGACTACTGGAGTAAATAGACTATTAGTACGGGATTTAAGCTAAATTGGGTCGGATAACTGGGCTTTGGATTTGGGTTAAGTGAGTCGGGACTAAGTGGGATTTGTGGGATTTTCCCGACTAGTACCGATCCCGAAAACTTTAAAAAGTAGGTACCGATCCTGCTCCCGCTCAGGACTCGGTACCACTTTCCGGTACCGGGATCGGGACGGTACCAGGACGAGATCATGATTTGGTATTTTTGGCTCATCCCTACTCGTACACGGGTAGGTTGTAAAGAAAACAAGGTCACAACGAAGTTTTAAGCAGTATAAGAGAAACATAAGGATAAAAGAACATACGTCATAGTTAAAGGCAGAAATTAATTTGTTTATCACAAGAAAGAGATACGAACCAAAACTCCTTTAAACATTTTGAGTTGGTCTTCTTGGAGCAAAGACAGTGCTCATCAATGCAGCACGGTTCACTTTTTCTAATACATTTGCGGGTTCATATAAATGTAACACGGAATATTTACAGCTCTCCTCTCTATCTCCACTGTGGTTATGTATACAAGTATATTAACTAGACTTCAACTCAAGGTCAATGTCTTCATTCGGTTTGATGTCATTGGGATTATCATCAGGAAGGAGATGTAGCAGTGGCAATGGTAACAATGAGCTGAGGTTGCAGACGATTATCAGAAGGGCCAAGTTGTCAAACCTGTCCTTGGTGATACCCATAACTTGGGTCAAACCAGCACCGAAAAGACCTCCAAGGACACTTCCACCATTGGATACAGACATTAGGGTTGCAAATAGAGTTGCTTCCATTCCCTCTGGACAAAGTCTTGCTGCTAGAACAAGAACCGGCATGAAAGAGGCCTGCATCAAATTTCCTAATCTATTAGCAACAGAACCATGTGCTTCAATTTGCATTTGTGATATAAAGAACGAAAAAAGGGTTCTATGCACCCTCTCTTTTCTCCTGTTTATTATCATAAATAATAAAACCACCTCTCTGCAAAATGCAATAGGTGCCTGAACAATAGAACCTTTCCTATTTGAGAAGAAATCTAACCCAAATTTGATAAGTCGCACACTAGTATTCATTACAATAATGATTATGATCCGATACATTTCTTAAACTTGTCACATTGGTTGTATGATATAAACAGGACAGATTTGATCAAATTACTTATAAACGGGTCTACTTAGGCTATGATTAATCTTTACAGGGAAAAATGCGCAAAATCAGAAAGATCAACTAAAAAGAATAGGGTCAGTGGAGGTGATGATCACCCAAAGTGTCTTTTCGACTTTTCTAATGCACACAATCTACTAATACCTTAATAGAAGAAACTAGATTATTGTGGTAATAAAATTTTTGCGTTATTATTTACAGATTATCCATAAAAGATAAGCAATACTTGTTTTGGGAGTTCACTTCTTTTAACCGATTACCCAACCACCCGATCAACCCATTTTGCCATCTCCACTATTATAGGTCTCTCGTCAACAATTAAAGACTTTACTAAACAGCGTGTCAACTAAAATGTAGCACAATTTTTGATCGGAGGTATAACAAACCACGAGTCCCTGATCCATGAAAGCAAAAGGAGGTGTACAAATTAATTACCTGACCAAGAACTGTTATAATTAAAGAATCCCCGATTGCAAACCATTCATCACTAATACCAAACTGCCGATTTAACCCAGTCACGAGGATAACCTATAAAATGTGGAATGACAGTTATAAATATATAAGGAATTATAATAAATTCAATAATCCAGGAAAAAATTAACACAAACCTGAGTCAACCCAAGGGCAGTACCAGTTACAGTTGTACCCAGAAAAATCTTCCGCAAAGGAACATTTTTCAGAAATCCATTATAAAGTCCAACACCAAGAAGCGAAGCAATTGAGGTCACAAGCTTAACACGCCCCAAAAATTCTGGTGTAAAACCGAGTTTGTTTGTTCTGGAATAAAATGGGCATCTTATAATATATGGTGACACAATGGTAAACAGTCATACAAACGTTGTAGAGGTGACAATTTCCACCAATTTATTAATGAATGGGATGATACAGGTTATGTCTTTCTTTTAACAGGTCAAACAGGTAAAATAAAAATAATAGCTTAAAATGAAATGCACCAAACGGGTCAATAATCGACCAAAGTGTATCTTCAATGCATAAAACCTCCTAAATCATCTTATTCCAAACATCAGATTATCATTGAAATCAATTATATGTTGCAGTCATATATAAGGGTCTAAATATTTATAAACATTTTAACAATTTCGGATAAAAAGTATTTTGGGTCGACCCATTTCAACATGTACAACAAATTACTTGCTTTGACCCATCACCCAACCTGCCCATTTTGCCACCTCTAAAATGTTATATTAGAGAGAGAAAGATATAAAAAAGGATTTGCATAAGCAATGATGTAACGTACGTGAAGTAAAACATGGCAGACTCTGAGTGAGGAGTTGCCTGCCAGAGAAAAATGAACAAGGTGGGAAGAAATACATTAGGCTGTTTGACAGCTTGCCACAACTCCAGGATGCTTCCTTTCGAGGTATCGAAAAAGCTAGAAGCACCTGGAATGATACTCTGTCCCCTTGATGGACCACGAAAACGTTGCTCTTTGACCAATACAGCAACTGCAGATGTCAACAAAGGTAGTAATGCAGTAAGACCAAAAACAAACCTGCAAAAATTAACACCTAATCAGAAATAAATCATTGGTGCAGACGACAATTAGAGGCGGAATTATGGGCGGGTCTGGTAATGGGTCAAAACGATTTCAGGGTAGAGCTGGGATGGGCCGGGTTAACCAGTACATACTTTTTGTCCATGTTTGTTCTTTTACAAACATTAAATGTGTTTATAGCTATGATTACAGAAATCAATATTTTTAAAATAAACATACTGTCGGGTTTTGAAGTCCTTATGGGGCCTTAGGGCCGGTTTTAGTTAGGTATTTACGGGGCCCATCGGTTTCCTTGTTCACCAAGCAAGAAACCCTAGACTATTATCTATATATATTCTGGTCTATCATCGTAATTCCTTGTACTGAGCATATAATAAAATCCCTAGTTGCAGCCGTGGATTAGTTCACACACATTGTGTGAGATACCACGTTAAATTCTCGTGTTCTTTATTTTCTTGTTGATTACTTCCGTTGTGCAATTGTTCCTAACAAGTGGGATCAGAGCTATTGGTTGTTCGTTTGATTCGATTTTGTTCCTCTTCGGGGCTGCTGCTAGGATCCGTTTTGGCGCGATTTCTACCCTTGTTCGCTGCTGTTTGCAGCTGATTTACTGCTGTTTTACAGCCGCGATTAGGCTGTTTGCCGCCACTACCGTTTCTTCTTGTTCAATCAGTTTCTAGGGGTTTGGTTTGCGGCTGTATTTGCCGCTGTTCCCGCTACAACCAGCCACAGCCACCTTTGCAACCATTTTTGTTCGCTGTTCAAATCTGAAATTCTGTTCAAATATCCGATTAAGGTAATTTTTCGGCTGATTTTGATTGATTTTTGGTCAGTGTTTGCGATTAGGGTTTCTGAATTTTGGGGGTTTTGGTGTTGTTGACTGATTGGAAGATTGTAAGTGCTGTTTGATTGGTTTTTCTGTTGGATTTCTTGTTGACGGGTGTTAATCAACTTATTGAAGCCGGGTAACTTTGGTCTTTTTTCTTTTTCGTGTTGTCATTATGGCTGAAGACGGAAAATTTGTGATTGAAAAGTTTGATGGCTCGGATTATAGTTGGTGGAAGACGCAGATTGAAGCATTACTTGGTCAAAAGGATCTAGATATGATACTAGGGAAAAACCAGAGAAGATGGATAAAGAACAGGCAGCTCTTTGGGATACGAAGGATAAGAGAGCTAGAGGGGTTATTACATTGAGTTTGACGAGAAACGTGGCTTATAACA
>JAOXNX010000001.1:7511060-7531457 GCA_028566075.1 Solidago caesia | reverse complement strand
CAAAAACATACAAACCACAGGGACCAATCTTCCGTCTATTTTGGACCTAAGATGCAACAAATTCTTGATTTTTGGACATAAGATGCGACAAATTCTTGATTTGGGGACCCCTTTTGCTAGTGAACTTAATAAGGGACCCCCATTGCAAAAACATACAAACCACAGTGACCAATCTTACATTTAACTCTTTTTTTTTTAATGTTATTTGAAAAGTTAAAAAATGGAAAGTATAAAAGGTGGAAACACACACGGCCCAACAACAAAGACGAGGACAAAGACAAGTCATTGTCTTTTAATGTTGTTTTTTGTTTATAACCAATTACAGTATAATAGCTGTATATCTTGTGTTTTGTTTTTGTGTTTTATTTGAAGAATCTTTTTAGTATTTCATTTAGAGAGGTGGTACTCAAAAACAAAATCTTGGTTGACATTAGACAATCACACGTGATATTCTTTTATTAATATTTCATGCCTACTTCTTGTGACTACCGATAGTAGACTATAAATAGATAATATTTGCATACGTATTATAGAGATAAAAAGATATGGTAGAAAATTAAGCATACGTAGTCATCGAGAAAACAAATTACAGTATGTTTAGTATAGTATGTACTACTACTCTACTGTCTTTCTTCTATCATATCAAGAAAAAGAAAAAGTAGTATACTAGAGCGATTATAATAGATAATTTTGCTTTTTAGTTCTTCTAATTACATCAAAAAATTCTGTCAATAAAGTCACTTATCAATCAACACACATACTACAATTTATACAGTATGTATTCGTATGTCGTTAATCAAATTACTAATTACTAATAACATACGTTATAGGATAAATGGATTGCTGTTGTTTCAAACGATGCAACCACAGGGAATGAGTGCAAATTTAAAGTCATTATTATGTTATCATTTGCAACATCTTTTTATACTTCGTTGAAAAAGATTTAGAGGGTAGAATTTAAGTAAATTGGGTTTAACTAAATTGGCATGCGCCTATAATGATAGGATACCATGTCTTTAGAAGATCAGGGTTTGATTTTTAAGGCAAACGTGTTTCACCAATAATTCGTTGTCGTGTCTATGGACAGGTGAGTTATTGGGTTTTTCCTAGATCTGGAGTATCTTGGGACGCATGAGAGCTCCGTAAAGCTGGATTGGTCAGTTAAACGACGACCTTTTATTTATGAGACACTCCGTACGGAATATCTGGACGATTCTGTTAGTTAACCATTCAAAAAAAGGGACAATTTACAGAAATTCGCATGATCACTTGGACACGGACTAAGAAACAAAATTCGTCGTTTCACCACGATTGAAGGCATTTATTATAAGTGGCCGCTAATATTCTTGATATTGTGTATAGCGTATGTTTATATGGTAGCCTGGTAGGTCCTAAGAATCTTTTAAAGTTATGCTTTATATTTTATTTTTTAGAACCCGAACCAGGTTAACAAAATATTTAGATCATGTGTATTTTTTTTTAAATCCGGTGCATATTTGAAAAATTGGATTTTGTTTTTTTGAAATTTATACTCTGCATAAAAAATTATATAATTCACGGACACTTCCAAACAGTGACGGAGCTACATGAAGCAAAGGTGGTCGTGGCTGCCCCAGAATATTTATAAAATTCTATATTTCTAATATCATTTTTAAGTATTAATTTAGTTTAAAGTTAATTGGCCCCTAACAAAACATATATTTAGATTGTAAACTGTTCCCAGATCTAAATTCATGGCTTCACAACTGCTCCCGAACACCTCCTTGTATCCGCCCCAATAATGTTGTTAAACTTAAAGCACATTAGTTTGCAAATGAAGCCAATATTTTAACTGGCAGATGCATCCTTGTTTTTCTCACAGGTATTGGGTTGTGGGATTTTTTCCTAAATACCAGTAACAGCTTCTGAACTTTTAACGTGTCAGAGTGTTATTCTAGGCTGGTTCATTGTATGATTCGGTGTTCCCTAAAATTGACTGTTAAAAAAATAACACTTTAGTTTGGTATCATAAACTTGCTAGCTTATACTCACGCACTATTTGTTATTCTCCGACTAAGGAATTATAAAATTATGCTTTATGACCTTTGAGCCATGCATATTTCGTATCTCAACTATTATATAAATATATACACTTTGATTATAATTTCTGAAAATTTAATAATAGATAACTTATCGAATTATGCATATATCTTAATGGAAAGAAATATAGTACATAAATGTAATAAATCAACTACTTTTACAAATAACTAACAAATCTAACTACCTTATCATTTCAACTTTTAAATATTCAATCAACAAATAACAAACATAATTTGTATATCTGTATGTGTTAAACAATTAAAAGTCGGCAGTTGGTAAACTTAGTCGCCGACCACCGTTATTTTTTTAAAGACCATCAACTAGTGTCCATGTGCAGATACAATTCTATTATAGTATATGTATATGTTTATATCTATACTCCTTAATAAAGGAGGAACCCCTCCCCAGTTTTTCAAAAAAGCCTACTGAACTTCTCAAACTACCCATATCATTTATTAATTAATTTAAATATCTCCACTTAATATACCTATAATACCCTTAATGAAATTATTTACAATATCCATCCCTCAACCATTAAATTAACTATTATTTACAACATACATCACTCAACCCTTAAAATAACTTCACTACCCCTTTTTACATCAATTATTTTTATATTAATAACCACACCACTATCGCCACCGCCGCCGCCACTTGTCGCCGGCACCGCCACCACCACCACCCGTCGCCGCAACCACCGCCACCGCCGCCTCCACCGCCACCCGTCGTCGCCGCCACCGCCACCCGTCGCCGCCGCATCGTGCGGGCTTCCGTCTAGTATATATATATACACACACGAGGATAGAGTTCCATTTAATTTGTGGCGAGAGCTTTGTGAGTTTTACATGCACGTGTTGATTTTCAACAACTGGCTTTCGAAGATTTTTGCTTGGCTTGACTAAAATGTATGTCAGGTCGAGCACAAGTGGGTTAAAATGTGATTTGATTTCGAATTGTTTATATTCAAAACGGCTTACATCATTAGGCCTCACTACATAAGATTGATTATTAGTGTCGTTGGACTAGTTATATAAAACTAGATCAAGTTTAAATATAGGTCATGTGATACCAAGATCTATCATAATTTACTTTATAAAGAATGAATATTTCTCAAAAATTAAATGAAACTAATACAGTAATAAGTTTTGTTATATCTTTCATTTTAGCTGTATTAGAATAATATTATAAATAAAAATAGAAGAAATATCTTGAGTGTCCCAAAATATAATTTAATATATAACTTTCGGATTTACAAAAATGACCAACGAAATCGTAACGCTAAATAACGAAATCACAACGCTGTTTCAAAATCATAACGCGAAACAGCGAAATCACAACAGTATTTCGAAATTGCAAACACTGAAATCGCTACTCAAAAGAGCGAAACCGCCATTACAACACACGCTATTTGCGATTTCAAAATAGCGTTGCAATTTTGCTGTTTTGTGTGGTGATTCGTTGATAATTTTACAAATCCAAAAAAAAAATAAAAAATCAAAATCATATAAATTAATTTATTTTGAGTTAAAAATTATGGGTTCGCCGATGCACTAGAAATAAGTATGTAAAATTTGAATAGTAGTATAGAATACTCCATTATGAGTAAAAACAAACTAAGCATAAATAGAGAACATGTATATTAACCTTGATTCACTGCCCTAAGCAATCGTAATTTCTGTACATATATATATAAATATGTAGCTAGCTTAGGCCCTTGAATTGAAATGACCGTGCATAAAATGGCTGCCCCGTATGCATGCCCCTCCCAATGCCTGACCCCATAGTCCCATACCAAATCAAATCCACAAGATTTATACCTACCAAAATCAAAAGTAAATCTAGTAATTTGAAAAATCAATGTTTGTTACATTTAATCATTTTTTTTTAGGCAGAGACATATAAATATTAACAATTACTAGCAAATCACTAGTCATCCCCAGCATAGACAGAACTACATGAAACATATGGGTAGCTCGGGTTACGGATCCGTCAGATTCATGTAGTGTGAATTTTTTTGAAGAATGATGTATTCTTTAGTGGTGCTACAGGTCAAACAAATATGGGATACCGGTCAATGTAACTAACTTTAAACTTTCGAAAGATTATCCTAACAATAAAACTTATAAAGACATACTTATTCAACTAAATGAGAAATGTAAACTAACAAAGTGCCAAAAACATCTAAAAATCGTTAAAAATAGCCAAAAATCGCTAAAAATCATAACAATCTCGACATTATCGTTATTTTACGCCGATACAAGGCTAGTGATAAAAGAATGTTGTGCTACGGGTTACTTTCAATCCTGGTTCCGTCACTGATCCCCAGAGTACATATTTACAAATTTACAAAACGATGCTATCTACAAGTTTAAAACCTCAAAAGTCTGGTTTAGAACTGCTAGAATAATATAAAAGAGATGAAAAAAACCTAAGAAAAAATCCTTAAAACTAAGGACTAAGTCACCGGTTTCCTATCCCATTTTTGATTATATCTCGTGTAATTTGTCACTTTTAACAAATTACAAGTAATAGATAAAGTATTATTGTACATTTATATTGATGTCTAATAAATTGCTAAACATGTATACTAGTAGATTTGTGAGTTTTTACCTTTTAAAGAAAAAATATATTTATAAAAGCAAAAAGTGTTTATAATTATTTGTTTAAAAATTGTCTTTGTTATTTACATACGAACAACCTAGAGAGGATTTAAATTACTGAAAAAATCAATATGCGATATTTTTAATCTTATATAAAAGAGCAACCCTCCCCTTTTTAATTCATTCAGACTTTAAAATGACTATATTATCTCTTTTCTTTATCTACTAATTTAAACATCTTCAAATAATATACTTATAAGGCCTTTCCTTGTCATGGCACCGTCATCATCTCGTCTTGACTGTCACATATGCTTTCTTTCTCCAAAACACATCCAAGAACTACCCCCTCCCTATCATACATTCATCCTCACCTCATCCCCAATTAAAAAAATTATAAACTCACACACACATACACTCTCTCTCTCTCTCCTCATCCCCAAATAAAAAATGTATAAATTAACACACACATACACACCACCTTTGGACCCCACATGTTCGTCAACCGCTTTCGTATTTTGGATGAGCCATGCGACGACGAGGAGATGAAGGGGGTGGTGCCTATGGTGTCATGGTCATCTTGTATGATGAAGGGGCCATGACACCCCCTTAGGGAGAGGCCTTAGTAGCTGCTTAGCCAATAAGATATTTATCTAGGATGATTCATTGTTTAATGAAACACCATCTTTCTAAATTGTTATGTAGTAATTCATTTCCATAACGAAGAGATCTCATGATAATATGTTTACATCCATTTGTCGAGGTATCATATATACTACAACAACAACAACGCTACTCAATCTCTGTATAAAGGGTATAAGGTAGGTGAGATATAGACAACATTTCCTCTACCCAAAGGTAGGAAGACTGCTTTCATAAGAACCTCTGGCCAAACAGTCGAGTATTATATATCTTAGTAAATTAATTGAAATTTCCAATAAAACTATTTGTGCACACAGACTAAAAACTGTTATGTTATTGTAATGTTTTAGTGTTTTGTCTTCGTTAGATTGAATCGATTGACAGCCCTTAGATTTTCTAATGTATGTATATATATTTAGAAAAAATGAAGTGTATGACTGTATTTGTTCAAGTATATTAATTATTAAGAAATATACTGTGTAATTGTTAAATATAAAATGATACTTGACGCATGTCCGTGCGATACGTCGGCAAAGGTGATAGCGGTGGCGGCGGGGCAGCGAAGACAGGTGGTGGCGGTTGCGGCAGCGACGGGTGACGGCGGCAGTGGTGGCGGCGGCGGCAGGTGGTGGGGGCGGCGGTGGTGATGTGGTGGTGAATGTAAAAGATCAATATTGTTAAATATTTTCATTAATGATATTATAAGTTTTTTTTTTTTTTTTTTTTTTTTTGAACATTCAACGGGACGGCTAGCCTTTTACCTTACCCACAGTGAGATCCAATTGGGCAGTATGCGGTGGGCTTAAGGGACTAGCGACCGATGGAGTCTGGGAACCACGGGGGAGGGAAAACCCCCAACTAAGCAGCCCTAAGGCACTACACTTAATTGGGAGAAAATCTTACTCCCTCAGAGATTCGAATCTGCGTTGCAGGAGATTTTTAAATTAGTGAATAAAAGTGAGAGACAAAATAGGAAGGTCGGGTGATTTTTTTTTTTAGAAAAAGACGGGTAGCTTTTTATTAAGGAGTATAAATAAATCTAAAATATATTAAAATACTAGCATGGTATTCGCGCGTTGCGGCGGATACAATTTACAGGACGTCAGATACCCGCGCGTTGATGGATGTGGTGTTGGCGGTGGTGGTGGAGGGCTTTTTTAGAACGTTTTGTGGTTCGTGTGTGTGTTTATGTGAGAGAGAAATAATAAATAAATTGGAGGGGTGGTGCTGGCAAATTAGAAGAAGGCTGGCTGGCAAAATAAAATAATGAAGAGCTAAAATTGTTATAAAAGAATAAAGATAAAAATACGGTTGATCGGTTTTTTTTTTTTTTTTTCCTTCCGGTTTTTGCATAAAAACCGAAACCCAAACCGAGCAATTTGCTTCGGGTGTATTTTTTTTCTAGGGGCCTCACCGAAACTCTTTAAGAACAATCCAAACTCCAAATCGGAGCGCCAAAGCTTTTTAACACACAAGAAAAATACACACATTCTTTCTGAACATAACTATCAAAATCTTTATTACCCAAAGCATAAAATAGCATTATTTTTATGTTATAATGAGGTAAAGTTTACATTTTTCTTTTAAATTACTTCAAGAAATATATATTTACGTGTTGGGTTTTTCTCAATTTCTCTATGTTAATCTTCTTTTTTGTAGAAGTTGCAGTATTAAGCCCTAGAACAAGTGTATGTGGACAGGTGGCAATGGAGCCTGATTTCAACAGAATTGATGTAAGTATTCATAATTGGCCTTTGTTTATTCATGACATGGTTTGTCAAATTTTTGTGATTTTGGAATATGGGGTTTGTTTCGGTTAGTTTGTTATGGTTTGATGATAAGAACAGATTGAGGTTTTCGTTCCACTGCTCGATTGATAACTCATACATAGTCTTGTTACCCGAAATATGAAAAAATGTGAACTTTTGCACCTATCATAGTAGTTGTTGTTTCTTGTAGCGTAACGTGACTTGTACATATATATATATATATATATATATATATAGGTTGTTGTTATTGTAAAACCAACCTTATGGGAAAACAAATAAGAAAGAGTGAGGGCGCAACGTGTATGTAATCATATATATTACAAATAAAAAGTATCTTAATAGTTGCTCAGGAAAAAGATATACGGAGTAATAAGTATCTTGGATTAGCAGAATTAGTATCCTTCTTTATTTGGAATGTTCCTGGAAATAACACCACAAAGGTGTTTTGTAAATAAACCGAAGTCTGTACATTTCTAGAGAAGGCGTTGATGAAGTTAGAGGTGGATATAGAAAATAGGACATATATGGGTGGAAGATGTAGATGTTTTTCCTTTTCGTTTTTCTCTTTCTCAGTTTTTTTGGTTTTGTTTTCGAAGTTGAGGTTGAATTATAAGCAAGATGAAAGGAATGACATATGTGTTTAGATCTTTCACCATTTATGAACTTACACATGCCGACAAATCCAACTTATATGGCCCATTTCACAAAAAACGGGGTGCATTTTGTAGGCCTATTTCCAATTTGGCTGAAAGTTCATAGGCCCAAGTAGTGTATTTTCTTTAGCTTTATGCAGTGTTGTAAGGATCTGGTTCCAAGGCCGATTAATCGACGAGTCCTCGCTACAAGATCAGTCACCAATGCGAATTCAGTTATATCGAGTAAAATCGCTACATGATCCACTATTTGGTTAAAATTTGGTCAAACCTTGGTCAACTTGGACAAAAATCAGCCAACTCGCTGTTAACTTGGTCAAAAATTGGTTTGAAGTATTTAAACAATTGTGTTAATGTCTCTAAACATACTTCTGTGAACAATTATATGGTCCTATGAACATGTCATACATATAATTTCAAAATTTGTATATATAAATTCCAATCTGAGTACTCCCCGAGTCCTCTCCACCTAGGCTAATTACTAGCTCCAAATTCCCCACGGGTCGAGTACTGACGATTTTTGGGAAACATTAAGAAATCCTTTTTGGAAGTCTGGATAGGCATTTAGAAGAATAGTAGATTGTTTTTTTTGTTGTCGGCACAAGAATTACTTAAAATATCACACCCATTCACATAAAACCCTAATTTTCTGTGAGTTGATTGATGGCGGACAGACAAAAAACGTATAGCCATTCCCAACTTTCTCTTTTGAGAAAAAGATCAAATCACAAGTTTCCTCGTTTTGGGAAGGTTAGATCGCTCCATTTCATATGTGACGTCGATTGAATGCCCATATGGATTTTTTACCTTATCTTATACTTTGACAAAATGTTCCCCATATATGTTTGTTTAATTTTATTTGGATCTCCCATGTGTAAAGTTTGTTTGTCCTGTTTTATAAATTCTACTTGTGATTAATAATATTAAACAGGGTAAAACCCTTTACCCAAAAAGTTTAGGGAGACCGATTCTACCTTCATTTAGCACATGTGTTGTTGATACCCAATAGCATATGGATAATGATTAAAATGATATCAGGTTTACCCACCGATTAACTTCCCTTATCCAAGGGATGGAAGATTCGTTTTAATTAGTGCTAACAAATTTTGATCAATAAATGCTAATATTTATGCCGAAAGTGAAGACGTTGGTGCTTCTTTTTAATGTTGATATGTATTTGTCCAAGTTGTGATAATTTCCACCTCTACCAAATGTGGATTTTTGATACTGCTAAATGTTCTCTGTTCCATACAACTAACATCATGAATATTCTGTTTATGGCTCAGTTACCCGAAGGAGTGGCTCCATTCACACATATCACTCGAAATGAACGTTCAGGCAGGAAGTAGGTTATTTCTTGCTCATGTTTACTATGCTTTATGTTTTTAGCTCATTCAATGAGTTATAGAATCCTTGATGCATATGCTTTTTGATCATTTTCTGCATTTATGTTTTTTCAATAATTTGCATACAGCACATTCTATGTGCACTGATTTTTGCAAAGGACAAAAGTCATGAAACAAATATTTGGTGAATATAGCCTGAAATGGAATGGAGCATGAAAATTTGTAAATGGGAGGATAGATTGTGGATTTAAGGTAAATGAGCATAGTAAATGCACATCAGATGCATAAAGGAACTTATTAGAATGAGTGTTTAACAATTTCAATGTGTTTATCGGTTTAGGGCTATGTACCCATCTATTTTATAGTAATTTCGGTTTCATCCGGTAACAAGACATAAAATATCTACATACTTTAGTTGCAAAAGTTTCTGATAAGTGGGGTTCATGTAAGAGGCCAGTGTTGGAAAACGATGTAACTTCTCAACGTGATTGAGAACAACACTAGCAAGGATGACATGGGTGATTGAGATCATAGCTCTTGTAACCTATTTAGCCTTTATCACTGCCAAATCGTCTGAACTGCAGTGTTTGAACGGACATGTTATCATAAATATTTTTGGTAAAGAGGGTTTATGAAGAAGGCTTTGTTTGTATTTCCTTAGTGTTTCTTTTAGATGAAGAAGGAATTAGTATAAAACTGATTATTTGATCCCTAAAGAATTAGAATTAGAGTAAGAATCACTTAACCTAAATCCAACATCCTTTTAATGCTTTTAGATTTGGATTCTTTTGTATGAAGAACCTAGAGCTCCCAGGCTAATGTTGTGTATATAAAGTTTCTAATATAGGATGTTTGAGTGAGGTGTAGATTTGGTGCCTTCCTCATTTTTACGTTGTAGCCGGACTAAGAAATCCTAGAAACATTAAGGTAATACAAACACAGCCTTCTTGAAAAGCCCTATTTGCAAATTTTGATAATAAGGTCCGTTTTTTCATGGAAGTTCTTCAGCATTATTAGGTTGACTTAGTACTTTTGGGATGCCTAATCACTACGACTACGGGTGGCTATGGCTTTAATAATGATCCCGTATTCTCGTGATATTAACTCATGATTGTCTTTTACATTCATTTTTTTTTTCCTTTTATATTCATGTTTATTTTCAGTTGTTTTTGATGCTTGGAAACAGTCTTCAAGCACTAGCATAATCTATTCCATAGGCCAACTACATGTGTGTGTGGATTAAAGGTGGCTATTTCAACTCATTTACTTATTAATGGGTTGATTCGGGCTATTTTATATATCCAACTAGTCAAAATGGGTGAATAAGGGAAAGTTGGCTTATAAGCAAGTGGGTCAAAAGTTGCCCAAGGTGTAATTTATGCATAAGACCTCCTAATTCTAAATACATGTACATTTTCTTTTCTTTTTCTGCCGATCTTCACTAATACTTTAAAGTTGAAAATTGTGCTGTTCAGAGCTTTAAGTTGTAATTTAAAATGCAGATTCAGCTATTTTTCTACTTTTCAGCCATGATTCTAAGAAAAAGTTACCTCTAACTTTGTATGTGAACGGGCTTTAACGTTCAACTGTGATTCTGAGACTCTTTATATGGTTGTAGGCAGATAAAGAAAAAAGAAGAGGATATCGCTGTTTGCGAATGCAAGTTTGATCCGGGCAATACTAACCTTTCGTGTGGAGAGAGGTGTTTGAATGTACTGACCAATACAGAATGCACACCTGGTTATTGCCCTTGTGGCAGTTATTGCAGGAACCAGGTATATCATGTATTGAATAATGTTTGTTATTACATATATTCGTTACTGTATAGTTTGTTTTCTTTCCTTTTTCCTTGAGCATTTATGCTATGATGTTTTAAGGTCTGCTGATGATTTATTTAGCTCTACTAATCAATGGATTTTATTTGTGAACTAGGACTTAATATCCATTTGCTTTACTGAAAACAGTGAACTACATCCCCATCTCCATCTGTTGAGCGTCTATTGTTTTTAATAACTTCTGAGAGTATATTACTATATTGTATAATATCATTTTCATTGATTGTTATCTCACTTATCTGTCATTGGCTAACTTTTTGAGTGTTATTAATGTGAATCTTTGGGGAAGAGGTCACAAGTTTGTTGGACTGTCCTTGTATGATCTAGTGCTTCATCACAACCAAACTCTTACTTTTGAACCAAAAAAATAATGGATTTATTTATTCCAAAACCCTTGAATAACTAGAAGTAAGCAATCAAGGCTATTTAGAAAGAGACACAATCTTCCATGAAAACCCAACCATTATCCGAACTCAATAATGATGGGTATATGAAACCGGGCACCTTTGAATTACAACAAAGCTAGTTATTGAAGTCAAGGCACTACAATTCAGAGGAAGAAGCCTAGTGGATAAGCTGGTTGAGAGATGCAAGCACCATGATTGATCTTGCAAGACCTGAATTAGTTCCATGATAAGAACCAACCAAAGAAAGGGACGACCCTCCAAAAAAAATTTTTCTTTAACTTAAACCTCCTATTTATAGGAGAATTCTAGACTCCTAATGATTACATAGTTTAAGGCCATTTGGTTAAGTTATTTAAGGCCATAGTGGAGCTAGACTTTCAAAATATCCCATCATAATGGTTATTTTCATCTCATGGCTGATTTCACTATTATGAAGTATGTTTAGAAATGTTCTCTCAATATTTTAAGACGATATGTAGAAATTCAGCTCAATAAACATAATGCTTAATCTAGATGGCCTTGTCTTCTTGGAGTATCATTGATTCCTAAAGTGGGATGTTGTTGAGGCGCGAGTCTTCTGTTTTTTTTTGTTGCAAATTATCAGCGCATGATGCATTTTTTTAAAGGAATCACTTGTAAACTTGTTTCCATCATGTATGTATAGTATTTCATCTTTCTTTCTTTTTTTTTTTTTTCCTTTCATTTTTTATTAGTTTCATGTCAGTTATGACTTGTGGTGTGAGAGAATTGTGCCAAGATGAAGTTACTCAATTACACTGACCTGTACCAGGAAAACATTCAGAGAAATTTAAAAATACACATTGTGCTGTTACAGCAGAGAATACCTGTCTCTCTTTTAAATATTGATTGATGTCTTTTCTCCTAACTTGCAACAAGGAACCATGGGAATTGACAATTCGTTAACAGACGGTTAGTGAGTCGTATGAACTGTACTGGTTGAATGTTTCAACTGCCACTGCATATCCATGCATGCCATTGTATCATGTAATCCCTTTATGTTCATGGGCTTTTATTTAATATAAATACACCAGTATAGCTCAAATACTGTTCAAGTTGACCAAGAGCCATGTTATTGAGGTTTTAGGCTTTTCTTGTAGCAAAACCCCAGTCAGATCCGGTTGGAGAGATATACCATCCCAATCTTGAAATTTTGACCTGCAGTAGTAGTAGTAGTTATGTCTGATGTTTCTTGTTTTTCCTGTAACTTTGTTGGAGATGATCTTTATCAGTGTTAAGAATCTGTCATTGTTCTTGTGTGCCACGAAGAGATTATATTTTGTGATTTGGTGTTAGTATATAGTTTTTCGTCATTTGCAGAGATTTCAAAAATTTGAATATGCAAAGACAAAGTTGTTCAAGACAGAGGGACGTGGATGGGGTCTTTTAGCTGATGAAAATATTAAGGTACCAACTACCGGCTTATGTATATGCTAATTGTTATGTGGGTCAATTTGGGTTCTGTTTGATCTCTAACTGTTCAAATGGGCCAAATGAAAGAATTAGTTAAAGAGGCAACGATTCAAAACCAAAGTGTATTCTTTAATGCATACAAACAACCGTTTCCGCATGAGTGCCCTGTTGGAAAAAAGGGGTGGGATGAGGGGAAGGCCCTTAGGTCAAACCTAAGCTCCTTGCTTTTCTTTTGTGGGAACATTTGTGATCTACCTCCCTCATGTTGGCCTAGGGAAAGGGTTCGGAAATGGTCACAGGGATACCTGGGTTAGGCTCATACATCTGAGTCAAAGACTCGCCTTCCTTGAATAAGAACCTCATGTGTTTACCTATTTATCTTGATCCAGGGACCAGGTGTAGGCCCCCCACTTTTTTAGGCATGTTACCTTGTAAATCACTTCATGTCATGCAAAAAAGATTAACATTTTGAGGATGTAGTTCATCTGTGACAAGCTCATTATTTATAAAAATATTGGACAAAAAGTATATTTTGTGTCAACCCAACCCGAACCACACTAAGTGACCTTTTTTGAAGCATTGAATGGAACCCATTTTGACCTATTAACCAAGATGCCCTATCCGTGCATGTTTCCACCTCTAATTTTATCGTATATCATATATGTTGCTCATTCATTGGTTTTCTAAATGTCGGGTTTTTTATTCTGCTTCTCATATGGTTAGGCCGGGCAGTTCATTATTGAATATTGTGGAGAAGTAATTTCCTCAGAAGAAGCAATGGAAAGATCTCAAACTTATGAAACTCAAGGTAGAATGTGTGGGTGTATTGGGGTGGGGTATGTGGATTGCAGAACCAATCAACTTACTATTTTATTGGCATATTGCTAACTACCTTTTGCATCTAATGTAGGTTTAAGGGATGCATATATAATTTCTCTTGATGCTAGTCACTTTATTGATGCCACCAGAAAAGGAAGTTTTGGTAGATTTATAAACCACTCTTGGTAAGTTACTTTCATAGAACTTAGAACAAAAGATTAGTAAAAGATATCGATTAGAGGTGGCAATCGCCGTATCTACTTATGAATGGTTCAGTTTGGGTGAATGTTTTATTTTTAATGGATCAAACAGGTAAAGTAAGATATAAGTAGCTTAAGTGGAAACAACCAAAGGTGAAATGGGTTGTCCGAAGTGTATTTTTAAAGCCTAAAACCTCTTCATTTTAGTATTAAGATTTGGATTATTATAACAGTATTATAACTTCTTTTTTTTCTTCTCTGAATAATCATGGGGTTCCAGCCTTTGGTCCGCTCACTATATATTTCTAACATTTGAAATCATATCTGACACTACTTTTCTGTAAAAATATTAATAATTCTGGACAAAAGTGTTTTGGGATTACCCGACTCGACATGTACCAGAAAGTACTTGTTTTGACCTGCTATAATACCCGCCCTTCTTGTCAACTCTGCAATATACAATGAATTGTACCTTCCTGAAGTGTGGGCTGGGTTACTATCTTTTTGGTTGCGTGCAGCCAACCGAATTGCGAGACAAGGAAGTGGACAGTTTTGGGGGAAACACGAGTCGGGATTTTTGCAACCCAAGATATTTCTGTTGGAACGGAACTGGCGTATGACTATAATTTTGAATGGTATGGTGGTATTAACGTGCGTTGTCTCTGCGGGGCTCCTAACTGTTCTATTTTTCTTGGTGGAAAGTCTCAGGGTTTCCAGGTAAAGATCTTTTTAAGATATTATTGCATGTCTCCATTTCTTTCTTCAATATTTTGGGGAGTTCTATGAACATGATGTACACATAATATTCGATAAAAAAAATTAGAGTTGACGTTTCAAACTTTCAACCAGTTTTTCTATAAATCGGTCCTTTTGTTTTTGTTTTATATCAAATGGCTCTAATCAAGAGGTTTAGCAAATATCGGTAATGAGTCAAACGGGTCAAATGCCTTCCAAACTCTATAATGCCTGTGCTGATGTGATATTTGCGTTGAAAATGAGGTGATCGATCTTTTTTATTCTTATACCTCGTTACATCATCATATCTTTGTTAACTCATCAAAAAGTTCAACCCTCATTTAATTGTAGAGCCAATTTGGTATAATTCAGTGGATTTACTTATAATTCAATTTCAAATTATAATCATGCTAGATCCCACATGTTCTTGACACTTTCAATTTGCTTGCATAAATATCTTGTTCATTTTCGTTTGTTTTCCCATCATCTGTCCGTCTTGACCTTTGGAAAATAAAACAATAAATTCTTGTATTGTACCTTATCAATTGTTTTCTTAACAGGAGCATAACCATGTGTGGGAAGACGGTGATGACAGGTATTATATTATCAATTATGCATATCCGTATAGATGTGTGTGTGTGTGTGTGTGTGTGTTTCATTCTCGTGTATTGTTGCTTTTGCACATTGTTTTTTGCACATAGCATGTTAGTTATAAAATGATAGACATATAGCTAGCATTTACAATATGATCTTGGTAGCATTGTGTGTGTATGTGTGTTCTTTAATTCACATTAGGTTAAACTGATGATTTTGGATTATGAGAACTTGCTAGCATTTACTAACATGTTCATCTTCTATTAGACATATAAATTGATAACCACTCTTCTGCCTATTTTAATCTACAAGATATCCTTTGAGAATCGGTAGCAAGGTTGAATTCTCTTTACTTAATCTTCCTATTACATGTTATTAATTATGTATGTAGGGAGTTTTGTTGTGTAGATTAAAAGATTGAATCGAGCATCTACTTAGTTTAGGGTCTTACGTGTCATCTCAGTTCTATAATTGGTTTACATATTGTTCGATAGCATCTACTTAGTTTAGGGTCTTACGTGTCATCTCAGTTCTATAATTGGTTTACATATTGTTCGATAGCATTCTGTGATGATTTACTGGTCAGAGAGTTTTAGCTAATATACAATAATGATAATCTGATACACTCCAAGTACATAAATCTTTGGAACTGCATAAAATCTAAAATACTTTCTGGCTACTTTATACAATCTTTTATTTTCTTTGTAATATTTTCTTTAACTTTCTTCTTTTCAAGTGTTAGTACATTGAATAATCTATATTGATTGGAGGTGGCAATTCAACTAATTTCTTATTAAACAAATCTATTTTTAAGTTAAACTATACAAATCAGGTAATAATGAAAAATGTCAAAATGGCATGACGAGTTAAAAGTCGTCTAATGTATATTCTAAAGCTCACATTGCTTATTTAGACGACTCATCTGTTTTCAGGGCCTGTCCCGTTATACCAAGAGGACATGCCATGTGGGAGTCCCACCTTTAGGTGTAATATGACTTTTTGTGATTTATAAAATTAACTGGAGGTACCTTTCCTCCTTCCGTACATTGCTTATTTACAAAGTTAATGAAATACCCACACCATAAAATTGTTGAGCCCATTTTGATCTGTTACCCTACCAACCCGAACCAATTGTTTTGCCACTTCTAACATTCATTTTTATTTTTTGTTTTCTTTTTTTTTTCCCCTTCAGATATACTGTTGATGCATTCCCCCTGTATGATTCTGCTGAGGATGAGCCTTTGGATAAAGTCAACAAAATTACAGACTCTACTATTCAGGAGGCCTCCGGAACTGTCAAAGCTGAGTATGATGCTCTAAACAACAATAGTTTTGGATACGAACACAAGACAAGTTTGTCAGGGTTGGTTGCTGGTGGGGCCATTGCTAAGGTCAAGTTAGAAGTTGAAGGCAAGAAAGATGGTGATCAGCATGCAATGGTAGTTTCTGGACCAAGGAGTAACAACGATTTTGGGAATTTCAACAATGGATCGGGCATAAGTTCTGCAAAACGGACAGCTAAACGCTGCCCAAACAGAAAGCAAAAGCTTTCTGGTAGGAAGCAGGTCAATGGAAAACGTATTGCTCAACTATTTGCTTCAAAGAAAGTACAAGATGAACTCATAAAATGTGAGGTATGAATGGCCTCTTGATATTTATTTCTTTAATAAACAATTTCCAGAGGCGGTAAGTGGTGTGTTGGGTATTTTTATGGGCCAATACAAGCCGGGCGGGTTGACCCCAAAAAACTTTTTGTCCTTTTTTAGAAAAAAATAAAATAAATATATTTTGTGTTATATATGATTATAAAAATATATTTTTCCTACAATAATCTAGCTATTTGAATATATATATATATATATATATATATATTTACTAGGTTGTATGCATTAAAAATCCACATAGGGCACCTTTCGATCGATTCAATCGAAATGACCCGTTTCCTTTATAGCTTTCTTTTTCATTTTACCTATTCACAAGGGAGTTGAAATTGTAATCCAAATTTCCCTTAGACTTTGATCTTTACCTTTTCATACATTATATTTAGTGACTCAATAATATGTTCCCTCCTATTTAACTTCCAAAGAAGTCTGATGGTATATATAATCAATGGTACTTCACTTTGAAAATGATAAGTTTGTGTGCGCGGATGTTTTTTGTTCCCATAAAATAGTGGATGACTCGTGGAACGAGGAATTTTTACTGGCAGGGTCAAGTTATTGACGATATTTATTAACTAAATTGCAATGTTGCCAGGTTACATTGTACTTACCTTTGTTAAAATATCAACCAGGGTCAAAGTATACACCATACCAATGCTAAATTTAGTTAAATGGCAAAGGACTGATAGAGACAACAGATACGTCCCAGACTCCATATGGAAAAAGAACAGATGCTTCGTGTATTTACTGTACATCTTGATATGTTATGCATGTTTAAGAAGAATTCCCATAATATACTTTAACCTGAAAGCTAACTAACAGCCTTAAAACAGAGATTTTCAGCCTATAAACAGCTTATGTATATGCAAGTCTAGGAAAACAAATATCTACCAATAATGATAACGAAAACATATAGTTTGCTGATTTGATTTGGTACATTAATTCTGATCAGCTAAACCTCTTCAGCATACAGTTGTCCAGGAAACGTCTGCAATTAGATTTTAATTAAAGCGAGTGTATTCCTGAAAAAATAACTAAATACTTGCCTCTTTTCTTGCTATTCTTTTTTATTGTTCAGGAAGAACGAAGTGAGGCAACTGCGAAACTTGATTCTGTGTATGACGAAATACGCCCTGCAATTGAAGAACGTGAAAGGGACAGTCTCGATAGTCTTCCGATTAATGTAGCAGAAAAATGGATAGAGGCTTCATGCTCAAAACTAAAAGCAGATTTCGATCTTTACTTCGCTGTTGTAAAAAATGTGGTATGCCCTCCTCCTGTTACAAATGAACCAAATCCTGTCCCCGAGAATGCTGTTGATTGCTTGAAAAGTTAATGCTGGTCGAAAATGCCATTCTTCAAGATGAACATACAGATTTGGTTATGGGGTTTGATCATGGAGGTTGAGATGACAGTGACAACTATTGATGGTAGTTAATCAACCGGGAAACTGATTTTTATGTACTTGAAAACTTTGTGAGTGTTTATGTTCTTTATGTTATAGAGGATGATAATAGAGTCGGGTACAAATTCATTGCAATGTTGCATACATGTTTATGCATCTGCATCTAGGCTCGAGTTGAATAGGCTTAGGAACAGTGTTTGTTGCTTCAGTTTCATCTACTTCTGCTATCTATTTAGAGATATGGTTCATGTTCTCTATTCTTCTGACCGCCTATATAGGATACTAGGTGATACCCGTGCGTTGCACGGATTATTTTATTTCTCGTTGACTACCTGGGAATTACATATAATAAAAACAACCGTAGAACTTGAAATGAATCGTTATATATATGTATATAATAAAATAGATGCTCATATTGATTCAACTAAAAAATGTCAACAAAACAGAATTATCTTATTTCTCGTATATGACATACAATAAAAACAATGTCGTACTTCATGTTTACGAATTACATTTTGATAAAGATCCTCAAAACTAAATAAAAGTGGAATAAACAGGAAAAGTTGGACCAAATAACTGGATAATTAACCAAAATGTAACCATGACAGAACATCAGATAAATAAGTAAATAAAACACAAACAACCACATGCTATTACGATCAGATCAATCAACGAAATAAAACAGGTAAATAAAACACATCTGACATTATTCAAACACTTTCTTGGTAGGATATTTATAGAAAAAAAAAAGTCACGAAAGGTTTAGAAAAATTTCCTTTAAGCTGCTTCAGCGAATCTAACTCGTGATTCACCATAATCAAACACCGTGTGGTATTGACCCATAAAAACATCTCCCAGTATCCTGCAACAACAAAAAAACACACACGATATTAATCTCTAAGACACAATCTAAAGCAGTTAAACCCCATGAAATATGTACAATGACATTACGATTACCAAAATGGGATATGCTTTGAAAAACTGGAGAAGATAAACTATCAGAGAGGTCCACGGGGAGGGGCAACATCCATCGCAGTAAATCCAATGAGGCATTGTGTTGCTTCCTCCTCACCAACTTTGAGCATGTACTGATCGATCATAGTTGGTTTCCAAGAAGAATATTATTTTTAATCAGCAACGTATCTAAATGGGTTGATCCACATAGGTTTGTGGACCAAAACACTTTTCGACATCTTTAATCAATGATGCATTAAAAATACGTTTTTGGCAAGACGATTTAGAAGATCTTATGCATTAAAAATACGCTTTTGGCAACCTTCCACCCTTATAACATAGAGAAGGTTATTTGAATAGTAAAAATGCTCAAGAAGACAAGGACAGTGTTATTCCCCGTGCATTGTATGGGTTGACAAATTTCTTGAATAATAACTTGATATTGATTTATATCTATATACAAAATATGTGATTTTATACCGTAAACATGACACTAATATGTAACTTTAAATGAACTTTACTTATTAACTACAAAATAATGTTAAAATGGAAGATGCTAACAACAACCCCAGAGGATGTCGTTAGCGTGCATAAAAAAGCTGTACGTTCTATCTCAAAAGCTCACCCTGAATTTTATGATAAAAAGTACAATTATTTTATGCATGTTAATAGCAGCCCGTAAGGTTGTCATTAGCAAGACCCTAAGATAAAATAGAAGAGTTATCATCTAAGTGTATTTCATAGCTATTTTAAATAAAAATATAATATTATGTCAAGTTTCAAATTTATAAGTCGTGAAATCATTGTAAGAGACCTGATGAAATAATATGTAAATTATATAAATTATTATATGTTACCACATTTTAATCAAAAAGTTTTAAGTTAATATCGATATACTACGAACATTACATAGATTGATAGTAAATTTGAGGGTTGTTGTTTACACAAAAAAATTTTATTATCATGATTAATTGTTGGAAATAATAAGTTGCTCTTGTAAATTGATGGCATTATTATTTTAATAATAATTATTATATTATGTTATGTTATGATGATGATGGCGGCAATATGATACGATTTAACCCTATGTAATGGTTGCTAGCATTTATAGATCACTAATACAGTGATACTCATTTTTATGGTCGGTGGAAATTAATATTTTAAATTAGTGGTGATCATCAATTAGTATATACTAGATTTTTGCCCGTGTCAAATACACGGAATTTTTATGACATTTTTAAGATAAGATAATTTGTTAAATATGTAAATT
>JAOXNX010000001.1:7479761-7503217 GCA_028566075.1 Solidago caesia | reverse complement strand
ATGTTGTGTTGGCATTTATGTTGGTGCCAATGCCATCGGATTTCATTTGATTATTGTTATGATATGAATTAGTAACGTCCAAAGTTTTAATGAAAGTAACTTCGTTTTAAGTTACATATGTTGGACCTAAAGCTTTCGCAATGTTCTTTCACCGTTTGGTGAAAGTTTTTGAAATCCGGTATTTTCAAAGTTGGGTGTTACATGTACGAGTTAAGTTCTAAGTATTGAAAACACTTAAGAAAATAACAAAGTATTTGAACATGAAGATAATAGGTAAGACACGTCACGCGTCGATAAGTTATTGGATGACTTGGCACGTAGATAATGAATGAATGACGTCACGCGCAGATGTGATGAAGCGCGTAGATGATTGGATAGATGACGTCACCGCGTAGATGTTGGCTATGGTAACGTCATCGCGTAGATGGCAGGACCACGAAGATAACACATCTACGTGGTCAAACCCATGGACCTTATTAGATTAACTACGTGTTTAAGCCCATAAGCACATAGATATCCATATACAGTATAAATACACCTCTGATATGAAATCAGAGGTTAATACTTTCATTATTCTAATTACTTTATGTGTATACGCGTAGATAACACCACAAGCGGTCTTAGGTTTTTTATTATCTCTACAATCAATGGAAGACAATTTGATATTCTAGCAAACAGGTTATCTTGAGAGGATTCCGCACTCTGGACATAACTATAAACATTCTCGTTGACGATCAGGTTACCAGAACTTACAAGTGGTATCAGAGCCCACAGGTTTTATACCCGAAGGTTCAAGATCGTTCGTTTATTGTTTTTCCATGTTATATTCAAAACGAAGAAAACCGCGTAGATATCCTCATTTACGTGTTTAGGGTTTCCACGCAGATATCACTTATCTGGGCGATATTACTCATCTACGTGCTGACGTCATGGCATAAATATTCTTTATCTATGTGGCAGTTTATTATTTTCACGAAAGTGTTTTAAGTTTCATTTTCAACATTCAAAATGAGTTCCAGCAACAATACTTAAGTTAACCAAATGATTCTACATGACAATGAGGTCGGTCGTGCCAACTCTCCTCCTAAGCTGTTCAGATTGGAGAATTACTAGATGTGGAAGGGGAGATTCGAATCCTATATCCCCCTTATTGATATGCAGAAGTGGGTAATGATGAGTGAAGGATATGAGTGTCCAGCTCTTGAGAAGAATGGTGAAACCGTTCGATACAAGTAAGCAGATATGCCAGAGGCTTCAAAGAAGGATTACGCTGTTGAAGGCAAAGCTCTTTCTACAATATAGATGGCTATACCGCAGGAGTCAATTCATTTGTTTACAAAGTATACCACTTCTAAGGGATTGTGGGATGCTTTGTCCAAGTATTGTAAAAGAGATGCACTATTAAAGAAAAATAAAGTCAAAATCTTGAAGAAGCAATATGAGGTATTCAATGGATTGAAGGGTGAATCGTTGGAAGATATGAACACTCGGTTCTATCATCTAATAACTGAATTAGCGTATTTTGAAGTGATCTACCCACAAAATGAGTTAGTTGAAAATTTCGTTTCGATCTGACCCTTGAATATACCAACATCATAATCAACTACTAAATCCTTGTCATAAGGTCATCGTCAGGCAGGGGTATATTGGAAGGCAAAAGTTGTTCAATTGTCACAAATTCGGTTACCTTAGGTTGAACAATCACAACCTCTAATTCTGTTTCCTTATCCTTTGTCCCACTATTTTTACCAACTTCATTAGTAGAATGAACTTTGGTTGAAGAAACTTGAACTTTCGGTATCAGAGCAATTGAACAGAGATGTAGCCAAAGATACTAGTGCCCACAAAATCTTGTTAAAGATGCTGCTTCAACTCAGGGGGAGTCAGAAAAGGCTGCTAGAACTAATGCAGTTGGTGCTAGTACTTCTGAGGCTCCGCAAGATGTTGAAGATCAAGATGATGTTGCTGTTGATGTGAATGCAGATGAGGAAGGCTCAGGTAAATCAATTGATTATACTGATGAATCTCAAATTACAACTAAAAGAGAAAGAATGATGTGAGAGCTTAGACTGAAGTTTGGTAATGATGCAAGGGCATATTTAAATGCTCAGCATACTGATTTTAGTTATATGTATCATAAATAGAATATTGCAAAATTAAGTCAAGAAGAAGAACAAGAGAAAGAGGACAACAATCTTTTAGAATCTGATTCTGATCCTGATTCTGATTATGATCTAAATAAAGATTAGTTATTGTGTATTTGAATATGAATATTTTGATAATATGATGTATTTAAGATATGATTAATACAAATGTTTTGTGTTTCTGTTTAAATATTCTATGTTTTATGTTAATTTGAATTTTGAATGCAGGTGTTAAAATGCTAGAACAGATTGAAGGTTTAAAGGATATTAATGACGATCCTGCGTCAGACTCATTTGAAGACTTAGAAGAAGGTGAAACTCCACCTGAAGTTACTCTAGAGAATCAAGACTTAGAGGAGGGTGAGATTCCATTAGAAAACGGTTTGGCATAGTTTGTTGTACCGAAAAAGCATGTCTTTTGATTTTGAGAAGGATCAAGTCATACATTCTGATTCTGAAGAGATGCCTAAGATGTGCCAACAAAACCTGAAGTTGAAATTGAAAAGATACATTTTCATATCATTACTGAAAGAGAAGATGAAGGTAATGTTGGATGGTTTCTTGATGAGCAAGCTGGATGAAAAGTGGGGTTATAATCCAGACAATGACAAAGAAGATGATCAAGAACTAAAAGACGCTGAAGATCCAAATTCTTTTGTGGCAAAGTTTCTCACTGTTCCAATCAAGTCTCCAACTAAGTACATTAAGAACTTTTAAGATTTAAAGGCTCATAAGATGAGAGGAGAACTGTTTAGTTAGATTTATGATTCCAAATTGAGTTTGTTTGTGCTCAATGGGTATAATGGAATAAAGTACTTCAAGCCAGGATATGGGAGTTATAACTCTTTATCTATGACAGAGTTTCCCAATTTAGGGAAAATTCTTTTGATTAACAGAGACAACGTGCTTGGAACAATTGTTTAGCTAAATGGATTAGGGATGACCGTATAAGAAAGTTAAAAGATGTTACTGATCCAGAGCAATACAAGTTTCATCCAGACAAAGGGAAAAGAAGAATTAACCTTAGGACCATCATACTTGCCGACCATAATCATTGATCCTATTACAGGAATAAAATTTGAGTACACCCTAACTATAGTTGTACCTGCAAGATACATGTAGGTCAATAATTTATCAAACTTTTAAAAGTTCAAAAATAACTAAAATGTTGAGTGACAACACATGACGAGAGGTGATGGCGCCTGACTACATTGACCGCAATAATTGAATGATTTTCGGTGGTGGTGTATGAGATATAGTAAATTTTATTTTTGACTTTACAAATAAATATTTTATTTATTTTTATAAACATATTAATTGGTGTTGATTTTGTTTTAATGATACAAAACATACGACTTTTTTTTATATGACTATTATTATTACGCTTCTCTTAATATATGACATTTATTATTATGATTTTTTTAAAAAAAATAACATTACAAAAATACATTAAGTACTCTGTATTTACATTTATTATTATTATTCTTTAGAAAAAAAAATAACACTACAAAAATACTTTGTAGTTTTCTATTCTTTTTGTTTTATTTTTCTTTTGTTCTCATATTATTCTCATGTTGATATGTATTAAAAAAATTAATGATGACATTATTCATGTTTTTTAAAGATAATACATGAGTACTTTTGTCACCAACCATTAGGCATTTTTTTAATGTGTTTATTTTCTTTATTTCTTACTAATTATTTTATTCTATTTAGTTACAATGCTTAGTATGTTATACCTGGATCTTGATGTTGAAATCTAATGTTTGTTGAATATTATCTTCTTACCCATTTACTGTTTGATAATATGTGTAAAACAACTCGTAAAAATAAGGAAAAGTGAGGA
This sequence comes from Solidago caesia, assembly GCA_028566075.1. Lineage (NCBI taxonomy): Eukaryota > Viridiplantae > Streptophyta > Magnoliopsida > Asterales > Asteraceae > Solidago > Solidago caesia. The sequence continues at coordinate 7,499,227 of JAOXNX010000001.1, read as the reverse complement.
TTGTGAATGCATTTATTTAATAAATCATCATTTAGTGGTTAAATTTGATTATAAGGAACATTTATACCGTGTTGCAGTAATGTAGAAAATGATAATGTTTTTCAAATTTAATAAATTTACTCTATAAATTTATTTTTCTTTATATTGTTATGATCTATCAAAATAATTTCTTTAATAATATATTGAAATTACCCGTCCACCAAACGGGACATAAAACTAGTGTGTATCTATACATATATATGTAAATCACTTTTGCTTATACGTTTATGTATACTAATACTAACCACTTCCAAGGTGTCCTAGTCGTCGACATATTGTGATCTTTACAAAAGTTCTCAGATTTGAATCCAACTAATATGAATTAGTGGAGGTGCTTAAGGGAAAGGGTCGAAAATTATCACGGGATATATACTCGAATAAGCCACAAAGATCCAAGTTAAAAGAATCGCCCTCACAAGATAACCTAAATTGGGAAAATTACATCCGTTTATCTGTTTATATATTAGGAGGTGATGCCTACACAAAATGTTTTAGCTATACACAAAAGTTTATGCATTACACAGTTGTACATTAGGCTGTATATTACTTGTATAGTTTATGTATGGCTTAAAACTTTTATGTAGGGATCACCTCCATTATATATCTTTACTCTTTTATAAAAATTTTGGCCCCCTCTATTTTGAAAATGTTGAAAAAAAGGGAGATGCGAATGTACGAAATTTTCCTTTATTATTTTAATTTGTCAGCCCCCACCCCTTCAATTTATTTATTATCACTCTCTCTCATAAACACACACACACACACGAACCACAAAACATTCTCATAAAAACCCCCCACCACCACCGACAACACCACAACCATCAACACGCGAGTATCTGACGCCCTGTAAGTTGTATCCGTCGATACGTACGGGTACCATGCTAGTTAATATTAATAGTAATAATACTAAATATGTAAGAAAATTGAAGTAGAGTCAACTACCATTTATGGAATTGCCTTTGAAGACTTAAAAGCATCATGCTATAAATAAAAGTCAAGTATCAAACCATTCACAACAATCCACATATCTTCTTTTTCTTAATTTGTCTACATTTGAAGGTATGACAACCGGAGGTCGCAAGAAGATAGAGCTCAAAAGAATCGAAAATGAAAGACAAAGGGGTGTTGCCTTGTCCAAACGTCATTCCGGCTTATTCAAGAAAGCTGCTGAACTTGCCACTCTATGTGGGGTACAGATTGCTATCATTCTCTTCACCATCGGGGGAAAGCCTCTCTCTTTTGGCACCCCAAGTATACAATATGTCATGGAAAAAGTTACGAACGTTAATCGATACGTCCGAATGTTTGTCATTAGTCCTAAACTACGAAAGCTCAACTCAGAATTCGACGATGTCAACGAGAAATCGCTGCATGAAAGGAAACGGGGGCAAGTTATTGAAGAGAGTCTAAAAGTGTTGCTTGGTGGCAAAACGTATGAAGAATACATGGGCAGCCTTGACATACATGAGCTCAGGCAACTGAAACGCATACGCGAACAGCAGAAAAGAAACTTAGAGCGAAAATATAATCTAAACTGTGGATCTTCGTCTTCAAATGATCATGAGCATGAAGTTGATCTATCTCATATTGAAGGGCCAAAAGATTACTTAAAACTATGATGGTATGCTCTATGTTTAATGAAATATTAAGTAGAAAGCAATATATACATGGGCATTATCTTCTGATCCTTGTGTCGTGACAAATATAAAAAGCATAGATTGATAATAATGAAGGTTAATTGTCTTTTAAAAGTTCTCTTTGTTTTTTTTTTTTTTTTAAATTAACTTTATTCACACACACCCCCGAACTAGCGGGTGGAAGTATACACTACTCATAATTACATAACATTAAAATTAAACCAATCGTTCCAAGAAATAGAACCGTGCTTTGCTCTATTCTTGAACCACATATACCCCATCGTTTTAACTCCTTGCACGACCGAATCCCTATTCACCTTAGCATTTGAAAACTTCTTATTTTTATAAATATGAAAAGAAGAATACATAAATACAAAAATATAAAAATCATGAACGTGAAAAAATTGAATATAAATAGTCATGATCACAAGAATGACTCTTTGTTTGTTATTCGTTCATATAAAGGTCAATTTCTTTGTTTAGGGATGCATCTAACAAAGTGACCCAGTAACTATGCCAACCATTGATAAAAATTCCATCTATAATAATCCTAAAGAAAAAACTTAAGAAATTAAATGACCAACTAAATAACTTTGTTCAAGGTTGTGAAAGATATTATAGGTAATACAAAAATAAATATAAATATCATTTATTATATTGTAATGTTATTTCATTCTTGTGATCATGACTATTTATATTCAATTTTTTCATGATTTTTATATTTTTGTATTTATGTATTCTTTTTTTAATATTTATAAAAATAAATGGGGGATAACTTAGCATATTATATTATTATTAGTTAAAGTATAATTAAATTAAAATATAGAATATGAAAGATAAATGTCTACATATGTAAAAATGAAATTATTGATTTAAAATATAATAATTTAGTAATAAATATATATGTTAAATATGATAATTTAAATATAAATATGTTTCAAGTGTATATAAACAATAATATGTTAATTATTAAATAACATTATTTTGATAAGTAAATTAAGAATTTTAATTTTAAAGAATTAATTTATATATATATATATATATATATATATCTTTATCTTTATATATATATACTAAAAGACAACTGACCTAACCACTTATTGATTAATCACAGCTCTCCAATCCTCAAAATTGAACATTGATGATGTCATTATTAATCTAATTATAATATATTATTAAAAAGTAAAATTCTTAATAATCATTATCCAAATATATTAGTATTTATGGAAAAAGTCTCATTAATTTATATTTTTTTGTTTTCTATCAATAATTTACACTTTTTAGCCTTATTAAATTAATTTATAACTATTACATTTTGTAGCCATCAACTTAGAAAAAAAAATTTATAATACGGTTATTTTAACATATCGTATGTATATACAATATTAAAATCTAATACGTAAGGTAAATAAATAATGATATAACAATGTTTATGATCCTTTAAATATATAATACTTTAACATGTAGTTATTTAACATGTAATAAAACTCATCTAATCTATATTAATTTCATAACAAAATATTAACTTTTATAATCTTTTTAAAATATAATGTTTTGTGTCTAGCCGTGTATATATTAAAACTTTTTTTTTACTTTAACGACCTATTAACCAATCAAAATCCTCAATTTTACTAAATAATTCTTATCTTAACAAATTTACATATTTAACAAATTATCTTATCATAAAAATCCCGTGTATTTGACACAGGCATAAATCTAGTACATAATAATACACAATTAACGCAAAACGTGTGTCTACAAACTATTTAATTAATTGCATTATTAGAATCATTAGTCCTAATACTCGTACAATATACGAATTGACTATATATATTATTAAACCATCTACAAAAATCACTATTAAAACTTATTGAACACCGTTAACAAAAAACATTTCTTCTCGTCGCATTTCACGAACAATATGCTAATATTTATTAAAGTGTCAATGTAACTATGTTCACACTTCACAATAATGTGTACAACTTAATGTGTAGACTCAATCACTTTATTGTGGTGTAACCCATCGTTAACGTAAAACATGTTTTTTTTATAAAAAAATTCAACTTCATTCAAAACACAACATATACAACGTAAAACATGTGACCGTTTATTTAACAAGTAATTATTTGAACTAAATTTGAAACAAAGTAAGTTATTTATCTTTATTATTGAAATTGAAGTGTGTACGCGCGCATATATGTTCAAAGTGATGTGTGAACTCAATCACTATCACTATAATACATAATTAACATGTGATTAAGCTATTTAATCTATATCTATACTACATTATAAAAGAGATGTCAAGATGTCTTAATTTTTGAATTTTTTAAGAACTTTTTATGTATGTAAACTATTTAATGCAACACCTATTTATTTGGTATCTTTTTTTCTTTTTTATTTTTCTTAATATTTATTTGCTATCTTAATTAACACACAATAAACTAATTTATAACAAAATTAAAAAAATATATTTTTTTAAACACCACTAACAACTTTACAATACCACCATCAATCATGGTCTTATGTCGACGATCGGTGAAACTGGTTGTCGTCATCCTTAGCCGATAACAAGAAACTTTAATTGTTATCAATATTAAAATTTTGACTAATATCTGAATTTAAATAATATAGAAACCATCTACCGTTGCGCATTGCAAAGGTAGATTTCTAGTCTTTCAAATTCCGCAATTACACTTGTATACTTTAATAACATCATTGAGCAAAAACGAAAAAGAGAGAAGGCAGTTTTTACATTTGGTGTGAGATGAATTTAAGAGAACTCAAGTTTAAAGAATCGACCGTTCAAGTATTTAAAATTGCATGGTTAAACGAGTGCTCCTAAATCGACAGGTTAAAATATTCCAAACAGAAAATAGTGCATTGCATACTTGTGTGCTTAAAAACCCATCACCACGCCATCCTTACTCCCACACGTGATTAGACGTGATTAGACTTGCACAAAAAACCGGTTCGGGAAAACCGGTTTTACAAAAACCGGTTCGATACCAGGTCAAAACCGGGTTTGACCAAAACCGATTCGGGTTTTGGAAAAACCGGCGGTTTGAAACCGGTTTTGGTTTTCGAGTTTCTGGACCAGGTAAAGATCGGGTTCAAATCGGGTCGAGTTCGGTTTTTGGGTAAAAAACCCGGAAAAAAAACCCGGTCCACCTTTGAACAAAAAAGAGGTTCAAATCGGTTCGGGTTTGGACAAACCCGGTTTTTAGCTCCATTGACCAAACCCGGTTCGGGTCGGCCAAAAACCGGTTTTTGTGCATCTCTACAAGTGATTGCTAAGAATACCCATCATCAATCTTTTGATCTAGCGAAGACTAGATTCATTGTTCTCATTTTTGTTTTCTTGTTCTGAAAAGAACTCGCACACAAACAAGCGTTTGTTTTGTGTGGCGGGTTACATAAAATAAACAAACTTTATCATAGGAAAAAACATGAGGGTGACACAAATTTTGTGCTCTAAAGTTTGAACGAGTGAACGTCGATTTTTAGAAATCTGAGGAACACATGCAATAAGTGATGCATAAAAAGTGATATAATCCATATAACAAGAAATTATGTTAGCAAATAGCAAGTCAACCGAACAAACATGATGTATTGTCCACTCCTAAAAGTTTAGTTAAAACCACAAACCACCGGTCCAAAATCCCGAAACCCAAACCGGTTTCAAACCGTCGGGTTTTCCAAAACCCGAGCCGGTTTTGGTCAAACCCGGGGTAGAAAACCGGTTTCTTGAACCGGTTTTTCAAAAACCGGTTTTTTTGCCCACCTCTACCCTACTCCCCAATCTACCAACTACATGAGTCTGGGCCCTGGGGGTAATAACAGAAGCTCGAAACTTGCTATGTAATTTCATGAAAGGTGCTTGAACCTCCCATTTCAAACTAGCCTCTTAGAACAGACGGAAATTGATTATTATATGTGAAGACGACCAAATAGGATTTCATGGAGGACAGAGGAACCAAGTCAGAAACGATTGTCAAAAAGATATAAATTATAAATGTACCATTTACAAGCAATTTTGGCTGTTGGAACAACGGCTAGAAATACAGGGAAGTTCACCGACAAAACATTATGCAAGGGAAAACAAGGCAAGAACACCTCAGAAATCTTGATAACACTCGTTCCCAATGCTAGTGACAGAGGACAACTTGATAAGTTATCTTTCATTAAGTTCAACCTATTGGACTCGTTAACTTTAACACTAGGTCATACCCCTAGAGATTAGCCAAACACGATAAATAGTACAATCGAGCCCTGTGGCATCAGTTGACAAGAAAGGGAGTCATACGTTGAGTCTGGATCAATTAACCTGCCTCCCAGAGTAGAACATGCATGAAAAGATAGATCTATCCCCTTGTATTTCCATTTAGGCTACTTCTACATCTGAAATACAGATAAGAAACATCTGTTCACTTCAAGAAAAATGTGATAGGAAGTGCAAATGATGCCTGAAATAGATAAAGATGCATACATTTACAGGATATACAATCAGCGAAGCTGATAACCCCACACGATATTCATCAGCATACAAACATCTTTGTCTTCAAAAGTGAGTTCCAGGTAATCTATGCATTAGGATTTGAAGGCGGATCTTCCTTCAAGCCTTTAGTGAGCAAATCATAGTTGATTGATGCGAGTTGTGATAGATTCTAAAGTAAACACGAGGTAAGACCATGTTAAGATATATATCGATTAATAGTACAATCGAGCCCTATGGCAAAACATACATGGATGAAAAACACTAGTACCAGGACAGAAATTTATTGATTAAGAAGAGAAACATTAGAAAAAAGCTAGTACTCTGTAATAAAATAAGTAAATAAAAACAAATGTCAATATTTAATAAATAGGTGAACTCTCCTAGATAACAGTTTATTTTCAAAGTGGTAAAACAACTCTCCGTAATTTAATTATGGAACTACTATCATTACCTTTCTGATTCTGAAAGTACTATCGTTTCCTTACTAACCCTAAATAACGAAATCTAACAGTTATTAACATGCCATATTTGTTACTAGAATGGGCAGAAAAACAAATTTTATGAGCTGCATTTGAGGCTGTTAATGTTTTAGGAAATAGTTTGATGCCCCTTCTAACCCACATAAAGCAACCTCAAAGGCAAAATGCCAATTGTAAAAATTAGAAAGCATGCCAAGAAGAAAAATTAAGATAACTGGATGATTTGTTTGGTCGAGTAAAACGGAACGAGGAATAAGGTAAACGAACCATCCATTACCAGTTTATTCGCCTGTTCGGTTTTGTTTATATTATTTTTGAATTGGATGAACTAAATGACTGAATCCATATAGCTTAACATAAATTACTTCATTCGTGCCACAAAAATCAAGATTAGAACTTTAGTGTGAAATTAATTTCAATAACTGGGAAGTTTAGACTATAAACGTTATTGTATATTAAAGTAATCACAATATAATACAATAATAATAGTTTTCATATTTAAAGAGCCTAAAGTATCCATATCAATTTTTAAGTTTATAGAAAGTGACTTTGCATAGCAGATTACTTATACGATTATCATGTATATTTGTTAATGAAAAGTTTTTGTATCGGAAGACTAATTTCAAGGGGGTTCATAGGTATATCCATACTTTACCTGTCCCACAAAGATCATTGTACTAAAAAATGTTCTAATGAGGTCACTGTAAGTTTTTTGTCATATTTGAGTCATCAACCTGACCGACAATCAGGTAAGCAGGACAAAAAACAAGCTTTCAGTGACGTATTCAGAACATTCAAAGGTAATACGATCGATGTGGGGCAAATGATAGAGTACGTATATATTCTATGGAATTTGCCCTTATTTCAGCGTCCATTTTCACAATGCAATTGAACAGAAATAATCCAAAAATGATAACAGACCATTTACAAAAACTAATCTTCATGCACGCATGTCAAATTTGGTTATAAGAGCATGACTTAGGTCCATTTTTAATTATCCTTTCATTAATCATTATCAAATGAACAAAAGGAAATAATCAGAATCTAATAGGCTATGTGTCAGGAAATAACTAAGGTATACATAATTAGTTATTTCTATATATAAGAGGTTGGTAGAACACAGATCGTAGGCAAGACTTGAATATTGAACTATGCTGAGAGTAACCCAAATTTTGTATTTAAGAAGTATTTCTTTTATTTTATATAAAAATACTATTTTGGTGTTTTTAGAGTAGAGCAAAAGTGCTTTCCATGTTCATACTGTGAAGGTACTGATAGTCTATAATAAACAAAATGAACTTTCACTGCAAGGTACTGAAGAAAACGCAATACCTTGAAGGAGAAATTACTAAACGAGTAGTTGACAGCATATCCGGATTCAAGTTCAGTTAGACCCGCAAACTCATCAGCCTGTTTGCAATCACACACCAAGGCAAGTTAAAACAGAAAGAAAAAAAAGAAAAAAGTCAACTGTGATCATCAATTTATGCATGTGAATAAATTTATAGAGGTACTGACCCCTTCATCATTGTGATGGCTTACGCAACTACTGCTACCACTCATGCTTCCATCGTCACTAGAATTTTCTGTTTCGCTGGCTGCATATACCTGCTCCGAGTTACTCCACGTGTAGCGACTTGTGAAATAACTGGTGTCCAGAGCACTCTCTGACGATGGAATGAATGCAGCCTAACACAATAGTGGGCGTCATCAGTTCAAAATATTTGTTGCATAGAGGTTGCAATATGGGTAGGTCTGGCAGGTTGAGTAACGACTGGTTGGGTTGAACAGCAAACATTTTTTTTTTTTCCATTTTCTTGATATTTCATATATATTTAATGCATTATTTATTATTACAAAAACAATAATATTACAATAATGATCTAGATCTTTGAATAAAAACGATTTAAGAGGTTTCATCCATCAGAGATTGAATTTGATTGATTTCCAACCCATTTGATGTGTTTGCTCGTTGACCCAGATGAGATAAAATACAACCCAGATCAGCCCATTGACTTGTAAATGGGCCTGACACCTCTACACATATAACTATATACAGTAAACAAAAGTATGACGTACTTTCTGCCTGGCAAGTGTATCCCAGTTAATATCCCTAAAATATGGGTGCTGTTTCACCTGCATACATCAAATTATTAAGGTTGAGAGTCACGTTGGAAGGTATGTGAACAATATCGAGAAAAAAAACCATATAAACCTCGGTTGCTCCCCTAGCTCCTAGTCTCTGGTTAGGATCTTCTGTCAAAAATCTGCACCAGGATTGCAGTCAATTCTTAATAACTACACTGTTTGATAATATAGTTTTTTATACATGTATTAAATTACATTGATAGTGACAAAATTATAAAGAAGACAATCATGGCATTCTAGTACCAAAATTTTATTAAAAAAAAAAACTGTAGCATATCTCACTTCCAGCATACAAGTAAGAATTTTTTTATTTTCAAGTCATAGAGAGGTAAAACGGAAGCCTACAAGTTTACTTGAAGAGTGAATTGAAATCATTATCAATTAAAATGAAGAAAAAAAACACAACTTCAATATGAAAACAGAGGTGGTAAGCAAATTATGACCATTTACCATGAATAGTCAATTCTTACTTTTTATGTTTTATAGCTAACAGGTCAGAATGAGAGAATACAAATTTTTTGATCATATTTGTGCACCTTGTTTAGGAAAAAAAAAATTATGACCAGTGATCCAAACCATCCATTTTACGACCTCTAAATTCTAATGAAATTGATTAGTGGAGTCAAAATTTAAAGGACTTTTAACTTTCACTGTATATAGTTGATTAGGACCAATGGAGGGATGAAGAAACCACCAGTAAATAATGTAATTACTAATACTAACAAGATGCTCATGTGACCCATTGTTCTAGGAAATGATAAATAGTCATCAAAACAAATAATTATACTTAAGACAAGTTCAAAATCTTCAAAATCTCATATGGAAATAGTTCAGCAGATAGAATGAATATAGGTAAGAAGTTTCTCTTACTGATCAATGAGATCCTGGGCTTCAGGGCTCATTTCCTCAGGTACCGCAGGCCAGGGTATGTTACGATTAAGAATGTTATCAAATATCATCTGAAAATATTGACAAAAGACAAAGGGAAGATAAGATTACAACCAAAGGAGGTCCTGTCAACAAAGACATACATCAAGAATCATCATATCATGTAAACACAAATAACTCAGTTGGATAAGTGAGTCTTAACACAAATGCAACAAGTACTTCTTACAGTGGTGGATATAACATAGCTATAAAAATGAAAAAGCAAATAACAGGGCTTTTACCTGAGGGTGCTCTGCGTTGAAAGGGGGGATGCCAACAATCAGCTCAAAGAGTATTACACCAACAGACCACCAATCCGCTGATGTACCTATAAGATTTTGGATAATATTTTGTGGTAAATAGAGATGTTTAAACTTTTTTTCTATAGAATTATAAATTACAGAAGTTAAAAAAACAAAAATTATAATATATTTGTATATTAAGCCCCACCCTTTTATTTCACCAATTTTTGATCTTAGTTACAGTTAATGACTAAAATAGTTGGGATGCTATAGGTGACAAGTCTTTACAGATTACAAGATATTATAACTAATTAGTTTAGTATTACTAATTAAGTTGTCAACAAACCATGTCCAGTTCCAAGAAGAATCTCGGGAGCCAAATAGTCAGGTGTACCAACAGCAGAGCGGTTTTTACGCCTTTCTTGCTGACTCTCAGATAATGATTGAGATTCATTTTCTCCCAACAATGTTGTACCACTCACTGCAGGACCAGACAAAGGGTCTGTACTGTTAATTAGACCAACCTTTGAAAGCCCAAAATCTGTTAACTGCTCAAACCACAAATGAACTATGATAAGATAGCATACCAAATATTATGAAGAATTCATGTACAATGTGACGCATGTCAAAAATAAGCATAATTGATAGAGGTGGCAAAATGAGAGGGTCAAGGCCATCAGGGGAGGGTATGTAATAACTAAATAGCGAGCCAAATGCGATTACAAATATTATATTTATTTCCATAATAATCCAGCTTTTTGAATAAAATGATGCGGGCATGCATCTAACGAATATAGTGGGTGACTTTTAACTCCTTTGACCCATTTTGACAGGTTTCCTTTTAACCTATGTTTTTCTAATTTACCCATTATGGTAGATGACTTTTAACTCCTTTGACCCATATTTCCTTTTAACCTATGTTTTTCTAATTTAGCCATTGACCCATTAGAAACTTAGCGTAGATGGAAGCCGTCAGAAGCTCTCTGTTTTGCCTTTTCTGAGCTATTATTTCCAAAATTATTCAACAAAAATATCCTACAACTTTTTCTTCCTTATTGTATGTCAACAATCTATTTACCCATTAGAGACTTAGCGTAGATGGAAGCCGTCAGAAGCTCTCTGTTTTGCGTTTTTTGAGCTATTATTTCCAAAATTATTCAACAAAAATATCCTACACTTTTTCTTCCCTATTGTATGTCAACAATCTATTTACAAATGAAAAGAAAAACGGTCAAGTTAAAAGTATATACCTTAATATGACCGTCATGTGCAATTAATAAATTATCTGGTTTTAAATCACGGTGAACCACGCGTAGAGAATGTAAATATTCCAAGGCAAGAACCTGTGCAAAACATGACAACATTTTAGATATGACCTATACATCAGCATTCATACTTCCACAGAAAAAAAATTCATACCACTTCTGCAATGTATATACGGGCAACATCTTCATCCAAGCAGCCTAGGTTTCTCAATAAAGAATATAAATCCCCGCCATTCAAGTATTCCATGACGAGGTACAAATTTTCACGACAAGTAAACGAATAGAAGAAACGAACCTGTGACAAGAGACGCTCAAGTAAGAAGGATATACTATCTTATTTTCGAAAGGCGACAACTTCAACCCATTTACATATGGTTGGGTGAGTTCAATTTATGTTTCTAAATCAATTCATTTAAAATACTAGATATTGTTACAATATTTTTTTAAAAATGAATCATAGTTGACAGTCTGATTATTTATTAAAAACATATAAACTAAAATTGGAGCAAGTGTTTTGGGTCAACCCAACCAGGCATAGCCTGTTTTGAACCCATTACCCAACTCGCCAGGCCCCACCATTTTGTCAACTCTAAAAATTTTGCAGGAAAGCAAAATGATAGAAGCTAAACATCGTTACCACAAAAGGATTGCGGACTGATATCAAGATATCACGCTCTGCCAATATACTCTCAACAGCATTCTTGCGGATCATATCAGCCTTCTTAAGGACCTGTAAATGAATCAGATATTCAGATTAATATAATAAATGCAAATGATACAATAAACTCTTTATAGCAAGAAAAGAGATCCATGTTTCAAGTCACCTTTATAGCAAAAAGATCTCCTGTTGTTCTCTTTTTCGCTAAGAAAACCCGACCAAATGCTCCACGACTAATTGGTTTTATAATCTCAAAGTCATCTATTGAAGTCCGGTCCTTCCCTGAATGAATAGGACTTGTTCTCAGGCTACGTACAACATCATCCTCCAATGGAGCATCTTCATCGATAACAGTACTCGAGATATCAACTTTTTCATCATCAACCATCTCACAAAGCTGCAAATACTTCTCCCTGGTAGCAAATAACTCATCAGGTTATGAACGATAAACATATGCAAGTTTAATTTCTGGAGTACAGAAAACATATGATAAAATGAATCTGTATATCATATCCTGGCTTTTAAAAACTTCAAATGTGTTTAGAAGAGCTAGATGATTAGTGTAAATGCATGGTTACATAAAAATAATCTCAAGCACATACGCTGGGTTAATTTTTTCTAGTTGTCAGTTAGGGAAGTATACGTAAAATAGGCAGGTCGTAATAGGTTTGACACTCAAATAATTACATAATAACTATTAGTTAGCATCTATCCAAAAACTAAAGAATATTTATTGTATTAAAACAAGGACTAATCAATTGTAATAAGCAGATCCCAATACACCCATAATGCCGGTCCACATGGATTGGGCCATCCTGATTCTTGACAATACTTATCTCCATTTTTTTTAATTCTAAAAATACTTTAGGAATTAAATCCGAATTATAAATTTTTATTGTTAAACATAATAATCGTATTTTGAAAAAGCAATTTATGATACATTTGTGCGACTTGCAACGCATTTGACCCAGTAAACTTATTGCACACATTTCCCTTTTGAGCTAGGTTATAACTTTAATTCATTTGATCCATTGAAGATGATATCAACACATATTATATATGTGTCACATTCATCACCTCTCGCTCTCAGTAATGGTACACTAATCAACGCAATGGCAAGGAAATCACCTAATAAGCTTCTCTATGCGTGCTCCAAACGTCTCAACGGTGAGAGCATCGAACTTTCTGCGGTCAATGACAACCCTCAGGTCATCAAGACAAGTTAACAAATATGCCAAAGAGCGGTCATCATCTAAGGGCGTGTTTCCGGCACATCGAGCTATATCAGCCAGTTCATTCATCTACACATAAAAAGAAATTCCAGCATGAAAATGATAATTGTATACAGCAAAAGAGAACACACACATATCATTCAAATATTGAAGTAAACACATCTATATGCTATGCCAGCTAATTTAACGCATGAAAAGAAAAGATCAGAGGGGAAACTCATCCACACACACAGTAGAGCTATCAAAAAAATTTGCACACAGCCGTTCAAAAAATAAAAAAAAAATTGCACACAGCTGCTATATTGAACATTTGGACATATAGAAATCTCTAAATAATTCAAGCAACTAGAAGATAAATGAATAATCCCTAATTTATGGATATGCACATATCAGGATGAAATGATGAACAGCTCAACCATTAACGAAGGGAAATGTAGTTTGCATATATTAAGAATGGAAAACTTGTATGCAAAGAAACACCTATCATTATTTATTGTATTAAACAAACTTAATACTGAGCATTGACAAATATTTGGGACCAGGTAAGCGAATACTTTTACGATAAGCTAATGTGATGTTCTGCCCCGGAAATAGAACAATGTGCTTGTGTGCACTGCCTGATAACAAACGGTTAACTGGCAATCTATTGCATTAAACAGATTGATAATATAAACTAATTTCATTAAAAGAAATGCTATGCTAAAAGGAGATAAATCTGTAAGTCTATCGGTCATCTTTTAAATAATTGGACTTATGTACGATTCCATAGAGTAATGTGAACTTTGTGCACTGGGTTCATGGGTATAGCAACTTACACTCACCTTAGGGGAAACAGAATAATGCATTGCTACAAAACTTTATATGGACAGATCACTACGGCAAGATTGTATACATCTTACCTCCCCCATACCCCCGCTCCGGTAGGGATTGGGTACTGTTGTTGTATCACTACGGCAGTATGTATCAGCTAACATGTAAAAAAATTAGGGGATACATGTTTAGGGTCTGATCAACGTCAGATACAATAAAATTGACATTCCAGTATGGTTGGCAAACTATTTTTCTTTTGACTTTCTCATCATAGTGTCAAAAGCATGTTATATAAAGATGTGAGGTATATGCTTTAGATAAACAACATTCTTAATTGCTAGTCCCCATCTGAAATTTCTTAAATGTGATGTCGGGTGTTCAAGCCTTGCTAGAAAGAATTGGCTTTGTGACTGCTAACAAAAGAAGGGTTGTCATAAGAGCATCTCCAATGTTTGCACCAAATGAACCTTTTACACTAAATCTAGTGTAAAAGTAAAGAAGAAGAAAAAGAAAAGAAGAAAAGATCCTCTCCAATCCTAACACTAAAGAATACATTAACCTCAATGAGGTGGTAAAGCTCGCCTTATACTAGATTATATTTAATGTAACACTGTTCATCACACTAAAACCTCAATATCTTTTATTTTTAACACTTTGAGTCAGTATAGTTTCACTTTACACCCATACTAATAATTAAGTGAATCGATAAAATTGCAACATATCTAACACAAAATCAAGAGTTTTCTTTTTAAAATCTTCAAAATGAACCAAAAATGAATAAATGTGATATAAAATATTTGTATATATTGTTACCGATAAGTATTTAAGATTATAAAATAATTAAATAATTAAATTATTGAAATATATTCTTTTAGCATGTATATTAAAGGTAACTTGAAAATTTTAAGAGTAAACTTTGGCGCAAACTTTTTTTAGTATAAGGATATACCAGAAAGATTTGTTCTTTACACTAGACTTGGTGTCTACATTGAAGAATAGTTAGGCATATCCAATCTTGATTCTTGGCTTTCTGAACTGTTCGGGCCTAAGTGATCAGATTTTCAAAGCTACCCATCTATCCCTAACTTTTAGTCAGTTTATTGCAGCTCTTACCTGATTCTGATATGGCACATCTTAACACCCCATAAAAACGAATAGTTAATACAGTAAACAGATGAACACAATACACAAAACTTATGTTTCACAGAAAGAACGTAGGTGCTTATTAATGCATGATTATAAGCAGTTAGTTTGGAAATGCTTCGAACTACCTGCGGAAGATCATCATGTTCTGAGTAAGCACCCTTTCCTGCCAATAACAAGTCTATCTGGCTGGTCCTAGGTGTCATCAATGGGGACCTAGGAGTCATGCTACCAGCAGATGACGTTGTCATTCCTTGATCAGACTTGGGACCAAAACGAGTCCTACATGACATGGATGGCAGACCTTTAAGATCCTCCATGGAAACAGAATTATCAGATTCAGGTAAACAGTCGAGCATATCCTCAGAACCTCTTCGAGACAAATCGCTTAGCTTTGGAGACATGGGATCACCCTCTTCATTAACGCTCGAATTCGATACTTTAGCACCATCCGGGCTTCTAGCAACATGCTGATAATCCTTTTGTGAAATTGATTCCATTAATTTCTCCAGAGTCTCAGCAACTCTAACAAGCCGTTCATCTACACGTAAACCCGTTTGATCACATCGATCAGCAATTGCACAAACTCTAGAATGATCTTCCACATGTAACGTAGGAACCTCCTCCTCACAAATCCTACAAATTATTGAACTTTCATCGGTTATATTCGGTTGATCCCCCCATCCCCATGAGACTCGATGTTGATGCTTAAAAGGAGTGCTAGATTGTGCAAGCGGGTCCTTTACTGGCTCGGGAGGTTTCATAGCAGTCAAATCCACTTCACGAGCTACTGTTTGTATATTATCATTTGTTTGTTTCACCATAACTTCTTCTTTTGGACTTTTTCCTACCGGAGATGGAAATGGCTTCCAAGATGCCATTCGGTCTCGTCCGGAGGGGGACACAGAGTTTTTTATTGTTTCTAAGGGAGGTGAAGTTAGAATATTATCAGGTTTTAAGGCCTTTTCTTTTTTCAGATCCACGGGGGGTATTCCATGCTGTTCCTCACTGAAGAATTTCCTTGTTGATGTTGCTTTCGATCCTTTGGAAGCACCAGGAATATGCTTATCTGCAGAATGCAGTGATTGGCGAAGTTGAAGAACAAGTTCATCTTCGGCTAACCCGCTTTCTTTGTGGAATTGTAGGAGTCGAGTACATCTGGTGAGTATAAAAAGCATACGGGTATGAAGCTGCTTTAAAATGCCCATTGGAAGCTCTTGACGTTTATCATCAAGTTCTTGAACAATGCCTTCACATTGCAACCAAAACTCTCCAGGTGATGTCATCGCACACCTCTGAGCTAATACAAGTAGGTCCTCTAAATTCTCTTGCCATTGTGGCTGACTTTCGGCATTCTTCTCCAGAATGCCAAGCAGATCTCCAGCAAATATATGGAGATCAGCATCTACTTCTTCCTTTGCTTTGTCAAACTTACCCCGTATCATTGACAAAACCTCCTGCTCAGTGAAAATAATATAATAGTAAAGAAAAAAAAAAATTAGCCGGGTGAAGAAAATATATTAGATAGATGTGGCACTTTGGATCCATTTACATATAAAAGGGTCTATTGGTTTTGCTTAATCTGTAAATGGTCAAACAAGTAAAATTAAGATAACTAGCTCAAAACAAAATGGGCCAAAAGGTTCGAACGGGTCAAAAGTAGCGGTAAGCGACTAAGCATACTTTCATTCTATATGATTATTTAAAAAATTAGCGTTGTCACACTAATATCTATAAAAAAATCCAAGTTATTACAAAAAAAATGGTTTGGGTTATCATGGCCCGAACTGAGTGATATGACCCATACCAAAAAGTTGCCCCTTTTTCCAAACCCATTCTGACCCAGTGACCCGTCACAGATCTGTAAAAATAGTAAAAGGATAAGTATACCTCTACATTATTTAAACCACGGGGCTTCCAAAGTGGATAAGGTCGTACGCCTTTCGAATTCAACTCATGGGAGAAACTTTTGATGTCTGTGGGATATCTCTTTCTGGGTGCACTTGTAACTCGAAGTATAGCTTGAAAGCGGGGTGATTCAGATTCCTTGGGATTCTCACAGTCATATGATGTCTAGAAAGACAGAAACTGATGTTTCAGTTACAGATCATAGAGAGCTGAAATCTGATATAAAAGAAATAGAACTGTTTATCTAAAGTCCAAAAGAAAAAATACCTTCATCTCTGGAGTACAAATATCTGAACTCCTCAAGTTTCCAGAATACCCCCTTGACTTAAGACGCCCTATCAAGGTAATTGTTTAACCAAAATGTCTATACATTGACAAAATATGAGACCACTTTGTCCCAAAGACTACCAGAAATGGAAAAGATTTCATATTTATTTAACCTACTTCAAAGAATATACAATCCAAATCAAAGAAACCAAGTATTCTTTTGTAACCGTTAAGAGATTAATATAAAACACTGATAGTTGTGGCCTAAACATCTATTCTTGTCCTAACCCAACAAAAAACAAAAGAAAAAGGTGTTGAAAATCGATATTTCCGGTCTTTTGAATCAATGAAACATCGAATGTATTCTGGATATGTATGAAAACCGCATCATATCAAAATCACAACTTTCATAGTGTTTACATAATCTAAATGGTTATTACTTCATATCCTTTAACTCTTATATCAGAAAAATTAATTATGGCCTTTGGAAACATCTTTATAAACACATCAAGGGGTATATAACAACAAAGGAAGACATGAAAGCAAATGTGAGGAACTAACTACTATTGTTAGTTTACATCAATTCTAAAAACTTCTTCAATCATAATGTTCCGCCAATTAATTATCGTTTTACTAGAAATTCGGTAATATCAAATCAATTGTTTTATTGGTGCCTGGTTTGCTTGTGTCATCTTAGACAGTAAATAGATGAGCAATACTAATTATGGAATTCCATACATAAACATCATGATGCATTTAAAATCATGCAGATTCTCGATCTTCAATTAAACAAGTAATACATTATCTATTAAAAGTGGCAACTGCTTACCGTCTTGTCTATTATTCGGATAACTCAAATCCAAGTTAGAATATACTCTAACACAATTTCACTATATATATATATACACACACACACACACACACACGTTTTTCTACCGTCAAATACTCGCACACAAATGTCCATGTTAGGAGTTAAAACCACAACCTATGGTTAGGGGGATGCCATTTAGTACGATTTACACAACAGCCTATTGGTGACTTCAGTACATTCCTATAAAGTCAAATACCATTGCACAATAACTTGAGTGTTGTCCCTAGGGGTTGTTTGGCTCTACTACCTCTATTTAACATTAACTTGGCGAGCAGAATCAAACGGGGTTTTCTTTCTAATAATACCTTAAAAATACATACCTACATTCAAAACTCTAAACCTAACATTACAAATATACAAGAAAACAAACACCATGCCATAAAAAAATCGGAAATTTACCAGCTTCAGATGAAGACTCTCCATTTCGTAAAGGAGACCGCCCTAACGGCAACCCTTTATTCGCCAAATCTGAACTAGCACTACTGCTACTAGTACTAGTACCAACATTATCAGTCCACGAAGAAGCCGCCTTATCACTCAAAGATTCAATCTTTTTCTTATCACCAACAAGACCCATCTTTTTAATCCCAACCCCATCACTATTTTTCGCTTTCGAAAGATTACTAGCCCCAATCGAAGAAGACCCCCCTTTACCATTACTATCTCTATTAAACCCAAGAAAGCTTTCTGGGGCAAATGGTCCGGATCTAGTCTTGATCCTATTCAAACCCAATGAAGATGCCAATATTGGTGACACAGCAACAACCTCTGGTTTTCGAGTAGTCGAACCAGGGGGTTTCGAGGTAATCGGAACCTGGGTTGTCGTTGTTGTTGTTGGAACATCTTTCTTGATTTGGGTTTTTGAAATTGAAGATTTTGGGGGATGTTGTTGTTGTTGTTTCTTTTTATAATGATGATCAGATCTAATTGGGGAATTAGAATTAGAAGTTGGACTATTGGATCCTTCAGGGCTTGATGTTCCTGATGATGATGATTTCTTTGATGAAAAGAATCTGCCTTTGAATACCATTTTTACTGTTTTGATGTTGTGTTATTAAGTGTTGGTGGGGTTTATCAGAGGTCAAAGATCTAGCAATAAATATATAGATATATTTATGTGTGTATGTATATGAAACTGCTGGTGTTATGTTGTTTTATTATTAGTATTATTATTATTATTATTATTTTATTTTTTTGAACATTGACAAAATTATTATACTTTTATAACAAGGATATATGTACATGTACAGATCAGCATCCACATCAGTTTTTTTAATGACGTGGCAAGCCTACGTGGCACTTAACGGAGGTTTGCCGTTAAAAAGTAACGATGTTACCTTTATTG
>JAOXNX010000001.1:7404293-7421917 GCA_028566075.1 Solidago caesia | reverse complement strand
GAATACAAAAGATTTCACTAAGTGTTCATCTATCAGATTGTCATCACCAAATCTATACAAAACATTGGGACTCAACATATATATCTATACATACAAATACCGCCGTCGTCTCCGTCTTTTGCAATCGCCATAACCACCGTCCCACCACCACCATCATCATCTTCTCTATATCTCCACATCGATACATCACCACCAGTGGCGGAGCCAATGAACAACAAGGGTGGTCATTGCCCCACCCTCAACCCTTTTTTTAAGTAATCTTTTCTCTATTTTTTAAAAATTTTCATTAGTTCCGTCAAGTTAAATATTGTAGGGATTTAAAACAGAGCTTCCATGTGCTTTAATGGAAGTTTATACAAATGGATGTAAAGGGTGATGAAGAAGACAGCCCAAAGGAAATAACTTTTAGGTTTTTATTACTGTTTGACACCCTTTATTTTTTAAGACTTTCATTCTTCTCCTCTATTTTATAATTTATCATTTAAGCTATAACTTTGAATAAGTAATAGTACCAACCGTTCTTACAAAAAATACAGTACACTATCGGTATGTTTAGAAAAAAAAAATTAGGCCCCCCACCTCGTAAGTTTCTGGATCCGCCACTGATCACCACCACCACCATATCTCTATATCTCTTTTCTGACCCAACCCGAATGACCGGAACTGAAACACAAACGATGATGTTTCAATAATGAACGGGGGTGAACCAATTACAACAAAACAACATCTAAGATAGATTTGGGGGTTGATGGTGAAGTGATAAAGGGTTGAGAGAGACGACGGTGGAGGATGAAATGATAAAGGATTGAATCTTAGATTTTTTATTTGTGAATTTGTTTTTGACAAATGTTTGATTTGGTTTTGATTTGTGAATCTTCAATAATATATATATATATATATATATATAGATATATAGATATATAGATACATAATAGATATAGATAAGTTGAAAGATGATTTGGATAGATGGATTTAGATGAAAGATACATAATATATATGTATAGATATAGATATAGATATAAACAGATACATAATATATATATATATATAGATAGATTGAAAAAAAGAAAACAAAATCAAGTTTAGTTTTTAGATGTGGAAAATGATCATATTACCCTCAAGTGAGAGGCACGCGAGGATTTTAACGAATGAGAGATAACGGACGTCAACTTAAATGATCAAACACGAACCTTATCCACCTATAAAGGACTGCCATTGATGTTTTTGAAGCACATGGATGAAACGTGACTTTTTGGGTAAACCACATAGACGTTTTATGTCGATAACTCCATCTTTTTATTTTCTAGGGTTGGATTAAAAACCAATATTTTATCTATAAATAACCCATCTATAATCTATATCCCTTATAAAGCACGGACTTTTTTGGCCGAAAAATAAGTTTCAACAATTCACAATATGTTATGCATGATGTATAATCAAATAAAGTCATTTTTAGGTTACATCTTTTTTTTTGGTAACATCTTTTTAATCATTACTATGTACTTAATCACTAAATAATAAAATCTATAATTAATTTTGGGTCAAAATTTATTTACTAGAAAAATATCCGCGCGATGCGACGGATTTTAATCTTGAAGTTGCTTTTATATTGGTGTTGGTTAACCTTACTAAAACCAAATCATTTGGAATAAATTTTGATGAATGGTATATATATATATATATATAAAACCTGTTTGCGACAATCTTGTAACATGTCAAAAAATTGAACATAGGCCATATGCATTTGAAATAATTTATCCCTTATTGTGTATTGATAACTTACCTTATATAGGAAGTTCTTAAATTTTTCAAATTTTAAAACACATGTCATATGCATTATAAAGTAGTTAGATAACATCCATATAACCATTATCAATATCTATATCTATAATCTATAACCCTTATATAACATTTAGGCTTTGTTTGTTGAAAATTTAGTTTCAAAAGTTCACAATATGATATGCATGATGTACAATCAAATTAAACCATTTTTAGGTTACAACTTGTTTTTGTAACATATTTTTAATCATTAATATGTTCTTAATCACTAACTAATAAAACATCTATAATTAATTTACATAATATCAAATTCTATAGCCCTTATAAAGCATTTAGGCTTTTTTGATTGAAAATTAAGTTTCAACAATTTACAATATGTTATGCATGATGTAAAATCAAATAAATCCCTTGTTTTTGTAACCTTTTTTAATCATTAATATGTACTTAATCACTAACTAATATAAACATTTATAACTAATTTACATAATATCAAATATAAAAAATATTTTAATGTCAAGTATTTTAAAAAATAATATTTAATGGGTTAGATTAAAAAACAATATTTTATCAATTTTTATATATCTATAACCCTTATCAAATGGTCACACGAAGACTGCAATCCGTTATATGATTGCAAGAATTAATTAACACTTTTGCTATATCAAATGTCAAAAAACCCACCGATGTTCTTATTTGTATAGCCAATTAGTCATTACAACCATATTAACATGAACATGACTCCAAAATAAAATGATTACATAATTTAATTTATATTTCTTCCATTTTTACAAGAAGCAATGGGCATCCTTAAATCATTCTCAACAAGTTAATACATTTTTTATTTTTAAAAAAATAAAGTCGAACAATTGTTAATGTCATTTTTTATTACGTGTAAAGCGAGTGTATGAAAATCAATGCATTTACATTATCGAACTATAAATACTTGTGTATGTTTATAAGTTTCAAACTACTTTAGTTAGAATTTTCTGATGAATTGCTTAAATGCTTAAGTAATAAACTATTTCATACAACATATATTTATATAGACAACCATGTGTTTGTTCGTAAATCCACGTCATGAAAAAATACCGTCACATTTGACCATCGCGTTTTTAAAGATACCGACACGTTGTACGGATACCTTTAAGAAATCATTACCATATAATGCCAATATATCTACGAGTTTTAACCTTAAGGTAAACAAATTTTTTTTTATATAAAAAAAACATGATTCTGGATAAAAACAGCCCGGCAAGCTGTACAGCCCATAAGAAAACTGGACTTAGCCCAACACTCAATAACACTATATAACACAGCATAACCCTACTTCGACTAGGGTTTACAGAGTGTGTAACAGATTTTGAGTGAATCAGCCGCTTAAGAAAAAAACACACACACACGCACCCTCAAATTAGCAGCTATGGTAAATCTTTTTTTTTTTATATATTCATTCACATCTTTTTATTTATATATACCTGTAATTCCAAAAAAAAATGGTTGATTTGATATATGATTATATATATATATATGTATTAATTTGCAGAGTTTGGTAGCAAATGAAGAATTCCAGCATATTCTGCGTGTGCAGAACACAAATGTTGATGGAAAACAAAAGATAATGTTTGCAATGACATCAATCAAAGGTATTGGTCGTCGTTTTGCTAACATTGTTTGCAAGAAAGCTGATGTTGATATGAACAAGAGGTATTCCTTTCTCTCTCTCTTTTTTTTTTCCTTTTCAAATCTTATATATAAAGTTTATATATATATATATATATAATATGTATATGTTTGTTTGTGTGTGTGCTTTTGTAAATATATATATATGTTTGTGATATATTTGTAGAACTAGGATCTATATATATGAGTACATTTGACCCGTGTTCTTTTTACGAAAAATTCTTGCCAATTGAATCTAGAGGAAACCATAGTTAACATATTGCACTTATTACCAAATGTTTTTGAGGCGTTACGAGAGCGTTAGGCTGTCTTATCATAAACTTGCATACATACCCAATAAAACCTCACTAATTTTGTGGAGGAAACACTAGGCGAACAAAGAGGGTCTGCCTTTTATCCTTTTTTTATGTAAGGTCACCTAGAGTAGGTTGAAGATCGGCTAGATTGCCAAGACACATGTTGAAGTGTTTTGATACTTGGTGTTTTCGTTTATATTAGAGGAACCGTACTTTTTTTTAGCTGGTTGAGTGTTGCTTATTTTTAAGCCATACATGAAAAATATCAAACCTGAGACAAACACCCTTATTGAATTGTAAAGGGAACACGAGGCGGACAAAGAGGGCGTGTCTTTTAGCCTCCTTCTGTAAGATCACCACCTAGAGTAGGCTGAGATGGGTTGAAGATCGGCTGGATTGCCATGAAGTGTTTTGATACTTGGCGTGTTTTCGCTTATATTAGAGAAATCGTATTTTTTTTAGTTTTTTTAGCTGGTTGAGTGATGCTTATTTTTAAGCCATACATAAAAAATATCAAACCAAGACAAACATCCCCAAGGAATTGTTAAATGCTATTCTGTATTGTGATATTGTTTATTAATTTTTTTTTCATTGTCTGAATACCACTCTCCGGTTTGTGTATGCATATGGCTATTGTTTGTGTATTATTTTTCTGATTGTTGAGCTAAATAGGGCTATTTCAATGTTGATGATTAAATACTTTTTGGAAAATAATACGTGGAGCATTGTATTGATTATGTTATTTGAACTGCCTGAAGTTTTCATTAAGAATGTTTCTCATTTAATGGTTTTGAAATTCTATGTTCCATGTTCGACTAGCTTGTAATTTGACGGGGGATCTTTTTACCATCTTGTATTTTGATGCTATGTTGTGTGTGAGTCTCTTTCTGAAAGATGCATGTATATGGTTCTTTGTCGATGATGAATGCTTTTATATGATCACTAGCACTCTTTTTTTATAAGGCTAAGTTCATCTAACTTTATGACTTCATTAACTTGAATATTTCTGAACATTAATTTGCAGGGCTGGAGAGCTTTCTAATGCTGAGATTGATAATCTCATGACCATTGTTGCCAACCCCCGACAGTTCAAAATCCCAGATTGGTTTCTTAACAGAAAGAAGGATTACAAGGATGGCAAGTACTCTCAAGTCACCTCTAATGCCCTTGACATGAAGCTCAGGGACGATCTTGAGCGATTGAAGAAAATCAGGTATGTCTGTTTTTCATTTTGACAACCAAAGCTAGAGGTTTAATTTTGACCCATTATGTAATGAATGTGTCTGGTCGACCTTGTGTTCTTATAAGTTTGGTTGTTGGTAATATTCAACTCTATTGTTTTTTTAACAGGAACCATCGTGGTCTTCGTCACTACTGGGGTCTGCGAGTACGTGGACAGCACACCAAGACTACTGGTCGTAGGGGCAAGACTGTTGGTGTGTCCAAGAAGCGATAAGCGTGTTCTGTTTTTGTTTTGGTTCTAGAAAACCTTCTTTGAAATATCCTCCACATATCGGCTTAGAATGTAGGGGAGATTTTTATGTTATGGTTTGTACTTTTTTGGATGTTGATGGTGGCAAGTTTCTAGGATTATATATCATGAGTTTGTTTACATTGTGAGTTGCATATCTGTGGATTACGATGCATGTTTAATTAAGGTATTATCTGCTTATATGTTTCTGTGATACCTAGCTGGAAAAAGGGTTAACCTCCTGCGAGTGGGTTATTATTTCTGGATGGTTATAGAAAATATGGTTTAAAGGGAAATGAATGTAACATGAACTGAATATGTGCTACCCCAAACTATCAATGTGTTCAACCATTACGGTTAACACGACATAGCTATATACGATTCAGTTTTTGTATAAAGTCTAAACTATCCGTTTGGACCTTGAAATGTCAAAGTGAACTGAGCGGTTGATGGTTCGTAGAGTTGCCAACCGGCCTCTTGTTAATGAAGATTGAACTGGACGTAAACTGCCAAAATTCGTTTGGCATAAACCTATCCCTGCTATAATGTGTTTGAACTCTTATTTTGATCATGACACAGTTGTGGTATATTCTGATAAATATATGTGTCAAGTTTATCAATTTTCTTTAATAATGATTAAAGTATATATATTATGTCTGTATTAGCACTTGTATATCGGAATCAGCATGACTTAAATTTTACAATTAATTGATATTTATAAGCAAAACGATAGATTCGTTTTGAAAAAAAACAGAAAATGACACGAGACTTCGAATATAATTTGGTACACATAACTTTATTTTTACGTTATATATAACAGCTCAGGGATTTGTCGGATAATTTTACCTTATTAATGGATTAAATTTTAAAAGATTTAACCTTAACCACATTCTAAAATAGTTTTATTTCACAATCAAGTTTTCAGTTTTCACACCAAACAACACTCCCCTAATAAATAAATAAAGTAAGGGTTTTGCTAAACAAAGCCCTAAGGGCTGTATATAAGGTGCATTTAATAGTTGTACATTTACCATAAAATTCAGGGAGTGAGCTTTTGATATGGAAAGTATAACTTTTTTATGCACGTTAAGTGCAGCCCTAAGGGCTGCATTTAGCATTTTCCATAAAGTAAATCGAGTTTTGAAATAATTTGTTTATGTCGTCTTCCTTTTCTGAAAGCATCAATTAAATTTTTATCATCTTTATGTTATTAACTTTCATAAATGATCAATTCAATTAAGTTACTTTAGTAACCTTAATTATATTAAACTAGAAATCATACCCGCACAATGTGCGGTGATAGATGATTTCTTAATTTTTATAATATTTGTAAATTTCAGTTACGACACTCCACAAGAGGTGACGACGAACAGCTTTGTCGACCGCTTACTCCGACTTTGGGTTGTCCAAAACACATGTATATAATTGTGTTTGTTATTAGTTGTAAAACATTTATATATAAATGATTAAGTAAATAAAATACAAAAATAATATAAATACGGAAATGTTAAAAAATTCAAAATTTAAGACATTATCCATATGCTTTATAAAGTAGTATAGATAATCATGGTATGTACATAAATATACATATACTTTATCTTGCCTAACGGTAAAACGTTTTTATAAGTTATATTGTAAGATAAATGTTTTTATATTAAAATAATTATACCCTTATTAACCTTTAATAAAAATGTAATTAACATTTATAATTAAAGTGTTTAAACATGTTTTTAACAATTGTTTATATTCATAGACACTTATCCATTTTAGTAAGACATTTTTATGTAGTTAAGTTTATATAAAAACTTTTTATTATGTATTTTTCTTGTAAAAGTGACTTGACAAGCATGCTAACAACAATAATATAAACTTAAATTTATAAGATTCAAATAGGTTTAGTGTTCTTGCTAACAAAAAGGTTTGGAGAATTGGAAGGAAGAAAAGATCAAAGTCTCTTGGAGATGAAGAACACCAACACCTTCTAGACCCAAAATCCTATATTTAGCTTGATTGATCTTCTTAGAAACTTGTTAATGGCTGAGATGATATGAAGATTAACACAAGAAAACACTTGAACAAAGACCCATAGCTCTTGAAGAGCTTCAAAGACAGTTTTTACTGAGAGACATAATCGTGTCTACGGTTCCTCTAAAGCTAGTATCTAAAGCTAGTAACGATGAAGTTCAAGAAGAAAATAACAGGGACGAGCATTTTAGAAGCTTGGAAGATTCCTAAGACATAGCTGGCGAGCGTCTACTCTTCTACATATTAGGATTATTGATTTCATTTTGTAATTCTATTATGTATTGTCTTTTTGGTTAGCTTATCAGCATGTTTAACATATATGTGGCATGTCACATATATGAATTAATGTAGCAACACAGCTACATTAATTCAAAGTGAATCGGGGTATCCTTTACCCAAAAAATTCAAAGAGAGTTTTTACTTCCTTGAATCCTCCTTTTATTGTAAGAAACTTTAAGAAAGATAGAATGATTGTTGGGTGTGAATGGAAATGAAGGATAAGGGCTCTATTTATCGACAATGGATGGCATGGTGGTTGTGATGGTTGTGTTGTGATGACGTGAGGGCGGGAGGGAGGGAGGAGGAGGTCAAGTGTCAAGCTTTCAAGTCTTGTAGATTGATGATGGGGATCTATGGTGATTCATGATGGAGGTGATTGAGATTTGAGAAGGTAACCCAAACACAATACACTAGCTAGAAGTGCTCTGTCGATTCGTTTACGACCATAACTATTTTCATTAGATCCATTATACTTTAGAGTTAACAAAATTACATATCAGGATATCACAATGGATGTCATAAGGCGTAAATTTAACACGAAGAGGTCCTGAAAATTATGTCAGTACAAAGTGTAAGATCAACAGTGCAGAATCTATAATACTATTTGCCCTTGATATATGATTTCTCTAATGAAGTAATAGAAAGCTCTCGACGAGAATAACCGTATTAATTATAAATTAATTCATCTCCAGATCATTTCATAAAATTAATATAAAGGGGAAATGATAAACATGGCGATTAAGGCACTTAAAAGGTTATTAACATACATATAGAAGATTATACATTACTCTCTGTCTCTCTACCACCAGCATCTCACAGATTACATAATTGCTTATAACCCACATTTATTTACACTTGAACCAAAAAGTACATGTAAGTTGCCAACCGAAACAAAATAAATGTAAGAAACAAGTCGGGACAGTAAAATATATCTTATTAAACGTAAAAATTCCGAAAGAAATAAGATGAGTTACATCACATTTCATTTCATAACTATACAATAATCCGCAGGCATTTATTCATGCATTACATGATCAACATGCACAAAGTAAAACTCAGAATGGGAACCGCGAGCCGCATACCACTTTTAAGAGCTATTGCCAGTAGCCTTCGCCAAGGAAGTAAAACTGAACCTGTAAGCAAGATAACGACTGTTTACAACATACAAAAAAGAAAAGAGAAGGTTGACGTAACAGCATAAGAGGTGATAATTTGGGACATTACCTATACCTGGGTAACATGGGTTGCTCTAGATTATGCTATATTTCAAAACGGTGTCAAATGAGATAGGTTAAAAGATCGACTAAAATGAAACAATTTGGAGAGCTCAAAGTCATCACAAGTGTATTCAAATGCATAAAGCCTCCTATATCGATTTATATAGGGAGTGACAGACATCACGTTTTGAAAGTGAATATGTTATATGGAATTCTTGTAATCATATTGTTGGACATAGTGACAATGAGCTCTTGGTCTAGTGGTCCAAGGAGGAGGTGAGAGGCTTTGCCTTTGTGGAGGTCCCGGGTTCAAATCCAAGAATTGGCATTTAATTACTAACTTGGGGAAAACTAACTGCTAACAACTAACATTTGCTGCTTCAAAAAAAAATTGGACATAATGCATTAATGTGGTTCTAGTTTTTTAAGTTAATATACTCACATGACTGGTTCTTGATGGGTTTGGCAAAGTCTGATTATTTAACGAGTTAATAGGTAACTAATCAGATTATTGATTATACAAAACTGATTATTGATTTATCGGACACCTGACTAAATCAGATAAGCAGAACCAGTTATATACCCTAACACTTGAAACTGATATAAGAACAAGAAAACATTGTAATCAGGTAATCACTTTCAAAACAGTCAAAAACACCTTTTTAGGTAAGTTGTAATATTATTATTTTATAACACAGTTTTTGTAATCACACTTTAACAGTTGATGATTTATAGAATTCAAGAAATAAAACACAAAAGTACACATTGGCCGTTAGAACATCTTTCTTTTTACTGTTAAGGGATTTTCATCCGCAAGTTCTCCTAATATTTACTCTTAAGGGGGCTCCCTATTGAGCTAAATGTCAACATTCCATTGTTTTCTCTAACATACAAATTGGCTTCTTCTGTGAGAGGGGGTATACAAATTGGCTACCATAAAATCAGATAAAAATAAGCTAACATCAACAAGGAATGCGTATATAAATAATTACCTGATAATTGGCTTCTTCTGTGACGCGGCTGTAGCATGAGTAACTCTCGGCAAGGCCACATCAAGTTCAGAAGCCTTTATAGAAAGTCAAGAATGAAAAGAATGTCAGGTGTTGAACAGATAAACTAAATTCATTTTAAGCTTGGTTATAGTGACGATCTAATCTAGAACGCAACATATACAATATCACTTATGTATTGTACTTTTCCAAATTCTTTCATCTCATGTTACACATATCAGAGATTTAACTAGAAATACTAAATATAAATACTAGTCAAAACCTACTACCACTCATTAATCCTCTGTAAGTTTACTCATTGAGCATAAAATGAGTAAGGGGTCAAAACCTACTACCAATCCATCAATAGATGAAGTGGTACCGCCATCATGTGACCACATGGGCCCATAGATGAAGTCTGCAGGTCACAGGTTCAAAACTTGCCAAAGGCAAGTGGAGAAACTATATCGTGTGATCCATGTGTGAGGATGATGACTTACCGGGCATGAGTTCTATGCGGTATGCGCTCTGGGTACCAAGACGGCACATGGGAACAGAGAGTTCCCACCCATTTACCCTTTTTTTTTTCTCTCATTGAGAATAAAATGCGTGTTCAGTAAGGGGGCTTCCTAAAGCACTAGTCAATGAGATTAACACCTACACTTTGTGCAGCAATAAGGTTTCCACGAACACTATTATTAATACGTAGATACATAGACACACACACACATTTATGGAGTTTCACACAATAACTAGTGTTTGCTAGAGGTAGACCCATTTATTTATAAATGGCACGATTTGGGTTACACTTCGCACCTCTAAAAGCCCTCTGTAATTCACAAGGACAATGCTATGGTAAATAACACTAAAAATGTGTATATATACAAATAAAGCAGCATGCAACCACTAGCATAAGGATAGTACTTTAAATGGTGTAAATGGTTGATGTTCAAGAAAGGTTGTACACAATAGGAATCAAATACCCCAGAAATAAAACTTGAAGAAGTAGCTTACGGATAAATGACATATTACCAACAACTAACCTCAAGCTCTTCTAAGCCCCCATTCAACTGCAAACTAGAAGAACCGGTTGCATTACTAATCTTCATAGAACTAGCTACTTCTTTAGAGGGTGAAGATCCCATGTCAATTCGTTTGGCAGTATTACCTAGGATTTTATCTTGACTATTATTATTATCAAGTTCTTCTACCTCAAGTTCTTGTGGATAACTTTGGTGGGATTCATATGGACCGGACATTAACTTCTCAATTGCAAGCTTCTCTGCATCTCTAGAGCTAGAGGTTATTGGGACACTGATATCATCATTGTTTTGGGACATCTCATTATTATAACCAGATGTCCCTACTTGCTCAGTTCCACTGATGGCTTCAGCACCACCTGGTGAAGAAGTAACATTAGAAGGATCACCAACACAAAGACTCTTGTTTTCTAAGACTTCATTTATTACGAGCTTGGAATCCGTCTTAGTTAACATATGATCCTCCGCCCATTTTCGTTTCTTTGTATCATTGGGTCCATCAACAACATTAACATCAGCAGAGGTTCCCGTGTCCATACTGACACTGCTGGCAGCACTTGTTTCTGGGAGCTGCCTTCTGCCTACATTCACTCTAGCAGGCCGTGAGGGTCGTATACCACCAGGAAAAACAAAAGCAGGAATGTCTTTCCGCTTTATATGGGTTACGTTTATCTCCATTCCAGGCTTCCATGATAAATATGAACCCACGCTGGCTTTAAATTCATCAACTGTTAATCGTATATCAAACTGCTTAGCTTCAGTCACAGCAAAACCCTCTTTTCGTTGAAGACCTAAGAAGTAACTGCAGCGAAATGGGTTTGACCTGTCTGAAAAGTCCGCTGGATTTGGATGGATTATCAACATTTTCGAGGTGTCTCTCTCAATCTAGTTTAATAGATGCAATAGATGTTACAAATAGAAAGGAAAATAGCCCGAGAGGAAGGCATGAAGCTAAATATATAATGTAGAGGTGGCAAAAAATCAACTACCTACTTATATTTGGGTCGATACGGGTTTGCATTTTATATTTAACGGGACAAATTAAAAGCTTAGCTAGAAATTATATATAAAAGGTAGAGGTGGCAAAAATTCAACCCACTTACTTTTAATGCACAAAACCTCCTTAACCACCGTATTCAAGAAATAATATTATTATAGAAAATTACAATATTTTGCAATCACATGGACACAATAGTCATCAACAAAACTTTTGAGCCAAAAACGTTCCTAGCCAACAAGTTCCTAAGAATTGCCTAGTTTGACCCAACCCTATTTTGACATTGGCCAACCCGTCAATAATGCCCATTTTGCCACATGCAAAGATGATAATGTATCACCTTCATTACAAGGTAGCGCAAGCGAGATACGACCCATCCTTTCCAGTTTAGCATATCATCATCATTCTCTGCAGCAATATCTATCTGCAGATAATTCCTATATGCTTCAAAGAATCGATAAGGCTCAAAAAGTTCAAGCCAATCACCATTATGTAACACCATAGCCTACACCAACAAAATTAAGGATAAGTAACTGCAACTTCATAGCCTAACATACCCACCAAGAAACGAATGGTTTTGTCTATTGAAAATGCAAGGTTAACAAAGCGAACCATACCTCACAGATATCATGACCTCGTTTAAACTCTTCGGTCATTATCACTAAAGTACTTGGTGACACATTATAGCTAGAGTTCATGCTAGGATAAGCTGGAGTAATAATCGGCATTAAATGGAATTTGTCCTTGTGGTTTCTTCTAGGATCCCAAATTTGCAATCCAAGCGAACCTTCCTCAATAGCACACAGCATTACCGGATTAGGCCATCGCCACTGAGTATAGACCTTGAAGAATCGAGAAACCAGCATATTGGGCAATGCATTAGGATACAGTTGGCATATGCGTGCAACAAGCAAAGCCCAGTTAATACCACCTAAAAATCCTACAACCTGAAAAAAAAAGGAGGAAGGGCTTAAACCATAAGATTCATATTTAGCAACTGAACATGACATTTTCGTAATTTGAAGGGTATGTTGTACATTTGAATACACGCCCCGTCGCTTGGCCCAAAACCTCATGCATCTTAAAGTTGTGCGGAAATTCTGCAAATCCAAAAAACAATGCAGAATGAAATAGCAGAAAAAGGGACGAATAATAGCAGAGGCGTTTTTCAGGTGCCAGAGGTGCAAGCCCACAAGGCCCCCAAACTTGTGGGACCTCCAAACTTACCACCAATACTAGTACATATCTAATCCATTAAAATTATAAAGACGACCCGGACCTTAGTATACATAATAATAGAGAAACATGAAAGCAATTTGCCAAAACCTGGATATTGGGTACTAGACGCAGGATCTGGTCAGTAACTCTGCATCCATTGAGACTCCGAACTGTCTGCTCATCTGCATTTTGCAGTATTGAGTCATGAGAAATATCCAAATCCTGCAATGTAGAACTCATTAGCAACCAACCTGTTCAAGTTATTTTCCATTGTTCCCAAAATACTTAATAATATAAAATGCCTATGGTTCAGCACAAATTCTTGCATGGTGCCTATATCATCACCTCATAATGTTTATAATATTGACCGACTTACCTCAGGTATAACCCAAAGTGAAAGTCTTGCATAAAGAAGATCTATTGAAACCCCATTCAACTTGAAGTTCATCACAGGAACATGAGCATCAGGTACAGGATGCATATCTGTTACATCAGGCATCTCGATAAGCATTTTTTTTAGCTCGCCAAAAAAATCTTCCTGTGACATATAATACAACCTTAAGTGAGTTCACTGAGAAACACTCAACAGGGGCAATAAACTTGCATAAAAAGAAACTAAGTAGAACAGATCTTAGTATCTAACCTGTCGATCTGCATGTCTGGGTCCAACACAGAGGGTATCAATGTCTGCACCAGGTCCATGCACCTAATAAATAAAAGATGAGGTGAGGCCAAAAGTAACTTACAAAAGCCTGAATGATAAAAACTACTGATTATTTTAGCTCCAAAGGATTTATTTATTTATTTATTTATTTTAACAAATAGTCAAATGTTATACTTAGACCATATTTGAATCAAATGTTTCAATTTTCTAAAGAATGATTCACATAGGTAAGTATCATCAGGGAGATGAAAGGCGTGATAGATGAATGCCGCACACATAAAGGCATGATTAGTTCAACAAATCTCACTGCACTGACCATAGTAAACTCCTTGTTATACCAAAATAGAGATTTAAACGACCAGGTACAACATAAAAACGATATTTTTAGAGGAACATTTTGTATATTGATTAATAGTAACATATATTGTTATTACAACACACAAAAAACGAGAGTTTAAAGTGATAATTAAACAGAAACATTACTTGTTTACCAATTGAAACTTGCGTTTATAACACAACATTAAAAAATATAGTGCAAACTCCATAGGTGGAAGGTGGAGCATGGAGCATGATGTAAAAATGTGGAATACAACCACCGCCACATAGAAACCCTTCTTTTTATCTAAACTATTACTCGAAAACTGTTCTTTATTAATAAACTACCTCTACCAAAATTCTAAGGGAATAGCACACGAAAGTGTAATAAACTTTACATTTTTGCTATTGTGATCCAACTCTAAAAACCTTTACTGTGTGTATTGAACTCTTAATTTTTCACGATTGATGTACCCGGTCACCTAGATAATAAGTAACCAGTCATTTTCTAAAAAGGGACACACAATAGCAGTAACGAACAAAGTTGGATACACATAATAGCAAAAACGGACAAAATTGGACACATACAATAGCAAAACTGGTAATATCAATATGAAAAAAGTTAACCGCTTCCACATCAAAATAAATACAGAGTCTCATCTAAACTGATACTATCTACATTAAAAGACTCATTCTCAATCCACGGATAGCTATTAGAAAACAAATATTACGCCATATGGTGACATTTGATGAAGATTGTGTAAGATCAAATGTCAAAGCACTAATGAATCAAGACTCCTGCATCTATTTTTCCTACTTAAGTGTACTATGTACAGATCACTGACATGGTTGTATCATGCTTTCTGATTTTTTAATATAATTTCACTAGATATTGCACATGTAAAAAAGCAGAGAATCATTTCAGAAAAAAATTAGCATTTGTTACGGTAAAGAAATTCCTAAATTGATCCATGATAAACAGATGAAAGAAAGTTCAGGCGAAATGATAGCTTCCATCACATAACTCACTGGTAACGAATAAAAAATAAAATGGTTATGTGAATGTGAGTGATAAGGAATCTTCAAATTTCAGTTCTTCTCTAAAAATGAAACTGCATACCGTTCACTGTTAAAACGTTCTATCAAATAGGATCTTGTTCAATTGAGATAAAGTTTGCTAACATCTTTTAAAAATAACAAGATAAGGAAATACAGATATTAACTATCATACCCCGAGACGATAGGATCCAAAGGTGAAAATTTTGGCATTTGCTTCCTGTACAAGCTGTTCATTTAACCCCCTCGCCCGACTCACTTTTTTCACCCAGATTTTCACAATCTGTTGAAAAATTTAACAGCATCAGAGAAACATTAGTAAAACAATCATCAAACAAAGTCAAAAACAACAACTGAACCTGGTCTAGCCGTCCTAAAACCTCTTCCCTGCTTATAGCCTCTTCATGACTCTCATATAATCCCGCATCGGCCAAAAACTAAACAATTAAACAACAAAAAGTAAACTTTCCACTACTTGCTAATAACATCAACAACTACAAAAACTCTTAAACAATTCGTAACCTTTTCAAGTTCGTTAGTCTTGATAACGTCATACTCGGTTGGACCACCCAACGATATAGGCTCGGTAATGCCTAACCTTTGTCCGTTTTTTTGATTATTAAACCCTTGGCTACCCATAAAGGTTCCAAAGTGTTTTTTTCTCAAAAAACTTTATTACTCTGCTTCTAATGAACAAAATTATATCGAAATACGGGGAAATTAACATACACAGAAACGTAACAACACTATAAAATCATCCTTTATGGTTTACAGTATATATATGTCCCAATTCTACAATCATCAACAAAAATTAAAATTATAAAAATAAAAAAGAGAAAAAAATTTCAAAAGAAATAAAAAATTCCTAACAAATATATACTTTCTTTTATTATAGAAATACAAAAATAATACAATTTTTTTCAATAAAAAACCCTAACTGAAACAACTAGAATTTAACTGATTAAGAACCGCCGCCTTCTTTTATGTATCTCTGCGATTGATTGAAATATCTGGAAAATAAAATAAAATAAAGATATAAATAAATTGTTAGATAATTAAATTATA
This sequence comes from Solidago caesia, assembly GCA_028566075.1. Classification (NCBI taxonomy): domain Eukaryota; kingdom Viridiplantae; phylum Streptophyta; class Magnoliopsida; order Asterales; family Asteraceae; genus Solidago; species Solidago caesia. The sequence continues at coordinate 7,405,826 of JAOXNX010000001.1, read as the reverse complement.
GATAAATAAAAAAAAATATAAATTAATCGGAGGTGTAAATTGCGACGGATGAAGCTACCAAGAATCTGCTGCGGCGGCGATTGAATTGGTAAGAACGACGTCGGTTTGTGCGAATTGTGGAGGAAGGGGGATAAACAACGACTGTCTTTTTATTCCGGCCAACCAAAAATAAAAGGAATGATTATCATCTGTATGTATTTGCCTTTTTAACATTATTTACTATTTAATTATTAATATATTAATTAATTAACTAGATTATCGTCTCCATAATATTTGATAAACTCATAAAATAATTAACAACATGTAAATGTAAATGTTATATAATATTATACATAGATAAAATATTTAATATAACATCGCCTTTTTATTTTATTATTTTCTATAAAATTTAATAGTTCAAGCTTAAGTAATATTGCTGCCACCCATGAATACGTAAATAAACTCATAAAAAAAAGTACGTGGATAAACTCATAAATAAATACGTTTATAAACTCATAAAAAAAATATGGGCTATTAAATTTAATAGAAAATAATAAAATAAAAAAGCAATGTTTAATTAAATATTTTATCCATGTATGATATTATATAACATTTACATGTTGTTAACTTTTTTTATGAGTTTATCCACATATTTTTTTTAAAACATTTACATGTTGTTAGCATTTACATGTTAATTTGTTTATGAGTTTATCCACGTATTTTTTGTATGAGTTTATCCATGTATTTTTTTTATGAGTTATCTACGTATTCATCGGTGGCAGCAATATTACTTAATTTTGAACTATTAAATTTAATAGAAAATAATAAAATAAAAAGACGATGTTTTATTAAATATTTTATCTATGTATCAATTTATATAACATTTACATTTTGTTTATTTTTTTATGAGTTTATGCACGTAACCGATTAATCATTAAACAATGATGAATTTCAGTAAAACATATAAGAGCTTGACGCATTTGATATCTCTACCTCAAAGGGTGACAAACTACAATAGTTATGATTGAACAATATCTCCTTATTAAACTAAGATTAATCCAGTAAACAAAGATCCAACGATATACTGTTTCAATTGTATAAAAGTGGGATACAAAATAGTGAATATAAAAGTATATAGTGGATTAAGAACATCCAGATTACATTACTTATAAACAGTAAGAAAGTCCTCACATGACATTCATACAAAAAAATTATAAATCGTGAAGCATCAAACATCATAACTAAATAAATTTGATTGAAAAATACATTTATCATAACATACTTGAGTAAAATTAGGTTGAAGAATTCTTACCTCTATAAGATAAATTATGTAAGTTTCCCTACAAAGTTAATCACCAACCCTCTATATTGGAAAATCCAATAAGCATTCAATTAAAAAATAATCTACATTATTAACCCAGTCCAAACGAACCAATAGCCTAAAACCAAAATGGAACCATAAGAAGAAAATCATGCAAGATACGGTAAACATAGAGTGTATAATCATTATAATATTGTCAAATAAGGAATTATGGCACCTGTTGTTCATAAAAA
>JAOXNX010000001.1:7361222-7373109 GCA_028566075.1 Solidago caesia | reverse complement strand
AGGTCAACAAAGTGTTGTTGCAACTTTATGTTGTATCACTTTAAATGAGGTGGTCTTAAAAGTAAAGCTTTCCTTTTTCAGGGGTGTACGTACCAAATAGTCATTCTTATAGCTACTAATGTAGGGAAAATATTTTTCGTATCGAATCAATTAAAATCAGTCCAATATTTAATCATAGTTAATAGGACAGCCAGACAGGTCGTTCCATCAATATATGCAGAACACTATTTGGCACCAGTGGCGGAGCCGGAATTTTGGGTCAGAGTGTGCCAAATAACTTATTAAATACAAACAAGTACCAAAATACTTAAATATTATACCAAAATATGATGATTGTATGACATTGGGACTTTAAATCTAGGCTAAAACAAATATATCTCTGGTGGATCAAATTAAAAAATACAAAAAAACTAAGCTTATAATCTATTGCAATTAGCTTTGAGGGGTGGGCCATAGCCAACCCTACCCCCCATGTACCTCCGCTCCCTGCTTATTTGCTATGTTCAAGAATAGTATTTATAGATATCAAGTATCAACCGTTACCCAATTGTTGTCTTTTATGAGGTACGAGAAAGGTAAGATATAGACAGTCTTATCTTTATCTAAAGGCAGAGACGGCATATTTTAGATGACCCAAGCAGAGAGTGATGATCGAACTCTTGTCCTATGTTTCTAAAGACAAAAGGGTTTTTAGAATGATCCAACTTTGCTTAAGAACAATATTTATAGATAATGGAATAAAGTATAACAACAAAAATCAAAAAAATATATTACGATTGTAAAGTAATTGTAAGAAGCTTATGTAACATAAATACACATTGAGCAATTTACAACCACATCATTTCCTTCAACTGGTTGAAATCAAAAACCAGATTCCGTTCATTCACATGTGAACATCTCAAATTAACGATCAAACTTGGAAGATAACATGATGTAAAAGCTTACATGCAAATTCATTAAATTTTGTATATTTTTTAGTTGGATGTGTTTTTCAAAGTAGGAATTAGGCTTTGATGAGATAATGACCATAGAAATACTGCTCTAATACCATTGATAGGTGAAAAACATATACAAAATCCAATAACAGGATATAAAAAGGAAGTCCATATTTATACTACATATTTTGATAAACTTACCACAGCATCTAAATTTTATAACTATTTTACAAATGTCTTATGTACAGTTATGGTAAATTTATTAAGATACACAGTATTTTTTTAATTTTTATTTATCAATTCCCATATAAAAAGGCAAATAGAACATGCCTTCAAGTGGGCTAATTTAAACTCATTTTGCTTGTAATCAAACAAAACAAAACCAATATAAAGTAAACAACGCCAATACACAATCCCACGGGTATGCAAGATACGGGAAATGTAGGATGCAGACGGTCATACCCCTGGTCCAAAAAGACTACCAACTAAAAAATGCGTATAAAAGGGGTGATTTCAAAGAAATTCTGTACAATACTAAGATATTTTGGTAGATCGTGGGGTGTATGCAGATATGTACACGCCTCGTACATTTTTAATTATGTATTGATGCATAATATGGACTTCAGAAGATTTTGTTTTGTTATTTGTACTAAAACCAAGATTACATTTACATGCTATAAGCATATATTTTATCTGATAGAAGTTCATAGAGCAAAACTCCACCTGAAAGGAATTTACTCAACTCGATTTTTATTCACGTAACTGGGTCATTTATTTGATTATAATCAACAGCACGAAACCATAACCCTTGATTTCGATAGTGCGTTCCCCGACACTTCAAACTGATTAGAAGAACATTCTTTTATGTGCAAACTACCCTTACATTATAGAAAACATATCATGAGCCGTCAATATGAAATTACGAAGTGAGCTGATCCGGGGGCAAAACTAAGATGTGGTAACACAAAACAAGTAACATGATAAATATTTGGAGATTAATAAACCTCATCTTTCGTATTATAAAGTTCGGAATTTGGACATGGAATGCTAGTATTACCTGGGGCAAAACTGACCTATTTTACACATCTTCTGCTCAGTGTAAACTTGATCCGTCAATGGAAACCCAGAAACACAGAATTACTACATAACCTCGGGATTTCCTTCAAAAGTCTGGCATGGTCCACGAATACCGGTTGCAAGAAACCTGCTTGTGCATCCTTTTTCAGCCAATTTCTACTGATAATATTTAGTTAGCCTATCAGCAGTCATTGCTGCTCTTTTATTGGTTGGCTCTAGAACAAGTGCATATTTGAAATCTGCAGCAGATAGATATACAGCGTGCAAAACTAGTCAGCAAAGGTTGGCAAATGGTAATTATCATGTAGTGTTAAGCCCGACACTAATCAAGTTCTAGAACCATTAGTTTGCTAGCTAGAAGAAGTATTTGCATGCACTTATGTTTGTTCAAAGTAGTACTCCGTGATAATTAAATGTTTACGTGTTTGACAAACTCTAATTATGTATAAGGAATTAATTATCAACAATTCTGTGAGAGAAAAAAAAAGGCCAACTGTTTCACAAAATGGGAATAAAGTTCTCTCCAATTAGATCAAAAGAAGGGATATGTAATAAACGTTATTTTACCTTTGAAAAGCAACGTTTTTAAACCGATTAAGTCACTGATAAATAATCAGAAGCAGAATAAAGTGCTTTCACATTGCTTAGTACTAAAGTGTTTTTTAGAGACATGAGCATGCTTTGCCTTTCAAAAACTTCAACCTTTAAAAACTACGGCTAAAATTTGATAAACATCTACCTTCAATTGCCTCTTTATAGTATCCAAGCATCTCTCGTGCAGTGCCCCTCCGTAAGTAAGCCTTCACATTCTGTAAGACGGTGTAAAAGCGAACAATTCCATCTTAAATCTATATCAACAGCTATGAAAACTTTAATTATATACTGAATGTTTAGAAGTGCAAAAAAGTCGTGTCGTGAAGGTTGGGCACCAATTAAAATGGGCCATTTTTTAGTCATGGTCAAGGCAACCAGCAAATGTGCTCTTGTCATATTTTTAAACTTACATATAATTAAAGTGTTTAATATATTGCAACTAAACTATTAGCAACTTTAGATTTTTTAATACATTACAACTAAACTTTTAGCAACTTTAGATTTTTTAAATCAAACAATTACGTTTCTATGCAATTATAACCAATTGATCATAGGTAAACTGGTACCGCCATCATTCCCTTAGGTCCTCCATGCGAAGCCTTTGAGCGAGGGTGCGAATCTTGCGAGCCTCATACATGAGGGATTTATGGTAAACAAGTGTTTCACCGGCACAGTAGCAATGCGGGTTGTGAGTGGGTACCGCTAAGGTGCCGGGGATCAGAGGGTTCCCCATCTACCCTTTTGTTTTCTATGCAATTATAATAAGCTTTAGGTGAATTTCAACCTGACATCTTTTATTGAACCCATTTGATGTGTCTGGAATAAAGCATAATCACAAATGGACCAATTCATAACTATGTGGGTTGAAATGACTGATGGCTTTTACTTCAATGAAACATGAAATTATATGGCAACTATGCTTCAACTAGTATTATCTTTACAGAGCACAGACAAGAGAAAGCTACCTTTTTATCAAGATCAATTGCTTTGGTACTATCGGCTTCAGCTTGAACGTAACTGAATGCAGCGGGACACAAATAAAACATGTCAGATTATGAACATATCTAATGACTAGAGTTTGCAAAGATATAACAATACCTTCCCAGTTCCAAGTATGCTGCCGCTCGATTATTATAATATGCTGCATTGTTGCAGTTGAGTTTAATGGCATCCGTATAGAACCCAATGGCCTTCTGCCAATTTCTTGATTTGAATGCAATGTTGCCCTATTTAAGGAAATTTGGTTGGAAAATATCAATGAGCAACAGTGTACGAGAGCATTGATTATATAGATAACTACAAAGCTATAGAATGAGTTATGAAAGACGTTGTGACTAGATTTTGTAATGTAAATTATTTTGTTTCATTCAATATCCAACTGTTTAGAACTTTAGATTATAAATTCTATCGATTCAAAATACGTATCAAACAAGTCATATTTTATTCAGAACTGAATAATACAAGTTGTCAAACTATCCATTCAGAACACTTATCAAACAGTTCAGAAGCAAGTCCAAACAGAGACATCGAATCATACAGCACAATATACACTATTTAAGAATACTTCTGCATGAGATCCATAAAGCATTGAGAAGCAGAGAACATGATTTAAAAGAGACAACTATTAGATAACAAGTTTCAGTACTCAATAGTTAAAAGAATGTTACCTTTTCTTTAGCAATGTCAGCAGAGGCTTCCTTGGTGACAACATCATCAGACAATTTTGACTTCCCGACTTCATCGGCCTTCTTTAGGAGAGATGCATGCATAGTCTGTAGTGTATCTAGTAGAAAACGATCACCCCCGTGTCTTGCTATCAACGACACCGAAACAGGGTAGTTTTGATACAATCCCAAAGGTATTGTGACCTACATTAAGGTGTCAACTGAAGTAAATCAGCAGATTGAGTTCATCAAACTAAACAATCCTAAAGAAAGCCAAAATAAAAGGCCACACAACAAAACACCAAAACATAGAATCTTGAAACAAGAGAAGAGAGCACAAGCCAGACTATATTTGGTGTCAACTAGATTAATAAATCTGAAGGCAGGGCAATATCAAATGTCACAAAAAAAAAACACCAAAACATAGAATCTTGAAACAGGAGTAGAAAGTACAAACCAGGGCTATATTTGGTGTCTACTAGAATATATTAGATATTAGTTTAGGTTTAAAACAAAATTTCAGGTAGCAATTTATCGGCGGCTCGGGCAAGTTGAATAACAGGTCCAAAAGGGGTAATTCTTGGTACGGGTCGAAACATGTTGGCCTGGTTTGGTTGACCTGAAACACTTATTGTCATAAACTTTTAAAAAACATATAGTCGGTTGGTGTGTCAAATTGATTACAAAGTATTACATCATTTCACTAAATATCTAATTTCTTTCATAAAATGATTTACAAGGTTTTATGCAATAAAAGTACAATTTTGTCGACTTTCAACGTTTTTCCTCTTTTGCTATTTTTCAGATTACCTATTTGACCCATAATAGATGAAACGTAACCCAAATCGTCCCATTAGTAAGTGCACGAGTCAAGATTGCCACCTCTAGCAAAATGTAGGATTGAGTCAATTTTGGTACAGGTTGAAACACGCTTGAGTTGACTGAAAAAACCTTATTGTATGCCTGATTTTATGATAATTTATGTATTAAATTTAATGCCCAAAAATAATTTATTACAATGATACTTCAAATTACAGAATAGAACAACTTAGTAAGTTGTATGAGTCAAGAATACTATCTGAGTGACTTTCATCCTGGTCGACCCATTTCACCTATTTTCTTTTACACGATGTTTTACTTTTCCCATCTTATCTATTAGAAACTAAATTTAACATAAATCAACCTGTTCACGAATGGGTCAAAATTGCCAACTCATCACTCAAAATATAGCACAGGAACATGTTCTCTTTATGCATTATGCACGGGTTTGTGTTTGTTTTTGCATGTGTGTGAGAGGGAGGGAGGGAGGGAGGGGGGAAAAGAAAGGGTGTGTGTGTGTGTGTATATATATATATATATATATATATAGAGAGAGAGAGAGAGAGAGAGAGAGAGAGATTTTGACCTGACAGCAACCTGACATGCTTGCTAAACCCGTGAGCGAAAATTCGCTCATAAGATAGTCTTCTGATGAAAGCTCTTTGGTACCAACTTTGGGAGGAGGACTAGAAACTGTAGGGATCACAAGCACTCCATCATCCTACACAAGTTATCATCCAATTAATAGCAGAAATGGACACATGCATAGATATTAAATCAATAGCAACAATCAAATGATCACTTAATATAAAGCAATCAATATTTAGAATGCTTAAGCAGTTCAAAAAATAAAACAAAATAAAATTTGGGCGGCTAAATATAAAAGATCAAACAAGATAAATACCTTTAAAAGGGCATTTAGTGCCGATCTCAGCTCGCTTTTAACAGAACGGAAACTTTCAACATCTTTCTCCGATAATTCCAGCCTCTCGTGGACCTGAGCTGAGATAAGAGGATCCAAAGCTGGTTTTGCAGAGCTAATCCATTCAAAGTGATTATGACTAAACTCATGCCTGCATTGAGGAATTTAAACTTATTAAACAAAAATCGATTTTTCTTGATTTGTATGTGTCCTAATGGTTAGATTTCAACTTAGAAACATGGAAGTTAGATTCAATTTTGGCAGTAAAATCCCTATCTAGCTTGGCTCATTCTTGTAGGTTTTTTATAACATATTTTTGTGTTCTTGCATCACGTTTATCATTCGTCCTCAATATTTTTATTTTTTTCTTATCTGCTTGTTACTTCAATGCAAAATATTGTATAATTATACATCCAGCTTTTATCGTTCAATATCATTATAGAACATTCACTAAAAAAATATATATATGAAACAATGTCTCCGTAATTAAGCTAATCCACTTGCAGATTTTAACAGACAGCATTTTGTGGATGAAAAAGCACACAAAAACTTTTTGTTTGGATATATAACTCTACAAATGCAGCATGAACTGTTACAGGCATCAATTCTGACACATTTACTTAGGCTAACGTTTAACCTCTAATAAGGTTGATTGCATAAAAAAACTATAGCTTAAAATAACTTATCAATCAGATCAACAGGCCCTAAGCGTCATTTCATGCATACAACCTCCTAAAAAGCCTTTTATTCACAAATATTGATTACTAATGACATTCCATAACTATCCTGATTATCCTTGCCACATTATTTACAAATAAAACCTTTAAGTGTTAACAGTCAACCTGGCTCATATTCAAATAATAACTAGAACTAACAACTCCAGAATATACAGAGCTATAATAAATAACTAGAACTACCTTCTTAGTAACTGCATAATGTTAGCAAGCGATCGTAAAGAAGAAAACTTGACATCACCATTTGACTTCTTAGAATCAAGTGCTTTCAAGCTTGGAACTTTCGAAGCAATGTAATCACCAAGATTCTGATGCTTCAAAACTTGCTCTGCAAAAACCACTATTTAATAGTTGTACAAAGGAACAACAAGGGTTCACGTCAACATGTGTAACTTTTTTGTACGGGATTGACCTGAATATTTTTTAAGAACTTTATAAAGAACTGATGTGTTGAGTATAACCAACAAATGTATTATTACAATATTAAAATAATTTAATAGGTCGTATGCATTATATATACACTTTGGCCAACTTGCTTGCCCTTAACTTAAAAGCTAAAATGTTACCCACTTGACCTGTTAGAGATCAAACATAACTCGAATCAACCTAGTCACATGTAAATGGGTCAAATCTCCACCTCTAAAAAATGGGAAAGGAAAAAAAAATATATATATATGTGTAGTTAATGTAATAAAAAGAAAAATAAACATACTTCCAAATAGATTCTCAGTTGATCTAATTACCACCTGGGTCAACCGATCAACAGGAATTTTTGATAACTGAAAACAGTCATCAGCAATGATAATATTCCTAGGGTTACGTTGGATTGCAAGTGGCACTTGTAGCAGAACTTGTCCAACACGACGTAATATACTGGGATCCGCGGCAAACCATCCTGAAAAATAATTTACAGAACCAAGTTAAATACTTAAGATGAAGATGATTGATTTTGCTACATTAGAAGCCTACCGCGAAGTAACCTTAAACAAAGCTTCACATAAAAAAATAAACGTGACAAAACAAAATGCCTGGTCGGGTCACCAAGTACTTTTGTATGTGTTATCAGTTAAACCAAAACACTTTTTTCAATAGTAATCTAACATTTCAAATAATGACTACTTAAGGGTTCTGAATATGATAACACACTTTCAGAGACTTTCGACATGTTTCCTTTCGATCAAACTTTTTTTATTTACCTAGTCGACCTGTTAAAGATATATAAATAACCAACATAGACTTGTTCATATAGGTCAAGATTGCCACGTCTACAAAAAAAAAAAGTACCCTAGAACTGAACTACAACAAGTAGATACGCCTCTTAAAAGAATTCAACTTTCAATTGAGAAGAGTGATTTGCCATTTACTTTCCAAGAAATACATTGACAAGATGTAGCTTTCATGAGCACTATTTGATTTCTTTACACATAAAATCCTCATAGCTATATTTTGAAATTACAAGGTCTACTTAATGTTATTAAAAATTAGTCACAAATATAATAGTATTACTTTGGAAAGGCCAGGGCCACTCAAGATTCACAATAGTAATGAAACGCCACTTATCGTTGGAACTGATGTGCATATAGCCACAAAAAACAAATTCAACGTTAGATTAGAGTGCATTTTGCAATAAATATATTCAAGTCAGTATAACCACCAACATATAAGTCATTTTGACGAACAATCAATCACAAGTGACATCCAGACACATATCAATTAGAAAATTAAGATATAAAGAATATGAAAATGTACAAGAATGTGAATCTAATCATGAAACACTAGAGAACCTGTAAAGGATACATCTAACATTATTGCATGCATGTAAAATTTAAAGTTGACTGGAATTCATACCAACAGTATCAAAACTTGTTGAGACAGGAATGATCCCCAAATGGGAAACGAGTCCATACGATGGCCGAAATCCAAGGATGCCACAATGTCCAGCGGGTTGCCTCACCCCACCAACAGTATCAACACCTGTTTCAGATTGTCAGCATCGAGCAGTAGATATTTCTAGCAGACTATACGATTCCAAGTGCTAAAGTAAAATATTTCCAACTCTAAACATACCCAAAGAAAAATTAACAAGTTTGGCAGCAACAGCTACGGCAGCTCCACTGCATGATCCTCCCGGTATCCTTGAATCGGCAACAGGATTGGTCGGTGTACCATAATGTCTATTTTCTCCAGTAATGCTGTACAACACATTCCACGATACACAATATTTTATGGACACAACTAAAAGCAAAGTCAAATTAATATCAAGTGGTGGCAATTTGGACCTGCTTATTTATGGATGGTTGGAGTCGGTTATATGTATATTTACATGTAGCACAAAAATGTATTTTAAAAGTATAAACATCATAACTTATTTTATTCTAATAAGTTGATTATTACTGAAATAATGTTAACTTCTGTAATCTTACTTGACACACAGATTATAAAAATGAAGAATATAAAATCAGGACAAGAAGTGTCTTAAGGTAAACCCAACAAGACTTGCCCCTGTTTAGACACGCACCAAAAAGTTACCCATTACACCTTTTAATAATCTAAAAGCTAGATGGTGTCATGTGGAAAAGAAGTCCATGATGCGATGGAGTTATTAACTAACTGAATTCAAACAGAAAAAAGGGAGCAAATAACTCAGAATCACTAACCCAAATGACATTTCATCCACAACTGTTTTTCCAACACATGTTGCTCCCCCGTCTACAAGTGCTGAAACAACAGGAGATGTCTGTGAAGCAGCTTCATGTGTCCTTTCCCAGTCTGGACAGCCAAACCCAGTTACATACCCATTGATATCAAATCTGTAAAGCATTAATATAACTCTGTCTGTCATACAAATATATATCAATGTGGCCAGTTCCTCCAGATACACGAAAATTAGCATATCACATATTAATTGCAGTTCTTTTATAACTTCAGAGAAGATACTAAGGGCGAGTTTAGCTGCAAAGAACTTTCTAATATTTTCATCTCCAGAAAATATCAACTTTTTGTAAATGAGTTCAGTTGCTTTCGTTTTCCAGTTAAGAAAAAATAAGAAGTTTTCTATATCTCAAAAGATAAAGGAGTCAAAAACTTATAAAACAGATAAATGGGTGTTCTCCTTTCAATGAGAATTGTTCTTTAAATGTCCAACTTGAACACATTTAACTTTATTTAGGTTTTAGTTAGAATTTTCTTCTAGAAAAGTACCTGCAACTAAAAGCACCCTAAGTTTTTCCAAGAAACTTAACGAACTCGTATCTATCTTCAAAATATAAAAAGCTAGAATAACTAAACAAACAGCATCATAGCCACAAACCCAAGTTACAAACAAACGCAAAATAAAGCTAATTTCCGAAAATCAAACAAAGTTCCAGTGTAACTGAACATCAAACTTAATAACTTAATACCTGTTTTCTCACAAACTTAAAATAAAATAAAAAACCCAAATAAGCTTCAATACAATGCAAATATATTCTTTCATTCCCATAACAAACTTTTTTACTAATTTACCCAAAACAAAAAGAGAAAAAATCATTTAGCCATTAACACAAACAACTAAGGTTGTAAACGAACCAAACGTTTACTGAACTGTTCAAATGAACAAACTAATTTTCTTAATGAACAAACATGAACGAAACTTTATGTTCAACTATTCGTTAGTGAACTGTTTATTAACTTAAACAAAAGAACATGAATTCGTTCGTTTCGTCACCGAAACACTTGGTGGGCAAAAAAAATAATACAGCAAAAGGTAAGAAAAACATTATATATAAAAAAAAACTTTTAACTTGCTTACAAAAAATAAATTAAATAGAAACTCATTCAAGCATTAACACAAACACCTGGTGGGCATAAAAAAAATCACAAAAAAAGAGAGAGAAAGAGACAGGGGGCCAAAGGGCATACAAGTCAGAAACAGCAAAAGTGAGGCCAGTGAGGGGATGGGGGGCCTTGGGAGGGGAAGGCTGGGGCGGAGGTAGAAGCTCGAATTTATGAATAAATGCTCCAAAATCAGGTTTAATAGTTTTCTTAAATTTTTTGGCCATTAACATAATTCCGGCTAAACTTAAACCAAACAATACCCATAGATTAGGTGATGATGATGATGCCATCTATCTATCTGGGTATAGATATAGAATTATGGGAACCTGTATGTATAGGTTATGGTTAGTTGGTTGGTTGGTTTGTTCAAGGAAGAATTTTTGATAAGAGGATAACACTGGAAGGAAGGTGAGTTGAACGAGAAAGAGACCTAAGACTATCCGACCCGACCCAGCCCACCTTATTAAAAAGGAGCCCATATTCGTATCAAAGTTTTTTTTTTTAATGTGCCTCATGCCCTCATGAATAGCTGTGAGCGTAAAAACCGGGTTGAGAAAACCCGGTTCCGAAAAACCAGACCCGACCCGATAATAAACCGGTTTTTGAGAAACCGGTTTCAGTTTTTTGAGAAACCGCCGGTTTAAAACCGGGTTGAGATTCTAGCCGTTGAGACCGGTTCAGAACCGGTTTGAAAAACTAGCTTTTAACCGGTTTTTTATACTGGCCATTACTAGCTGTTTTCTAGCCCTTTTTTTGTTTTTTGTTTTTACCATTTTGCCATCCTAAAATTTGTATAAATAAGTAGTTTGATTTTGGTTTAGTTAAAACACTCATATGCTCTAAAAACACTCCAAAAAAGGAGTAAAAAAAATAAAAAACGCTCGAAAAATGGCTACTCAAATTGCGAGGGGCTAAGAATGGTTCCGGAAGAGGTCAAACTTCAATGTCACGAGATGGATCCATTTTTCCATATTCGACGGAAAAAACTCGTGAAGCTTTGGCACGATTTGTGATTCAAGCTGCTTTGCCGTTCAATCACTTCGACAACCCGCGATTGACTAACGTCATTCAAAACAATCTTCAACCCCGCTATACTCAAGTAAGTCGTTCTACTCTTAAACGTGATTGTATGAAAATGTGGAAAAATGCTAAAAAAGATCTTGTAACATGTTTTGAAAGTTTAAATACTAATGTAAACTTAACAACGGATGTTTGGTCGGCTCCTCATGGTTTGCCCGGTTCTTACATATGCGTTACGGCGCATTGGATTGATCCTAGTACTTGGCAAATGATGAAGCGTACGATCGCTTTTGAAAACTTTGAAGA
>JAOXNX010000001.1:7251997-7268200 GCA_028566075.1 Solidago caesia | reverse complement strand
CTTGAAAGATTTCCTAGATGAGGAGGGACTACACCACTAAAACCTGAGTAAGAGAGGTTAAGGTATTCCAAATACTCAAAAGACCCAAAGAATTCAGGAATAGTTTGTCCTGAGAAATTGTTCATGCTGAGGTCCAAGTAACGCAGATACTTCAAGTTGAGTAAGGAAGGACTTACCTTACCTTTGAGCCAGCTGCTTGTGTTTGATGATATATAGTCGTCCATGAAAGACGTTGGAGATCGAAGATCAAGTTTGACAACATGACCATTTCTCCTGTCACACCCAACTCCCTGCCACTCGCAACATTCTACTCCGGTCCATGTTGATAGACGATTTGATTTGTCCATGAGGCCTTGTCTGAAAACAAGTAGTGATTGTCTCTCCCTTTGGATACATGTAAGGTTTGAGGAAGCAGTGCTCATGGTGTGGTTGCTGCTTGTGCCATATGTTTGAAAGAAAAGGAATAATGCAAAAATGTGAAGGAAAGTGGTTTCCATTTTGTAGTAATTAAGATTGAGTACAGGTTGTATAATTCAAAAGCAAGGGAATAGGGCACATATATAATACAGCATGCCTTAAAATCTTTTATGAACGTATACTTAGGTTGATATGACTTGAGTCGACAAAACATTCAATAGTAGACTTGGAATTGTGAATTGGACAAAGTCTTTCAAGAGATAGTGGCCACAAACTGAAAAAGCTTGTTTGGGTCCATAACGTGTTACTTGTATGATTGTCAGCCAGCGCTTGTTGATTGAAGTGTTTGGCAAAACTTGTTTGTATTCATGAATCCCACAAAGTCATGATCAAGAATTTAACAATAGACTTGGAGTCATGAATCATTCAAAGTCTTTCAAGAGCTGGTGGCCACATACATATCAATTTATTCTATTTTGGCTGATAAACACAAGGATCTTTGTGTTTGTCCTTTGATTTTATGAGGACAGCAGGTTTGATTGAGTTGTAGGTCTAAGGTCTAATGTATTGAGTGAACCTAACATATTTGTTTCTTTGTGCAGCTGTTTTGCTTATTGATTATGAGTATTTTACTTGATGGGTCATATTATTCACCATGTATTCAAGCCCATCAGGTTTGTAGGTGGTGACATTGTTGTATTTTGATTAATAAATGATGCATATCAATAGCCTGATGAGCTTTAGGCTATATATTTTGAACCTTGTATTCTGTCCATGGAGTGTTATAGGGAGGTGAGATGGTCTGATTGGGTTAGTGTCTTTGGATTTTGAGTCCGTCCATGGAAAGGTTTGTAGTTGTGATGAATAATATAGAGGGAACTATTGTGTTATTTTGGTGGAGATCGGAAATTAGTTGGTTTTTTGAATTTGAGTATTCTTTTAAAGTGGAAGTCAATGTCCTTTTTATTCACCAAAGTCTTGCTTTCTGGGCAAACTTGATTGAGTATTTGCTTGTTAAATGGGAGTCTAGTTGGGAGGTGTGATGGGAGAATTGGTACATCATTGTTTCCCGTGGCAGGTATAAGATAGTGTTGTTAGTTGGTGGACACTTAACAAAGAATTTTGGTATATTTCTGAGCTGCTACCATTATGTCCTAATGACTTCTATTGGTTATACTGTTGACTTTTCTAGTCAACTTATGTCACATACTAACAGATTTCCAGATTCCATCTTGTTATTGTCTAGTTTCTTTGTATCAAATTTATCCTTTTGAGCTCTTCGGTTTATGTACTTTATGGAGGTTTGCGAGATTTAATCTGAGTAGTTATACTTGTCTTGTTTGGGACCTTGTGTATTTGCACTTTATTGATGATATTCTAGTTGGTCAGGAGAGTTGTTATGGTTATTGGGTTAAGAGTATTTTGCTGAAGAGAGTGAATGAAGCCAAGATGCGAATTATCTAAGCTTTGAAATTAATATCCGTTAGTTTCAATGCATATGTTGATTGTGATGAGATTATATAAGATAGATGTTAAGCTTTGTAGCATTAACATGTTAAGCTTTGTCTTTTATGAACGTATACTTAGGTTGATATCGAGTTGAGTCCACAAGACATTCAATAGTAGACTTGGAATTATGAATTGTACAAAGTCTTTCAAGAGATAGTGGCCACATACTGAAAAAGCTTGTTTGGGTCCATAACGTGTTTCTTGTATGATTGTCAGCCAACAAGCGTTGGCTGCAGTGTTTTGTTAAACTTGTTTGTATTCATGAATCGCACAAAGTCATGATCAAGAATTTAACAGTAGACTTGGACTCATGAATCATTCAAAGTCTTTCATGAGCCGGTGGCCACATACATATCGACTTGTTTGACTGATAATAACATGTTACTCTCAGTCAACAAGTCTTTCAAGAGCTGGTGGCCACATTCATATCAACTTGTTTGGGTCATAATAACATGTTACTCTTAGTCAACGGTTGTTGACTGTAGTGTTAAATACATAAACTTTCCTATCAAAGTAGGAGATGTCTTTTTGAACTTTAGGTGGTTTTCTGCTGATTCTATTTTGGCTTGTAGATTTGTTTGAGTTGCAGGTTTATGGTCTGACATATTTCTTTCTTTATGCACCTGCTTTTACTTAATGATTATTTTTCACGAGAGTTACAATTTGATCAACTCTAATTTTGCTAATGATTAGTTTACTTATTGGTTATATTATGTAGCATGTATTCAAGCCCATCAGGTTTGTTTATGCAGGTGGTGACATTTAGTGTTTAATTGAAGACATGAGTCTGGTACCATAAAGATTGCTGTATTTCGATTATTAATATTATATGTCACAATGACGCATATATATAGTACAAGGATTAGGGGCCAATAGCCTTGAGCTTGAGTACATGCTACATAATATAGTAATACATATATATTTTTAATCTCAGTACTTATACTTGTCATGTTTGGTACCTTGTGTATTTGAACTTTATCGATGGTATTCTAGTTGGTCGAAAGAGTTGTTATGGTTATTGGGTTAATAGTATTTCACAGAACCTTGCCTTTGGAGATAGAGGTCGAGGGTTTTATACTCATGCCTTGCAAGGCTGGAGGTCATTTTCTATCCAAGATAGAACCTGGAAGCTGCCTCTCTACACCGTCGTGGTAGGGGTAAGGCTGTCTACATCTTAACCTCCCCTATACACCGTCGTGGTATTGGGACCCAAAACCCATGGAAGACGGCATTGGGTGTTACTTACTTACTAACTTAGTATTTCACAGAATAGAGTGAATGAAGCTTAGATGTGGAGTCATTTAAACTTTCGACTAAATATCCCTTAGTTTTAATGCATATGTTGATTGTGACGAGATTATATAAGATACACTTTTGGGAATTCAATTGTTGTTTACGTGCAACAGTAGTAGATCTTGTGGGTTACCAAAATACAAAAGTTTGAGTTTGCTTCAAGGCCAAGACATTCAAATTCTTTCATCTGCAGAAGATGAAATAGCAATTAAAAAAATTACTTTTTGTGTATAACAACAAGTAAATTCTTGATATTCATACCGTTTAAGGATGAAACTTGCTTTTGAACAAATTTATTAGAATTAAATTGAGACAACCCATTTTGTACTATCCCAGTTTAACAATTTGTAAAGTCATGAATGCCAAGTCTTTTAAGAAATTATGGAGTCATGAATGCCAAGTCTTTAAAGACCTTATGGCCACATCTTGTTTAGGTCCATGAGTCCATCACATTCTCATCCATGTAATTAATTGTACAAAGACTTTGACTAAGAAAAGTCAACAATTAGAAAATAATTTTTTATTATTATTATTTTTGGAATAATTAATGACTATGTTTTCACTAGATACCAATATTATATCTCCATTTACCACCATCATCATAAGACAAAATATAATTACAAATTTACAATCATAAGCATGAAATTTGAAGTCAGTTATAAGTTTGTATGATCTTAATAACAATAGATTTAACAATTTAGCTTCATACACAACAAACTGACATGGAATTGAAGACCCTTTATCCACAAACCCCATATTCCTCGGAGGTCCTTGTCCCGCTTCATACACCACCAATCGTTTTTCCATTCGTATCTCTTTTAACAAACCATCAGATTTTGGTAAAACAAGACTACAGTAAATTACAGAACTTTTATTAAAGCCGCTCATCTGATTCAATATTTCCTGCCTTGAAAACTGGAGGACGATTGAGCTAGTTTCATGAGACGCAAAGGCTTAACAGTAGTTAATTGTTTCTGCAGCTGTTGACTTTGACTTTGCAACATACCCAATAACATGTAGTGTCCATTTTGACTGCCCACTCCACCTTAACTAACAACCGTGTTGTGAGAATGCCTAGCGCCTAATTTATGCACATTATCCATGAGGGTGTGTTTGGTAGAGAGAATTGAGATGAGAGAAATGGGAATGATTTCATTTCCGCTGTTTGGTAAGGGGAAATGATTTTGGGCGGAGAATTGACCATTTCGCAGGAAATGGTTTTGTTCTTGTTTGATTTCCATCCAAAATGAGGAGAAATGCAAGGAAATGATATTTGTAGGGTTTTATTTTATTTTTATTTTTTTTAAGAGTTGTTCATCTCTCAAATGAGTTTCTCCAAAGTTGGTTTTATTTTTAAGGTTTTTGGTTATAAAATATTATGTTTTTTTTTAACATTTTCTCATATCAATTTCTCTATCATTACCAAACAATACAATCTATTAGATTTTCATTTTGGAGTAATTAAGATAGAGTACACATTGCATAATCTGTAAGCGGCAGGAATGGGGTGCATATATAATACAGCATGCCTTAAAATCTTGTATGAACGTATACTAGGTTGATATCGACTTGAGTCCACAAGACATTCGATAGTAGACTTGGAGTTATGACTTGTTCAAAGTCTTTCAAGAGATAGTGGCCAAATGCAGAAAAAGCTTGTTTGGGCCCATAACGTGTTACTCGTATTATTGTCATCCAACGATGCTTGTTGATTGTAGTGTTTTGCAAAACTTGTTTGTATTCATGAATCACACAATTGTCATGATCAAGAATTTAATAGTAGACTTGGAGTCAAGAATCATTCAAAGTCTTTAGCCGGTGGTCACATATATATCAACTTGTTTGGGTCATAATAACATGTTACTATCAGTCAACGGTTGTTGACAGCAGTGTTAAACACGTAAACTCTCCTATCAAAGTAGGATGTGTCTTTTAGAATTTTGGGTGGTTTTCTACAAGTTGTATTTTGGCTTGCAGAATGTCCTTGTGTTTGTCCTTTGATTTTTTAAGGAGTGCGGCAGATTTGATTGAGTTGCAGGTCTAAGATCTGATGTATTGAGTCAACCTAACATATATTTGTGTTTGTGCAGATGCTTTTACTTAATGATCGTCTTTCAAGAGAGTTACAATTTGACCAACTCTAATTTTGTTAATGATTATTTTACTTAATGGTCATATTATGTAGCATGTATTCAAGCCCATCAGGTTTATATCTAGTGACACTGTTGTATTTCGATTAAATACAATGCCGCATATAAATAAGACAAGGATCATTAAAACTGGAGGGGCAACAACGTAAGTGAGTAATGAGCTTGAGTACATGCTACATAATATGCTTATACATATACTCTAATAGGCCATATATCTTGAACCTTGTTTCCTGTCCATGGGGTGTTATAAGGAGGTGGGATGGTCTGATTGGATTAGTGTCTTAGGATTTTGAGTCTGTCTATGGGAAGGTTTGTAGTTGTGATCGAATAGTAGATAGGGGAAACTGTTGTTTTGTTTTGGTGGAGATTGGAAATTAGTTGGCTTTTTGAATTTGAGTATTCTTTGATGTCCTTTTATTCACCAAAATCTTACTTTTTGGGAAAGCCTGATTGAGTATTTGCTAGTTAAATGGGAGTTGTGATGGGTGAATTGGTACATCATTGTTTCCCATTGAAGGTATAAGATGGTGCTGTTAGTGAGTGGACAGTTAAGAACGAATTCTGGTATATTTCTGAGTTACTACCATTATGTCCTAATGACTTTATATTGCTGACTTTTCTAGTCAACATATGTCAAAATACTAACAGATTTCTAGAGTCTCCATCTTGTTATTGTCTAGTTTCTTTTTATCAAATTTATCGTTTTGAGCTCGGTTTATGTACTTTTTTTATGGACGTTTGCGGGATTTATTCTCAGTAGTTATACTTGTGGGACCTTGTGTATTTGCACTTTATCGATGATATTCTAGTCAGTTAGGAGTTTTTATAGTAATTGGGTTAAGAATATTTTGTTGAATAGAGCAAATGAAGCCTAGATGTGGAGTCATCTAAGCTTTGGAATCAATATCCCTTCGTTTTAATGCATATGTTGATTGTGATGAGATTATATTAAGCTTTGTGGCATTTCCATGTTACTTGAACTCCCAAAACATGTGTAGGGAATTCAATTGTCATTCACCAAAATACAAAAGTTTCAATGTGTTTTAAGGCCAATATATTTAAAACACGTGCTGCAAAACTCCCATTAAAAAAATATTTAAAAAAAATTATTAAGATTAAACCGAGCCAACTTAACAATTTTTAGGTCAAATGGGAAAATTTAAAGAAGTAATCAATAGAACTGCTCAGAACGCATCGAGAAGACCCACAAACACTTTAAAAGAAGCTACATGATTACAATGATAATCTAATTTTTGAACTGAAAGATTTAAAAGGTTTTATGCCTTTTGAATGTAGTATAGGTAACGTTGGACCTAATTGTAACCATTTTTTTAAACTTCACCCACTTAATACATCAGAAGAATGGTATAACCCAAATGACTTAAGGCACTAACGAATTGCTTACCAAGTTCATAATAATGCTAGGGTCATTAATTGAAAAGAACATACTGTCTATTACAAGTTGATTTAAGGCACTAACGAATTGCTGATGAACCAGGGTCATCATCTTCTCATTCCCCATCTTCTTCTTTAACACTTCTCTGTATTTTATGAGATGTCAAAATCGCATCTCCTCCATAATTGACTGAAGAAGCATAATCATTTTCGTCACCACCTCACTTGCGAACCTGCTATCAGTTCCATGTAATCACATGGCCGTGTCTAATTTCCTTTAAGACAAGGTTTGTTCTTCCATCCGCCGATATCACTGCAAACAATAAAAAAAATATTTAGAGCAAGCA
This sequence comes from Solidago caesia, assembly GCA_028566075.1. Classification (NCBI taxonomy): domain Eukaryota; kingdom Viridiplantae; phylum Streptophyta; class Magnoliopsida; order Asterales; family Asteraceae; genus Solidago; species Solidago caesia. The sequence continues at coordinate 7,261,089 of JAOXNX010000001.1, read as the reverse complement.
TATATAATAATATAAATAGCTGAAATGGAAAGGGACAAACGCAATAATAACAGGAACGTCCATTTCCATGCTCAAGGAGTTTGAAAGCAACCTTTCCATTCACTTATTAAATCCAGAGCAGCTGTTGCCTGGAGCAAGTTGTAACTGCAAAATTAAGTAAATTAGCGAGTCTTAGAGCTACAGTAATATGTGTATATATATATATCCATACTGTATACTAAAGAACATCATATTGAGACACTGATACAATTGGTTGATATTGATAGTTTTGTGTTGCTGGAGAAACTAGGCTCGGTGATTGGGGCTGCAAGTTTAATCTGGTCACTTAGTCTCGAGTTTGTGTCATTGGATTGTCCTATTACCTTTCGCAGATTTATCCTTGAATCAATGCCAGGCAAATAGTTAATTTGTTGGCAGGTTATTAATGATTTTTTAGTTATTAACTTATCAGTTGCTTTTGCGAAGTTTTAGCTTCTGTTTCATTCTTCTTTGAGAGTTGTTCGTATGGGTCCATAATCTAGTATTTATATAATTGTAGTTTCCAAATTTCTTTTAGTATCACATCAAAACAGCCTTTTCTTGATCCTTTAGTAAATTATTGCAGCACCCGAATTATGCGTCATACAACTAAACACAAAATGAAATTCATCTGTCCCTTGATAGATGAATTGATCCTTCAAACAAATGGTGTCGCAGAATTTTTCAGTGAACAAGTTTTAAAATGTATTTTGGCTTTCTTCTAGTAGTTAACTTTTGTCAACAATTTAGTTGTCATCCAAATTGTTTTATTTCTTACTATTGAAGAAAGATAGTAAACATTTGATGACTATTCAAAAGTTATTAAATTATATCGATCTGCTCACCAATTTCTTATGTCTGAGGGAGAGTAAGTTGTTTGTTTTTGTGTATGATCACAATGTTGTTTCTTAGATATATAAGTATTAGGATTTTGTTAACCATAACTTTTAAGACTATAGTTAACACGTAGACGTTGTCAATTTTAAAAATAACGACATCATGTATAAATTTTTTTCTTATGATAATTATAATTAATGTAACTATGTAAACTAAATCTATAAATATGTTGTTCATGATTTCCGTAAGCAAAACATCATGTTATGATAATTGCTGGGCTTTGGAACTAGCCCATAAGAGCATCAGCAATATCGGCCCATTTATGAAAAAAAAAAAAAAACAAATACGAGTAATAGAACCGCAAAAAACCTCAAAATGTCCCTTTCATCTTGGATCGCAACTCCATATATCATATATGTGCATGTAATGTGTGTGTCGAGACTTACAAGTTACAACTTGCATGAAATTTTTTTTGAACGGCAAAAGAGAAGTATATATATTAACTATACAACTAGCAATGCGCTAGTTGAACAACAGAACAATAATAATTACAATCAAGAGTAAAAACCATGATCCAAAGTTCTAGACTAAACCCGAGACATTAACTGCGAGGATTACAAAAAGAGTGAAAAAAAACTCGTGCCAAGTACAAAGGAGACACGAGAAAAACTCCCAACCAGCGAAGGCCGAGCCACCGGTTTTCACTTGGTGGCGTTTTTGGTGTAATCCCAACCATGCCTCGAGGGAAAAAGCTAACCGACAACATAAACAAATCAAGAGAAACAATGCAAATAAAGCTGCCGAGAACAATCCCAAAGGCAGCGAGTCTTGTTGGAAGACCGAGACCAAAGATTAGTCACCTTGTATGGGATTTCCGATCCAATCATTCCACATGTAAGTCTGCTTCCTGTCACGAGTATAGAGCCACAAAAAAGATAAAGAGCTATCGAGTTAAACGTATCAGAGGAAATTAATAATTTAAAAGCCTACTTGCTAGCTTTTATGCTCATTAATTGGATTCCTAATTACAACTCTGATCATTTTAATATTAACTTGGTAGATCATGATTATAAAACTCATTAGTCAACTAATTACAGATAGATTATCTAGCTTCATCATCATAACTACTTATCAACAAATGTTTCCATTGTCCATTATTGCATATTGGCTTACCAAGTCTAGCTATCTCACCAAGCAGAGGTCTTATTTTTGTTCCATCAAGTCCTAGCTATTATAAATTTATACCATTCTGTAATTAGTTTTCTATAATTTTCAGGGTGACAAGCACTTGGATAGATGATTCAGCCAACCCATCCGAAAGCACCAACATATAATCATCCTTGCGGGGATCTACTCGATGGTAACTTACTATATCATACAAGGGATTGATATTTGTATTACTTGCAATGCAAAATACTCTAGCCTGACTTCATTTCAATGTCCCCTTTATTGATATGGAAATCTATGTTTGGCATGTATATAGCACTTATCTTGGTAAATTTTTGATTCTAATATATAAATTTTGGAATGACTACTTAGGAGCAAGAAGAAGAGACTATTTTAATATATGGGGCTGTCTATTTCCACCCCCACATTGTCTATTTCCACCCCCTTCTGTGCATTAAAAAGTTGTACGGTATGCATTGTTTATTGTACGGTACAACTGGTTAATGCACAGAAAAGGGTGGAAATAGTAGCACCCATACTTTTAATATTTGTGTTCCTCTTTATAAAGCATCAATCCGAGGAGATTGGGAAGCTGCGAAAGACATCCTTAAGGGTCATGAATATCTAGTACGGTATAGCATCACTGAAAATAAGGAAACAGCACTACATGTTGCGGCAATAGCCCAATGCACCGAGTATGTGGAACATCTTTTAAACATGATGGACAAGGATGATTTGGCATTGCAGAATGAAGATGGAAACACCGCCTTCAGTTTATCAGCAATGGCTGGAAATACTAAAATAGCTGAATATATGGTTCAGATGAATCAAGAACTGTTGACGATTCGTGGCAGCGGGAACATGATGCCACTTTATCTAGCTGTAGTTGAGGGAAAACATGATATGGTGAATTATCTCTATGATAAGTATCAACAAATACCAAGTTATAGTTGGATGGATGATGACTGGAGCAACATATTCTTGCAATGCATAGAGGCTGATCTCTACGGTATGTGATTTCATGTTTCTTGTTTAATCATAAATCCATGTACACATTCCCAGCCTCTTTTCATGTTTCTTTGTATGAAATAGGATTTCTACTTTTTGCTTGATTACTTGTATTAATCTGTATATGCTTCCCCTCATGGCTCATCCTTAATTTCAAATCTTTTGTAGATGTTGCATTACGTATATTGGATGACCATGAAAAATCAGTACTTGGTCATGATGAGCATGTAGGGAATATGCTGCAGGTATTGGCTCAAAAGCCTTATGCGTTTATGGATAAACAACCAAATACAATCCTGGGTATTCTCAATTCTCGTGAGTTTCTTTCCGTATTGTACATTCATCACACTAACATATACAATTATGCTGATAGGCTATATTAGATCATCTAGCTACTTGGTATCTTAATTATTAATTGTTGTTTTTGGTTAACAGTCATTGGTTTGAAGGTAGGACCTCCTTTAAAGGACAATGAAGCCACACACAAGTACTAAGAAAAACTTGGAGAAACATTGTGGTAAAGCCTAAGGACAAATTTGATGTAATACTAAATGGACCAGTCATTGGAATAGCTGAAAAGGATACATACCGTTCCCAAATACTATTTGTTGCTGCAGAAACGGGAAACATCAACTTTTTAGTTGAACTGATTCGTGTTTATCCTGATCTCATATGGAAGAGAAATAATGATGGACAAAGTATATTTCACATTGCTGCCATTCATCGCCATGAAAGTATTTACAATCTATTACATGAGATAGGCTCAATGAAGGATATGGTAACTCGAATCACAGACAAAAACGGAAATAATATGCTGCATTCATTTGCAATGAGCGCAGCTAGAAATCCACGTGAGGATGTGTCTGGAGCTGATTTGCTAATGCATCATGAATTCTTATGGTTTAAGGTATTTATCTCAAATAACCTTATCGGTTGTTAGCTATTTAATTAGATCTGTTATTTATGTATGGCCTTTCTCCATTTTTGTTGAGTAATTTTTCTTCCAATACAGCATTCATGGTTTAAGGTGCATTTAATCGAGTCGAACCACAATGTTAAGCACAACCTCAGCTTCTTTGTGTTGGCTGTTGACTAGTATATACACAAATATTGTACCATGTAATATATATTGTTCTGCAGCATGTAAAGCATTCTAAAATGTGTATACACGACAACACGCAGATATTTAAGGATCTCATTTTTGTTTGTTGTAGAAGGTAGAGGCTATGATTCCTCCTCGTTACAGAGAAGCGAAGAATGCAGCAGGTCTAAAACCATTTGAACTATTCACTGAGAACCACAAAGCTCTAGCTTCCCAAGGCGAGAAATGGGTAACATTAAGGAACTATTAGCCAATCCATGGTGGCTGCTGCACTTATATCCACCATTGGATTTTCGGTAGCCTTTACAATTCCTGGGGGATATAACCAAAACAATATATATATATATGGCTTTCCTATATATATATATTCCTCCAAAACAAAGCATTCATGGTGTTTATGGAGTACATTGGATGCCATTTCATTTATCCTATCTTCAGTTTCGGTCCTCATGTACTTATCTCGTTATGAACAAACTGATTTCTTAAATACATTACCCAAAAAATTGGTGTTAGCTAGGTCAGGTAACACTTTTCCTTTCTATATATATTCACCTTGATCGCTGCGTTTATTGCCAACTTCTTCATACTGTACAATAACAACAACAACAAGTTGCCAATCGTTATCGGTGTACTTGCAACTATACCGGCCAGTTATTTTATTTTGTCAAATTCAGTTATATCCTGATTTGAAACGATCGATCTGCTCAGCATATGGTATCTCATTAATTAGACCAAAGCAGAGACATATGCTTTATTATGCTAATCCAAGGTTTTAAATTATTTTTAATTTGTTGTGATTATAAGTTTTGTATAATTAAGATGTTTCTATATATCAAGCTTTCATAATTAGTACAATGTGATCCACTTATGTGTTACAATTGCAATCTGCATCCGATCGATTCAGCTATATATATATTAATTAATTTCATCAGATCTTGATGGATGTACGTTCTCGGCCAGTACGTCTATCACTTTATCATGGTTCTCATTGTGATGCTCAGTCTTGGAATATATGAAATTTTATTTTTTTCTCCCAAATCACAAAATCTATCAATAATTCTTTAACATAAATATATGAAATTTGGAGTATCATATATCATTTTCCATCTTTATTTTATGTTTAGATAAATTTTTCAAGGAGTGAACTTTCCTTCAAATATAAATGTATCACTTCATTTCTTCAAAATGTTAACTTATATCTTTTTTATATAACACATTAGTTAATATTATTAACAATTATTTTGCTTATTTGTTATTTAATTTAGTTATTTAAAGAGCACATAATAAAGAGGGTAATTTAAACATGAATTATTATAAACCAGAATAGTATTCACTCAATACGTAAAATTTATTGATTTCTCAAAACTATCTAAATTCTAGTATAAAACAAATTTAAAAACAAAATTCATAAATTTTGTTTAGTACATGCAGCCGACCGCTGACAGTGGCGGAGCCAGAAAATATTTTTTGGGGGTTCACAATTTTTGGAATATAAAAAATTAGGAGTGCACACGCTAAAAAAACCTACAATTTTACACTAAAAACCTATAATTTTACACTAAACCTCTAAAAAATTTTTGAAATTGGGAGGTGCATTTGAACCCCCTATTATATATATAGCTCCGCCTATGACCGCTGACTTTGGGTTTACAAACGGGTATATGTAAATTGTGTTTTTTATTTGTTGATGAAATATTTAAAAATTGAAATGTGTGACCAAAATTATTTTCAGTTGTTAGCAAACGTATAACAGTAATATCACAATACTTAAAAATTCAAAAATTAAAACTCTCGCTCGAATGTTGTATAATGTAGTATATATACATGTAATGATTAAAAATTTAAGAATTTGTTTATTTGATGTAATAATATAACGTAATCGTATATATTCTTAAACAAATATATACATATGGTAGAGATCCAGAAAGAAGCAAATCAAGGAAGGAAGGTGCGTTTTTATTTTTTTTTACCTTGTATTTTTCATTTTAATTTTTTTAAAAAACACCCATTCCAAAAAGAAAAAAGTTCCTAATGCAAGGACAATGGGTTATGTGTTGAAAATGGATGGATACGGTACGGGCGTATCGGGCGTACCCAGTTCAACGGGCTTTGCCCTTATCGGTCGTAGACCCCAATGATATTTATAAAGGGGTTGGAGGCTCAACGGATTTGAAAATGGTTTATATTTAATGGGCGGTGATTCAGAGATGGTGGTGGTTGGATATGGTACGGGCTCCGCCCTCAGAGATGGTGATGGTGATCGAAGATGGTGGTGGAGAACGATGAATACGTTACGGGTTTCATCATTAGGTTTATATAGAAAGAGGATTACGAGTTTTAGAGTTTTTTTTTTTTATTATTATTAATTTTTTTGAAATGGATTTTTATTAAAAGAAATATATTAAAAAGTTATAAATGAAAAAAAACAAGGTAAAAAAATAAAATAAAAACGTATCTTCCTTCCCTTCCTTCCTTAATTCCCTTCTTTTTTGATCTCTATTATATATTCCTAATACACCTAATTAATCTTCCTTTTAACTCTACAGTCATGTTAGTTTTAACGTAATCTTCCCTTTTATTTAGTTTTATAATAGGGTAAATTGTAGAAAAAAGTATCCAAATTTGTTGATTTTTAAGTTTAGGTATCTTTTGCCAACGATTAATGCAAATTGCATGAAGTTAGAAAATATTTCTTGTCTCTCTTCATGTTCGAGGTCATCAACAAAAGCATGTATAAAAGAGGGAGTGACGTAGGTGTGACTATTATTGAAATTAATAGGCTTAACAGACATTAAGGCAAATGGGTCACTGATAGAAGAAGCAGAGGAAAGAGTAGGAGCAGGTGAAGAAGATGAGGACCTAGCATGTCTTCTTGCTTCAACCTCAGCTCTAAGGTTTTGAGCAAGTGCTCTTTCTTCAAACTGAAGAGTACCATAGAGAGACTCTAAGTCAAGAGTTTTGACTTGCTTAGTAGTCCTCAAAATTTGTCTAAGCCCTTGACACTTATGTGGCAAGCTTTCAATGAACTTGTGGCATATTTCAAATATGTCATGTGCTATGCCAGCATTGGTCATATCATTCAGTGGGCCTTTAAAACAAGTATAAGTCCCATCCAAATTCTTATTTGGAAGAGCAAAGAAGTTTTCATAGGCACGCTTTAAATCAATCTTTTTTGTGGCAATGACATCTTCTGTACCATCAAATATCGTACAGAGAGTGTCCAATACCTGTTTAGCAGTTTTTAGCTTTATAACTGTTTTCATTACATCAGTGGGCAGAGTTGTGATGAGCATGTTTTTAAGCCTAGCATCAAGATTTACTACCTTTATTTCATCATCTGTCCACTGAGCTTTTGCCTTGTTTTCTGTTGTTTGGATGGGTTCACCATCAACAGTAAGGGAAACATAAGATATAGCAGTTGGTACATAAGGTCATGTTGTCAAGATAGTCATTAGGTAAGGTTCAACTTCTACAATATGTAAGAGCATTCTTTCCTTCCAAGATCCAAAGTCACCAGATTCGAAATTTGGGGTATAGAGACATACCCAAAATCTCCAGTATTGACAAGAACAGGTGTAGAAGTCATTATTTGAAGAAAAAAGAAATTTTCTTATTAATTAAAACCAACAATAAAATGCAATAAGATCAATGTGTGTAATGGGTAAAAAGTTGCAAAAGTCAAATTTAAATGCATAAAACCTTCTAAAATTTTTTTTGATTAAAACTACAATAAAATCGTTTTTGTTATCAATAACTACCCATTAGTTGTTTGTTAGGAGCTATAAAATCTGACAAAGAAGTTTTATATGTCAATCCAACCCAACTTTCATTTTAATCCATACTGAAACTTGACATGTTTCAATCGGATCATGGTTGAAGGTGTTGCTCAACCCACCCATTTTACCATATTTGTTGACCATATGATTATCAAAATGAACAAAATGTAAGGGAAAAAAATTAACTTGTTTTTGCCAAAAATATAGCAGAAGATGATTCTAACAGCCAATTGAGTTACAAGAGATTTAGTTTTGAAAGAGGACCACAATCACACTGAACATAAATTCTGCATAGCAGCCTTGTGGTAAGAGAACAAGTGACCAAGCGTAGAGGTGATTTGCATGCTACTGCCTTTTGATCGACATGTATACCAGAATTTGGATTTTGACCCAAAAAAGGTTTTCAGTGCCCATGCGTTGCGACGGGAAGTGCCTAAAAAAGTCAAATCAATCATTGCTAAACCATATACGAGTATATACTTTACTTCGTTCTTAATTAATAAATACATTACTGTCTTTACTTAAAGTATACTAATATTATAGCAAAAAGGTAAGCGTGTAAAAGTTGATCCGTTTCGGGTTCTGCTTGTTTATACTTTATATGTGTAAGCCACATGATCTATTGTATTAAAAGGTATTAATTTAATTAAATATATATAGCTTTTCATTTAGCTAATTTGAATCAAGTTCTAATAACTTATTATTAAAATAACTGGTAAATTGAAACGACTCAACCCAAAATACGTAAATAAAAAAAAAAAAAAATTTTTTTATATAGTCACAGCGTGACAACTGCAGAAAATAGATGGTCACGGCGTGACCATCCTTATGTCACGACGTGCCTTAAGGGCAGACCGCAGAAGCAACTCTTTTCTAGACAATTGACATGGTCACAGCGTGCCACAACAATGTCACGTCGTGACATCTGCAGAAAATGCATTCCAAGTTAAAATTATTCCCACAAGCTAATTGATATCAACCAAATTCATTTTGACACTTCCAAATCATTATAAAATCTGCAGAAACTATAATTTGACCATAATAAAACATTCATGCCATATCTTCGTCCAAAATGACGTTTACAAAACTAACGGGTCACATGCCCGTCTTTTTACCCATTTTGACAATATAACCAATTCATTACATACAACGAGTTTCAATGACTTTGACACTAAACTTGCAAC
>JAOXNX010000001.1:7218379-7231569 GCA_028566075.1 Solidago caesia | reverse complement strand
TTCTTCCAATTCAAATGGTTCTCACAAGAACATTTTTCTATATATATATTATATATATATATATATATATATATTTTCATTCTATTATTTATTATTATTATGATTATTATTATTATTGGAGTATTACAAATTTTAAATTCTGCAGATAGTTTAGTAATTTTAATGTGTAATTTGATAAGTAGAATTTTTATTAATAATGATAATAATTAAATTATAGTTATAGTTATAGTTATAGTTATATAAAGACTAAATTAATTAATTTTGGATAATGGGTTTAATTTTGGTTCTAATGAGGAAATAATATAACGGTAGATTAAGATATAAATTTAATAATTACTAATTGATTGCCATCTTTTTGACCTTGATTTAAAGATTTTTTTTGCATTGAATAGTTGTAACAAATGTTTATGTTTATATACAATTAAAGTAACTTGTAAGTTTTTCTTTAATAATAATTGATGGCAATATAATTTGTCAAAGATTAAGTTTAATTTTAATCAAAATTAAATATTAATTGTCATAGTTTGTTTATCTGGGATTAATGGTTTATGTTGTCATTTTTCATCAATTTATTAATAGGTCTTGCTAAATACAGCCCTATGGGCTATAGTTAAGGTGCATAAAGTAGTCATACACTTAACATAAAATTCAGGAGATGGATTTTTGATATGAAAGATATAATTTTTTATTCACTTTAACTACAACCCTTAGAGTTGTATTTAACATTTTTCATCTATTAATTGAATATAAAAACATTAATGTAATCTTTTAATTTGTGTTGAAAGATTTGTATTCAGCTGAGAAAGACAATGTGATCTGATAAGTTGAAATTAACACGTTCGTCAGGCAAGAAAACTAAAAGAGTATTGGTGGGGTACTCACGTAATACGGCGGTGTCGGTGTGATGTTTTGCAGCGACTGATGGTGATGGCGGCGACTGGTGGTGACGGTGGGAGCAACTGTTGATGGTGGTGGCGGCGGCGAGTGATGTAGGTAATTAATGTAAAGATAATTGATGTAAAGGGGGTGATGGAAATATTTTATGGTGTAAAGTGGTAAGAGTCGTAATATGGGTATTTCTCAAATCCAAATTATCTAACTTTAACAGGAAATCTATAATTTTTATATAGTTGTATAAATTAGATCATATTTACTTGTGCTAAAAGTTACGACCTATTTTAGTGTATTGTTATTTTAGTGGTAGTTACCATCTTTTTCCTCATTCTCATAAACTCGATGTTCTAAAAATTAGTATTTTAGTTGAGCGAACATAAGTATAAGTTTTAAACTACAAAACAATTATTACCAAAATTGTTAGATACAACGAAAATACCCTTATAATTCATTAAAAAAATGATATAAAATATTTACAATTCCACAAAAATATAAGTTTTAAACTTTACGGACAATCCAAAAAACATTAATCTTGAATGTTCAAAAAAATAAAAATAAAAATCTTTGTTTTCCCTATAATCTTTACTTTGTGATTTTCTCTATAATCTTTGTTTTCCCTCTTATATGTACTCTCTAGCTCCTCGCGCTTTCATATAAAAAAATCTTGAATGTTCAAAAAAATAAAAATAAAATAACAACGGATACTCTAATACACTGTATTTTACCGTGGTTGTTATGTTATGATTCGTACTAAATAATAAAAGATATTTATACTTCGGTTTTCATGACCAGATTATTTAATGATACACAAATTAATTTATACTTTGTCAAAAATTGATGTTCGAAAAGATGTTATTACATGTTTTAATACAACAATAATGACAAATATATATTGTTGGTTGTTTATGTTTGGTAAAATATATTTAAGAAAAATGTTAAATAATTTAATTTAACAAAAACGAAATTTGATAAAACTGTAGCGGAGCGCGGGTAAATTTTTTAGTTTGTGTCAAAAACCGAAAACAACGTATTCAAAGTACGTGTGGTTTGTCTTTCCCTATGAGAACCTTATCAATTTTCTAAGGCTTTGTGGTTTGTTCTCGCCTTAAGAGAACCTTAGCAATTTTCTAAAGCTTTGATAGGGAACTATCACACTTTTGGTGAATGATACGTATCTTCGGGAGTGAGTGAGTGAGTGATGATGGCTATCGATGGCTATCACGGCGAGTCGTCATTGGTTGTTGCAACATTTGCAATGGCTATCGATGGCGCTCGGGACGGTTGTCAGGAAGTAGGTTTTGGACATCTCGAATAACGATATTTAAGCTTGCAAGCAATTGACAATGGGATCGTTGATTTGTTGACCATGACTACTTGGTTGTTAGTTTTGATACCAAAATAATATAGTAATAAAGTTTTCGATCAAAATAATTAAAGTTTAGCTTATGATACAAATAAATGATTGATATGTATTATTTTCATATTTAAATATTCAACCAACAGATAAAATACACAATATCTCTATATTTATGCGTTAGAAAATTTAAAGCCGGTGATCGGCAAAACCAACCATCATCACTCACACTAGTGTGTCATGAGTTAAATTAAGCAAACCGATATTAAGGTTTCTATTAATAATGAATTGTATGGTTATAAATATTAGCATACATAGCTGGAATTTTTATAAGATTACACTAAGATTAATAATGAGGAGAAACTGTCTAGCTTCCTACCAGCATTAACCTATTTGCAAGAGGCATTGACGTACATAGCTTCCGTTGTTTGCAATGCTCAACGGGTGTGGAAGACATTAAGCATATGTTTCAAGATACGAGAGATCTGATCAGCTCCTGGTTCGGCTACATATACCTGTTGCGACCCCTGAAGAAATTTTGGTTTGGTGTTCGGATTTGAAGAATGCTAGCAGGCCTCGTTACAGGTTACAAGCTTTATTAATCATCTGGTGGCATCTTATTTGGAAATCTAGAAATACTATCCTCCATACCAACATTAAGGAGACAAGTGGTGATGTTTTTAATTCGTTGGTCTCGGTCTATTTCCTATGGATTCATAGTCGGGATAGAAAGAATGTCGTGTGTTGGGATGCTTGGCTTGTTAACCCTCTTGTTCCGGACTAAGATTGTGGCTAGGCTTCTGTGCTTCCTGGAGGACAAATGAGCACTTATTTGCTTGGTTTTTTGGGTGCGTGGCTTTTTGGGTTTCTCTAGGTTCTCTTTTATTTGTGTCTCCTCCCTGAGTCTTGTTTGGGATTGCATCAAAAACATCACGAAATGAAAACCGGTGGCTCGGTCTTCGTTAATGTGGTTTTTTCTTGTGTCTTGGGTAACCTTAATCGGCACGAGTTTTTTTCTAACCTTTTTTGCAATCTTAGCAGTTAAAGATCTGGGTCGCGTCTTGGTTGTGGTTCTGTTATATATCTAGACTTTGTACTTTTGGCTTCTAGCATCTTGCTAGTGGTCCATTTCTATTAATAATACTTAGTTTTTGGCCGGTCAAAAAAAAAAAATCTAGAAAAAATATTTCAGTTTTGTTCATGGATTAAATCGATCATAGTGCCAATCAGAAATAACGAAGAGACATTTTTTGTTCTATTTTTTTTTCCCCTAAATTGTTTATTACACTTAAGCTGACACTTATTTTAGACATGCAAATTAGAGTGTGAATTGATTGTGTAGCAATGAAATCAAATTGTGTAAATCAAATTGTGTGCAGATATAGGATTAAATGTGACACCTATACCATGATATTAAATCAATCCTATTTAATGCTATAATATTAACTGATATAGTCTAATTGTGACTCTACACAACAAAATATGATAGACCAACCAACTCAGTTGACTGAGTTATCAGGTTTTACATATTAGGTGAGGGCTTGATTTTTGATAACCTTTAGACGAGGATCTTAATCTAATGTGGCTTTTCTTTAGAAGTTTATTCAGTATTAGCTAGACCGTTTAAAATAATCGACTATTCTGGTCTAAGTAGTCACTCACCTTTAAATGGTAAGGGCCAAGTTCAATTCGATAGTTGTTGTTAAAAGAAAATACAACAAAATATGATGATATTTATGTATTTGTTCACCAAATCATTCCTAATAAATATATAATCCTACATATTCTTTGGTAGAATTCATGCAAATGCTTAACAATAATCATTTTGTTAAGCTTGTGGAGAATCATTTTTCTTTTTTGAATGGTAAAAAAAATAAAAAATAAATAAAAATTGTATGTATTTGGAAAATGGTATGAAGACAATCACCTTTGATAAATATATGAGAAAAGTCACACTTACTAAATATAATTAATTAGCCGATAGCTAGTTATCATTTAATATCTATTTGTTTTTCTTCTATAATACGAGGAAAATGGTTTATGTAGTTGTGTAAATTTCGTATTTTAATGTGATTAAGATATGCGTCATTTAGTGCTTTTAAAAGATATCACTAAAAATCATAGAAATGTCATTAAAAGTAATGAAAATGTCATTAATCTTTAAAACATCTAAGCTACAAATAAAACGTGCGAGTAAATACTTTTATTTGTCCTACTTTTACTTACACTTTTAGGCCAAAGGGTAGGAGACCAAATTTTGGGTGACTTCTCCTCATTCCCCTCCCTTAAGATGCGTGCTACATCACCCCTTTAGGTTTTTTGACAAAAAATCCTCCTCAAATGACCTTCACACGACGCCTTCTCCATCCTCTCTCTCTTTCAGTTTTCCTCTTTTTCTATGTTTTCAAGCAAGATTTCTTTAAAAATGCTTGCAAAGATGCCATGAATGCCATCGCTCATTTTTGGGTAGCATCTTGAGGTATGACTTGGCGCCACATGGTGCAATTCCCCCCTCCCTCAAGATGCACCACTCCTTTCAGCCTTACACCTTCTAAATTGCGTCATTGATCGAACCTCGAATCACTAAAAATTATAAATTTATTTGATATCAGTGTATAATGTCATTGAAACTAGGATTTGGTGATATATTTTTTTTAAATTTTAGTCTGTTACTTAAATCTTTATCTCTTAATGACATTTTTCTTGTAGCATATATATGGATAATGAAATCTAGAAAGTAAAGTAGCTAGGGGCCCGTTAGGTTGGTGAAAACACTAATTGTTTTTCATTTTTGTTTTTTAAGAAAAAATGGAAAACAAAAAATACGTTCAAATCATAGTTTTTCAAAAAAAAATTCTAAGAAAACAGAAAACAATGTCGTTTATTTTTCAATAGAAAACTTAAAAACTTCTTTTTATTGTTTTCCATTTTTCATTTTCATTTTCATTTTTCATTTCCCTATTCCCCTCCCCACACATCTCTAACATGTATTCTAATTTTTAAAATGGAAAATAAAAATAGAAATTTTCTAATTTGAACGCGTTTTTAAAATTTTCATTTGTTTTATAAAAATGGAAAAACGCCTCACATTTTCTAAAAAATTAGAAATAAAAAATTAAAAAATATTTTCCATAACCAAACGCGTCTTAGAAGTTTCATTTTTTTTTTACGCCTTGCCGATAAAATTATCCTATTTCAAAAAAAATAAAAAATAATAATAAGTTGCTAGTTAGAAGTTTATATATATATATAATAAGTGCACGTAGATGTACAGTTGTTTTTTAGAGCTTTTAAGGCTGTTCTGTTTGTCAGCAAAACAACACACTTCCAGTTTTTGAATCCCGACATAACTTGGAAGTGGTAATCTGGTTGTTTGTAGTTTTACCATTATGACCTTTATTTCATTGTACCATTATTATATTTATGTTTCTCAACCACACGCATGGCATCCAAAATCAATGCGGTTTATTATATTTTGAAACTACATTTCCAGTTGTCGATCTAACTCCAAATATGAATTCACCCTGCTAAAGTTCATTTTGTTTGCATATTAATCGATATATATATATATATATATATATATATATATATATACTAGACAGATACTCGTGCGATGCGACGGCGATGGTGGTAGCGATAGCGGCGGTGTGGTGGTGGTGGTGGTGGCGGCGACCGATGGTGATGGCGGCGGCGACGAGTAGTTTAGGAGTTAAAGGGTATATGTTATAAATTAATTTCCTTAAGGGTATTATAGATATATCAAGTAGAGATTTTTAAAAAATGAATAAAGGGGCAGGGCAAATTGGGTCGTTTAATTGCTTTTGGAGGAAAAGGGGGGGGGGGGGGGACATTTGCTTTAATAATTACTAGACGCATGCGCGCGCGATAAGACGACGATGGTGGTATGGTGGCGGCGGCGGTAGTGGCGGTAGTGGCGGTAGTGGCAGTGGTGGCGGTTACAGGTGGCGGCGGTGGCGGTGTGGTTATTAATATAAATATAATTGATGTAAAAGGGCTAATGTAGTTATTTTAGGAGTTGAGGAATCTATGTTATAAATTATTTTATTAATAGTATTATAGGTATATTAAGTGAAAATGTTTAAATTAGTGAATAAAGGAGATGAGTAATTTAGGTAGATCAATTGCTTTTTTGAGAAAGAAAGAGGATTGATGCTTTATATAATAGTATAAATATATATAGATTACGTGGAAGAAAATCGATAACTCCAAATATAGAATGGAGTGTCTATTTAAACACCTTTTTTTTAAGGTGTTTTAAAAGTATTTCAGTGTTGAAAAAAACACCCTTTTTACATTGACCGTATTAGGTCATACGGGTTTAAAGGGTGTTTAATTTATACTTTCGAGAACGCATTTATTGGCAATGATTGGCCTGAAGACCAATGATTGGTAACACCCTTTTTATACTGACCGTATTAGGTCATACGGGTCTAAAAGGGTGTCTAATTTATAATTTATAGAACGCATTGATTGGCCCGAAGACCAATGATTGGCCTAAAAGCCTTATGTGAAACATTTCCATACAAATTGGCAAACATTTGCCTATTGTTTGAGTTCTTTTCCTTCTTGTGAGGATTCATTAACTTGGTCAAGTTGGTTCCAAACGTTTGTTTGATGTGTATGTGCTGTGACATGACGACTTCATCCACAAAATCCACGACCCTCTCCAACGAGTTGTTTGCGGTTTTCATGAATCTCTTAAGGTTGGCGGCTTTCAACTCGGTTGGTGGTTCGCTGACCAAAGTTCAAGTGCTTGTCGGTCCAGCAAGATACGAACACGTCTCTATAAAGTCCTAACCAGTTGTCACTCACATAATCCCAAACACTTGCAAAATATAATATATTACGGGAAAGTATACCAACCCTTGTGTAAATATTCGTACACATAACTTACAGTTTCGGTCGTGCTCGTTAAGAAATCTCCTGATTACCCCTACATTGTAATTGTATTCAAGCTCGATTGGGGAATCGCACAACATTTTCCAGTGGTGTTTGAATGTCTCCCAATTTTCACCGTTAAATGATTTTTTGTGATGCTTAGCTACATTTTCCGATATGTGCCACCTGCATAGACACCTACATTTTCCGATATGGAGCCACGTGTAATCGTTTAACGCGTGGACAACATTTTTTGTGATCCCTATCTGTAACGATTACACGCGGCTCCATACAATTATGCAGCATATTTTTAATCCTATCAAGCAACCATTTGTAGTTGTCCACGCGTTCCTTCTGTATGAACGCATGCGCGACAAATATCGACTTACTGGTCGATGTCAAGCCAATAACCTGCACAAGAGGAAATTTATACTTGTTCGTATTGCAAGTGGCGTCAATCAACCACACATGCGGAAATGCACGCCACATCTCGTATGAGGCAGGATGAACAAAGAATATCATTTCTAGCTCATCCGTTTCGGGGTCCGCCCGGGTGTAATAAATGTATTTCCTCGAATACAATACGTGCTCCAGCACCTGCAAATATAAAACTAGACCTTCACAAAACAAAATCTTAAGATGTAATTAAATTTAGTATATGATCCAACTAGACCTATTACTTGCATTGGGGTTTCACCAATTTAATTTGCTTGCTTGATCTTGTCAATGGTGTTGTGTATGTCTTTCAGGACGCTAAATAATGTGGGAAATAGTTTTCTTACGGATGAAAAGTTTTGACGGGGATCCATACCTTGCCCATGCAATGTCGTCACCGTGTTCAATTTGTTCGGGAGCCAGCTTCCTCATAGCTGCATGCCCCTCCATAAATTTAGCGGGATCGTGGTTGTGTGTTTCGTTTCTTACCTCTAATTTCCAAACTTTGTTTATTTTACTATATTTCCCTACGAGTAGAAAATGACAATTAATCTTTTGGCTACCGGTACGGTTTTTCTCCGTGATGCTTTTGTGTTCCCCACCCCGGGTGCATCCGATCTCCACCCTAACGACCGTTCCCGATTTGCTGGAAGAACGCTGTGTCACGAGTACGAACCCCCTGCTTTAGTCCTTTTTCAGTAAGCCAATCCATTAGATCCTCACGAGACTCGAAACCCTTAAAAAACAACACTCTTTTGTTATCGGCATGTATATATATACACACACGATACGTATTTCCCAATAGGTAGCAAAACTAGAAAGACTACAATACCTGGTTAGTTTCATACGAAACTAACGACATGCTTATTGGGTTCCCATTATTAGATTCACGGTCTATGTCATACGGGGGTGTGACAGGACCTTCGTAAAATCATTGATTCTCCGGTGTTTGAAAATCCTCCGTACCCTCGCGCGTCCATGATGGATATGACCCATGGATAACATGTGACGGTGTATCACGGATTTCATCATAGTTGGGATCTTCATTAAAAGACGGATATCCCCCGTATATTTTCTCCGGCGGTGTTTCTAGGACGATATACTCCTCATTTATATCCCATTAATCTTTATAAGTTTGCTCGAGGTTAGGTGCGGTTGCCTAAAACGTAATAATAATGAGTAGAAAATATATTTTAAACAAGACTTCGATTGTGTATGTAAATATGTGGTAAATGATACTACCCGTATTAAACAAAATGTGGCATATCTACTTGTTTTATATACGTAAATAGGATATGATACAGCCCATATTAAACAATACTTGACATATCTACTTGTTTTATATACGTAAATAGGATATGATACTGCCCATATTAAACAATATTTGGCATATCTTGTAACAACCGTCACCAGAACGTACTAGTTAATCGTATTTCAGCTCACCGTTTGCAGCAACTGTCATCAGAGTGTCTTATTTAAATCGCGTCTTAAGTCGTCTTTATTGTAGTGAGATCGTTTTGGATCCTTACAATCGTGTTTGGGCATGTTCATATATGAAAATCAAGATTGAGTCTTCGCGAGTTCATAATAATTCAAGTGGTGAATATTTAATATTGGAGTTTAATTGTGAGATGCGAGTCCAAAAAGGAGTAGCTAGTTGCCTATAGAAATGCCAAAGTTAAAAATATGAATCATTTAAAATAAGGTTTATTTATTTTATAAATGTCCAATATGGTCATATTTATATTCATTTCGAAGGTAAATGAAAAATATATTTATTCTGGTCAACTATATGCTTTTATGAGTCTTGGGTCAAAAGATTTTAATAAACGAATTGTTTTTCGAGAGAAACCGTCTTTGCTCGCGAGAGTCTGAGGGGTGAACAAAACCACCAACACCCCCCATTTTTCTTTCATTTCCAAAAACACTCTCTCTCTCTAGTTTCTCCCTCTAGAATTCTCTCTCAATTTTTCATGATCAAAAATCGATTAGGAATCGATTGGTAAGTGTTTTTATGTTATTAATCTCGTGTTTTTCTCTTAGAAATGCCTCGTAAATCTCGAAAATGAGTTTCAAAGTTTTCAAACTCGTCCATGTCTGGACAGACTAACATATATGCACTGACGTCATCATTTACAAACATATACGCACTGACATCATCATTTACAAACAAATCCGCGCTGACGTCATCATAGACAAACATCTATGCACTGATTTCTTGAAACGACCATAACTTTCAAACCGTAACTCCGTTTTTGACGATTCGAAAGGCCACGAATTCGTAATTGAAAGTACTTTCTAATGATGATGTCCTTGGGGACTGAATCAAACTAAATTTTAAAAAGGGTTGTTTTAAAGTGAATTGGTCAAGCTCCGTTGAGTCGTTTTATAACGAAACGTAATGATTTCACTTCGGTTGGGTCAAATCCTTATAAAATGGACATAATATGAAATTTCTAGTAAAATTAGGTCAATATGCATAGGACCTTAGTCTTTGAGATGCTTAGGGTTTAATGTGATACGCGTATGATAGGATTCGGCTATCGTGGACGTTGGTTCTACTTTCTTGCGGATTGGGATTGTATTGAGCGCGTCAGGTGAGTTTCGTAGCCCATTTTTATCATGTTTTGGGGTGAAAAGATACTTAAATTATTTGTTTACATGCCGTAGACAAAACTTATATTTTCGTATTACTTGCTTTCTATGCTATTACATTCAAATATGTACTCTTAAGTATACATGTAAATTGACTAGGAAAGCGTAAAATACGAATGAGTTATTAGAAATCATGATCAATGAGTAGTATTACATGTCATATGGTCAGTAAGACGTAATACACAAAACTAGATTTATGAGGAGAATCGCATGAGATGAATCGTTATTTGGAGTATCGTATGAGATGAATCGTTATTTGGAGAGTTGTATGAGATGAATCGTATTTGGAGAGTCGTATGAGATGAATCGTTATTTGGAAAGCTTTTATGTGGTTATTTTTATGTGGTTAATTATGCGTGGTTATTTCTTTGTGGTTAAGTCTGTGTGGTTATTTCTTTGTGGTTAAGTCTGCGTGGTTATTTCTTTGTGGTTAAGTCTGCGTGATTAGTTCTTTGTGGTTAAATCTGTGTGGTTATTTCTTTGTGGTTAAGCCTGCGTGGTTATTTCTTTGTGGTTAAGTCTGCGTGATTATTTCTTTGTGGTTAAGTCTGCGTGGTTAATTCTGTGTGGTTAAATCCTTCTGAGCAAATCCAAAGGCAGGTTGTAGAACCATAAGTCCATATACCATGAGACGGTTGGATTCGAGGGAAGGCATGGCAAGTTGATGAACCGTAAGGCCACATACGTGATTATATACATAAGTAAACCTTTATACAATGTGAAAACATTTGGTAAACTTATCTTGACTCGTCTACTTTATACTCAACGTGATATCGTTTGATTCAATTTAAACATTATATATATATATATATATTTGTATAAACCATGATTTTATACAATCGTTTCGGAGATTTCGAGCTATATACATTAACCTCATCATATCATTTATTTATATAATATAGCCATGTAGTTTACACAACTTATTCGTCACATATAGTTAAGCAACTTACGCCACTTAATCGTCACAACAATAACAATATCATCATTAATGTCATCACATCGTCATATTATCACATTATGTCTACACATATAGTTAAGCAGCTTATGGTACTTAATCGACACATATCAACTTTATCATCACATCGTCATATCATGCCTACACATAAAGTCAAGCAGCTTATGCTACTTGATCGTCACAAGAATGAGGATTGTGTGTAGGCGGTCAAAGGACCAAGGGCACCTCACACCCGACATGATGGGTAAACCTTTCGGTGGTCCATCGGCGTCGTTACAGAAAGGCATATCCAATCAAGGAGTATCCATTCGTCTCAGTTTGGTTGATCCTACTAGATGGAATACTCAATCGTCACATATGGGTCACTCAGGAGATATCATGACTACCCTCTCGTGATCGACTCAATACACTAGCCCAAAGGACTAGCATGGGGTAAGCTTAACACTTTTCATCTCTATTTATACTCGAGTTCATCTCAGTACGTCACAATCATCACATATTATCACATATCATCACATATCGAAACATATCATCTCAAATCGACACACCACGTTCATCTTCATTTCATATCATGTCATTATACCGTCATTAGCTTTATCTCATTATATACATCATTAATTCGACATTAACACAATTTCATCGCCTAACATTAATTCGTCATCAACATCATTTGCCATTAAGGCCCTACTGTACATCGTGACATAGCAATCCTATTTAAGCCTAGTGAATTAGATGTAATAAGCCATTCGACAAACACATAATATCATCAACAACATAATCAAAATGTATACGATACTACTTCGTAATCCATCAATCATCAACATGATCAAAATGTGTACAAAGCAACGTTACATTCAATCAATCATCGACATAATCAGATGTGTACAAAGCAACATTATAGTTTATCGCTAGGATAAGGAACACTACTTGCTACAAGGTCATTCGTCATATCAAGTCCCCATCCCATCCCACATAATGGACATAGTATAGTTAACCAACCACAACACCCATATCGTCCCCCATAAGGTTCCCATGTCCAACATATGTATGAGATGTCTACATTTTTGTCAAAAAGATTATTTATTAAATCGCACGTTTATTGTGTTCCCCAGCATGACAAAATAAGTTATATTACCTCAATCGAGTCCACTACACTTACAAACAAGTACTTTACCAAGCTTGATACGTACTATCGACAACCTAGAATGAACATACGATCAATAAACGAGCATAAACAGTGCTAAAATGACCTACATGGCATCTATGCGTAGCATGGAACATTTATGCGTCACGTATTTACTTAAGACAACGTTTTGCCTCTCAAAAACCACAAAAATGTGTCGCATGGCTTCCCTATGTGTCGCATATATACCCAGATCAGACAACAACTTTTTTGTTTTGGCGTCTTTTGCTTGCCAACGACTTTTGACCCACAAGAAGACCAAATGACACAAAACTTTGTTCTTAACAAATGTATTGCACTCAAAGAACTTTCTAGAAATGTATGGTTTGACTCTTAAAGAGTTATAATGAATGAGTTATGATGTTTTCAAAATAGACCTACCACATTCGTTCGAAATCATACCACTTTTGGAAATCCGTGTTTTTGACCCACTTCGAGACAAAACCGAAGAAAACTTAATTTTAGACAAATTTAGTAGACACATAGACCTTTTCAAATATAAGATTCATTTCCTAACTCATTAGTATGAATGATATATGATTCTTGCAAGATGATTGCAGTTTCAGACCTAATAAACCTTTGGTTTCCGAAATCAATATAATCACAATACAAGACGGATTTACCTACAATACCTGTAGTATAATTATTGAATCAAAATCTTGCAAAAATCTTCACACAATTTCTCGAAATCGAAAGGAGATATGAGGAAAAGAGGTTATTACATAACCTCTTTGAAACCACCTAACTTTGATACAATAATCGTTTTAACCACTTAACTTTATTTTTGAATGATATAATCCTAAACTTTGAAACAA
>JAOXNX010000001.1:7200039-7218279 GCA_028566075.1 Solidago caesia | reverse complement strand
GTAGGTATACATTTGTAGACGTATATCTGGACACATTTAGGATATAATACGCTCCATATTTAAAAATATATTATATCATATAAACTACTTGCTTAAAAATATATACAACTTGCCTGGTTAAGATCGGGGAGCCACCACTGTTCATCGTCGCCAAATAAGCTGCCATACAACCATGACATTTTAACTAGTGAATATATAATCTCTTATACACTTGCACTACTTTTATTATTTTGATGTAATGAATATGAAAGATGAAGAATAAATAGCCTGAATGAAAGAAGAAGAATAAATAGCGTGAATATGAAAGAAGAAGAATGAGGAATTATAGAGAGTGGGAATAGCCATTTGAAGGGAACATGGGAAAAACATATGACGACACTTGAAGGCTCGAGAATGCATTTGAAGGCATTTGAAGGTAATCATTGGTTCCCCTCCATAAATTAGGGTCTTTATATTATTCTCCTAACTCGTGGCATCCTACATGGCGAAACAAGGCGGGTGACGTGGCGTGACATTACACTTACCGGCTACAACTTGGCAGTTACCCGGTAACACACATCGTTTGAACAAAATAAATAGTTTCTTACGTTGATTAAACGACCGAGTAAGTCACTACATAATATAACCATTTACTCATAGTTGGTCACAATCTGGTGCTATAATCCCCTTAAAAAAAAGGAAGTTACAGTCGTATTACATAATATGTGGAGTATGGGTCCAATAATTCACCATCCATTCACGTGAAGGGTTGTATTAGTGGACAAATGTGTAAGGATCCCTGTAAGGATTCCCTGCACCACTTCGGTACAACATTGACTCGATGTAGAATTCTATCATTACATCATTGACGGCACGAATTCTATCATTACGTCATTGACGACACGAATTCTATTATTATGTAGAATTCTAGTCTTATTGTAAATAATTTGTAAACGTATGTAAATTGTTTGTGGGTTTGGGCTACTTAACGTTGTCTGCGTTTGCGAGCGTATGGGGTTGTTTTTCGCCATTTGCTTATCCCGGATAGCCGGGCTTTATTCGTTGCCGTTAAAAAAATTTACCTATAAAAAGGAACAAGGCTAGCTAATCATTAATTTTGGTAGGGTGATCTATGTCTCTAAAAATTGTATATATAGGTTTTATTTACATAATAGACTATATATGTTTGAGATGTCCACGTTAAAGTGGTAAACGTTACATATTAAACCCCACTTATTGATTGATCTGTCCGCTAAAAGCATAAGAGCTCTCTAGAAACACTGTGTTTTCTAGTAACTTTGTCCCTATATATGGTTGACTTGTTTTTCCAGTGACGTGGTTTTCTCATATGCATGTGAGTAGGGTGTTCACAGACCGGTTTAGTCTGGTTTTGACTAAATCTCAAATCAAAACGGTATTTTTAGTTTCAACATATATCAAATCAAATCGGACCAAGTATGTTGTCTGACCAGACCAGACCAAACCATGCAAGCCGGTCTGGTTTGGTCGGTTTTCTCATATGCATGTGATCATATATATGTTTTGAAAATTGAAACTATATATTTTCAACTCAACTTTGTGATGGCCAACTTTAAGCAGATCGATTACTAATTGCTTTGCTAGTTGCTACATGTGCGCTTTGTTGAATACTTGTCTTGTCACTCATGAGCCCAAGTAAGACGCCCTATGGAAAGCCCATAAAGTGCTCATTATATTTTACTTGTAAAAAACCATGGATGCAAACGAGGTATGTTCATGTTCGTTTAAGTTTAATAACTCAACAAATAAGTCAACACAAACGGTTAATTGAACTAACTTTCGTGTTCATTCGTTTAGATTTAAGTGAACAAACACATGAAGATCGAAGAACATTAAACAAAGGGAAATTTGTTTACAAGAAAATAACCTTTTTCATTTTCGCCCATTAAAAAGGTAAATGAACTAAAATTAAAATAAACAAACAAGCGCTAGCATACGATACAGAAAATATAAATGATTTTGGTTATTATTTATTTTCTTTCACTTAAATATACAACATAGTAATATTATTATATACATATGTACATATATATACACACGTCATACAAGTATATAAACGAAAGAACACGTAGATGAAAATGTGAGGCAATCAATATCAAGAAACAAAGTGCAACAACAACAATACACAATCCCGTCAAAAATGGAGTATGAGGAGGTAGGATGTAAGTAGTCATACCATCGGGTAATGGTAGAGCGACTATTGCTGAAAACAAAGAACATATATGTGTATTTCCATGTGAACTTTTTAGACAAGAACTCTATCAATATAGAGTGTGAAAAGTTGCACCTTTTGGTCTTGAAAGGCTATACCTTTTGACAAAAAAGTGTCCGTGAATGATTGCATCTTTTGACGAAAAGATGTCCATGAATGGTTACATCGTTTCATGAAAAGATGTGTATTTCAATGAAAACACACAATCTAACAAACACAACCTTCGATTTTAGTGAATCTAGCTAACTCTAATGTGTGTGCACTGTGTAATTTTCTAAATCGTATTTAAGCTTAACCAGAATTTTCTAAGTCTCAAGTAAATTACAATCACATTGAATGACGGATCGAATGACACTAAAATCATCATAAACATTTTAAATAATAGTGAGAAGCTTTATAACTTTATTAGTTGAGATGAGTGGCTAAAAAATCTTCTCTTTTTTATGTAATTGTTTTCTTTTTGGTTTTCTAACTAGTTATTAATAAAATCTGTAGTTAAAAAAGAAAAAAAAAAGTGAGAAGCTTTATAAAAAGTTTGCATTAGGGATGCTCCTAGGCTAGGAGTCCTAGCCCATCTATTTAATCGGCTAGGAGTCCTAGCCCATCCTGGGCTACGAGTAAATAGATGGGCTAAGAGTTCTAGCCCATCTATTTAATCGGGCGAGACTACTTTACATTCAACCCTATATACATGATCATGTCTAATCCTGGAGGAACCAAAACTTTCTTTGAATGTGAAATTCTTGCAGTGCTCACAGCTAGTGGAAATCTGACATTTCTACATTTACGGATTGTTTCAGGCATCCATTAAGAAATTCAAAGCCTGTCCAATCTTTAGTAGAAGTAGCGACAACAAAAATATTATTTGTCCACGTTTATTTGTTTACGGTTTAAAAAGGTATGAAAAATTTTATCATTTTGAAAATTCATATAAATTCTTTACATTTATAAATATGAAAAATTAAAGTAACATCACAATTTCCACAATTATACATGTAAAAGAAAAAAGTTTACATTTACGAGTGTGAAAAAGTATATCAATTGTTCACAATTAAAAGTGTAAAAGTCAACATGTAACGTCAATTTCTCCACACAAGACGGGAATGAAGTAATTGGGTGTTACAAATTGATGTCCATACTTTTAAATGTGAATAAGTTTGATATTTGTTCACACTTATAAGTGTAAACATTTTGTTTCCACAATTATAAGTGTGAACTTTATTATGATTGTTCAAGTTTCATTTTTAAGTGTTAATAAATTGACAATTTTTTTCACACGTTTAAAAGTGGTAAAATATAAAGAAATATCAACGGTATCCAATCTCATCTTCCACGAGATATGAGAAAGGCGAAACGTAAACAGTCTTACCCATATCTGAAAGTAGAGAGACTGCTTCTAAAACACTTCTGGCCATTTTTCAGAGAGAAAGCATCAAACTCTTGATCTAGAGTCTCCAAAAGTGTAAAAAAAAATAAACATAAACAAATTATATATCTCTGTTGTACCGAGTAAATAACCCTTTAATAATAATGATATGATAGGTCTTTATTTGCCATTAATAGTCGTTGAATATGCTTTGACTAGTTATGTATAATTGCTACAATATTTGAGTTCATGAGAAGAACATAAAAAACTTAATTTGTATATCTACTTGAGTGATGTTTATTAGTCTAATCTATACACAGATGTTGTCTATTCTGCAAATTTGAAATCGATTACTAGTATATTAGTTATTAGTCATTACCAACCGTTAGTTTGTTTCAATTCGCTTAAGGATCATTAGTTCGTCGTCGTGAATAAACTGTTTATATTTTAAACTTAACTTATTAGTTTAAAAGGGTCGTCTTGTAATTAGTCAAAAGTCGTTATTTATTGTATTATAAAATATAAGGATTAGATGCATTAAAGTCAAACTTGGTAACCACCAAGTTTGAAGTGTCGATATTTGTGTGGCTTCCCCAATCAACACCACCAAGTGGTGCGACGGTTTGAAGGGGCACCACCACAAGATCCATCATGTATAAACTAATTAAAGTGTCTTGTATCGATTGTAACATATGATTCGATTCAATACAATGATATTCTGTCAATTTATTTTCTTAAATTCATACTTAA
The DNA here is from genome assembly GCA_028566075.1 of Solidago caesia. Lineage (NCBI taxonomy): Eukaryota > Viridiplantae > Streptophyta > Magnoliopsida > Asterales > Asteraceae > Solidago > Solidago caesia. Next base: position 7,213,933 of record JAOXNX010000001.1, on the reverse strand, counting down.
TTGTCAATCTCTTTAAAGATGAACAACATATATAAACTTTATTTAATTTTACTACCATTTTCACATGGTTAATATTTCTGACATGGTCCCATGATCTTAATTGTATGCTGCATATGTTTGTTAACAAAAGGAAGGTTCATTGGTCCTCCATAAAAAACCTTTTGATTTTAACTGACAATATTGCATGAAGTGACTTTACATGTTAAACCAAGACCTGACTAAATTTATGAGCTTAAGTTAACTAGAAGTTCATATATACTCAAAACACAAGGCCTTTTCTTATGATACAGTCATGAAAATCAGTGACGGCCCTGAGAATTTAAGTACCCAGAAAAAAATGTCCCTCATTCGTAGCGAATTCTAATACATAAACAAATTTTTTTTATAAATAATAACTAACGTTATAACAAATAAATTATATATACATAACAAAATCATAATGTTACAAAAACATACTATAGTAGTTATTAGTTAACCGATGATTCGTGAAGCTCTCATAGCATTATTCATAACAATTTGGTTGATTAGCTCTTCCCAGTTTATAATATATATAAATTTTAAAAAAATTTGTGCCCCTTAGAATATATGCCCAGGCCGGGAATCGGGTTTTTCCCCTCTAGGCCTCCTCTGATGAAAATATTGGTTGAAATCAACAATAAGGCCTTGAAACACTATTTCAAGCATTTACTTTTTACTGCATGCCTTCTTTTACTTCAACTAGTAATAGCAATTGTACTAAAGATTAAGTAATAGGTGTTCATTTTTCACCAACCTCATATCTGGCATAATATAGCAAGCTGCTGCACCAATAATTTTTGGGGTCTTTATAGATTTCTAACTTGTTCTCCTAAAGTCAAACGATTTTAATAATTACCAACTCGCCACATAATAGATATCATCTTGGGTCAGGGAAATGGTTGAAAACGGTCACGGGGATACCCCTGTTAAGCCACATATATCTAAGTCGAAAAGACTTGTCATCCTCGGGTAACCCGAACAGAGAAAACCTCCTCCTTCTATCCGTTTTTATGTTTGGTGTCAAATAAGTGTTATCCGCTGTATTTTGTGTGAGCCTTGCACTAGGAGCCTAATTTTTGTTAAACCCTAATAAAGATAATGTCAACTGTATGTTCATGTGTGTTATTAACAGCCAAAGACAATCCAAAAGTCTGTTAAAATGTGCAAAATATTATTGAAATTAAACACATATGAATGGAACAATGAAATCTAGGAGAGATTGAAGAATCTTTGGCACCAGCAATAGAACAGTGCAACCGTACCCTCCATATTAAACGACGACCATAGCCTTCGTTAGGTTCAAATTTTGTGATCAAGGTGTGACGCTAACTGTTGTGTTGCTTGCACATTTCCAACAAACTCCCTTCGCTTGTGCAAGAAACAGCCACCAGATAGCTAACGGCACATAACTGACTATGTTAAGTGTCTAGCAATACGATTTTTACATAAGAAATGCCCATGGATACAAGAAAAATCATTTAACACTTTCATCTCATCTCTGCGAAAAGCAAAACTAGCCTATCAAGAAAAAAAAGGTAAACAACTATCATACCGAAAGCCAGATCATCATATATCAGTCGATAATGATCTATATTCATCAATGCTCATCGTGCTCAACAAGAGTAGATATCAAGCTTGAAAATAAAGTTTTGCTTGGGCTCGAGTCTGAATTTTGAGATTCAAGTTTTTTAAGCTCGAGCTGAGCAGTACGTCAACTAGACAGATCAATTATGCCCCAAATCTTAATATCAAAAGGAAAGTGTAGATGATATGAAATATTTTCTTGTTAGTAGATATGATGGTATGCCTGCAAAGACCATTGATTATCGGGCATCCTCTAATTCACCTTCAAAGCACAAGTCATGAATTCAAGCCCATTAGTCGCGGAATGAATGAATGATACTTAAAACTTAAAAAACACATTGCTCTTTTAATCTTTGGTTTCTGAAGACTGAGTAATAAGGCCTCATGAAGCTTAAGTTATGCTAACTAACAACAGTTCCCAACACGACCCAATGAACACAGCACAGATTTAAGCGGGTTTGTGTTGGTGCTAAGTGGGTTCTGGTCATAAATGGGTCGACATGACTAACACATTTAATAAATGGGTTGGGTTTGGATTGACCTTCCGAACCCGTTTAAAACTACCAATACCAAGGTTAAATACTATAAATTCAATGTTTGTTATACCTATGTCATAGCACTTCACAGGTCCATTCAGAACTTACAATATTTATCATGTAGCTTTAGATTTAATATGGGTTAGAAAAAGGGTTGACAGGACTAACCTATTCATTAAACGAATTGGGTCTATTATACATGATAAAATGGGTTGGTATAATAATATAACCACAAAAAAAAATCGTTTAAAACGGCTAATGTTTATCTACGCATCAAGTCGTTTAGGCCGGTCAATATTTGATGTTACTCAGATTATCATCGATGAAATATAGATGAATAATCTAGTTATGTAAGGTCATTTGCATTCATTTTGGCAAACAACTGAATAAGTTTTCATACAATTCTAATTATTCATGGCAAGACGGTCAATAACGAGAGGAAGATGAACAGATATCGAAACCAATTGTAAGTAAATGTGGTACTAGTAACGAATGCTTGAGTTCCTCATAAACATATACAAAAGTATAACAATCAGTTTGTTGTCGTACGTAGTAGTATTGCAAACATCATAGCACTTGAATTCACTAACAAACTCAGCATTATCCGATCATCATATCCATCCAGTTTACCTCTTCCTATTATCTGCGACATAATTCTTCAAAGACGGCGATTGAGTGAGACCATACGGAGCCACAGTTGTATTTTGACCACCATTCTTTTGCTTCATCCTTTTCCTAGCCAAATAGCCTCTAACCCAAGGTGTCAGGTCCTCATTGATCTTTATCATAATGAAAAAGATTATACGGTAGACGATAATCATGCTAAAAATAACACTAAGATCTATCCATTTTGATCGTGTTACTGTGATTTGGAAAACGTATTCCAGAATGTATTCTCCTGGGATCTTGGGTAGATCGGGTGTTTGGTTGTCAAACATCAGCCCACTCAAATCGTTTTGGTATTGTCCCTACACGATGTTACACGTACACAAGTACCATAAGATTTTGTTAATTAGAGAATGGTATACTTTTTATATTACAAATTTGAAAACACAAAAGGATCCTACCTGAAGAGCCCAGAAGTGGAAACTAATGTACGACATAGGGTAACGCCAGACGGGCTTTGGGATATCGTTAGGGAGTCGAAAGTAACCAGATACCAGCATGAATATGCCCTGCATTTAAATAGTTTGTAGACAGAAAAAAGGTAAGATTTCAAGGCAGAAATTAGAGGTGGCATTCCAGCCGTTTACTTTTGGGTCAAACCAGAAAAACTAGCTTAAAAAGAACACATCAAATGCGTTGAGGATGTCAAATGGTTGAAAGTCGCCCAAACTCCATTTTGAATACAAATGGTTTTACTCAATATGAAATTATTATTATGTAATACTATTGTTTATTAATCAAATTACCGATATAATTCATGACTAAAAATGACGACAAAAGAAAACATATTTGCACTGTCAACCTGGCAGTTTTAACCCGTAAAACAAAAAAGGGGCCATTTTCACGACAGACATATGGACGAACCTGAATACCAGCTCCAATGATGATGCCCATAAGGAAATTTGGAACGACGCTAGCAATGGCCATCATGAGGCTTTCAACAACCGTCACACTTGCATATAGGCATAATACAAAGAAGATATAGTGCATAAATCCCGGGTGAAGGCCAACCATGAAATAACAAATTGTTCCAGATATAAATGTGATTATTATTAGAAACGGCATTGCAGATACCGTGTTGCTAATCACAAAAGCAGTCACGCCATAGTGACCATTTAAGCGTTCCCTTTGAAACACCTGCACGCAATTTCAACCCTTTAATGAGGTCAAACGGACATATTTCAAAAGTTAGCAACCAAAGACATGGGTCAAGGTAGTTACAAAATGTATTCAAATGCATACAACATTTAGAATTGGTCTATTTAAGGGTTAGATTATTTTCTTACAAACTCATGTCATTACCTCATTAATAGGAGTTTTCCGAAACATACTTATCATTTATAGAATAGAAAAGGCATGTAAACGGGGATGGATCCCTATTCAGGCTAAATGGTGAAAGTCGAGCCTTCGACTCTGAATCTCTGATGTATGCTTCCTAACTGGTTTTACCATGGTCTCCCTAAATGTTTTCCCTTGCCATCCCAAGATGTTTACCGAGTGAGGTTTGAGCCCGGGTCTCTTCTAAGACCTTCAAGATGTCTTATCACTAGACCACCCTAGAGATGGTTATATAGTGGTGGACTGACTTGAGCTAACCAGTAACTGAAAACTATCTGTGTTGATCCAGACTCATTTAACATTATACCCAACCCACCCATTTTGCCACCTCCTGTTATAAAGCCATTCCATTCAAACTTTTTTGCTTCTTGTAACATTTCAACATCCGAATTGGATAGTTATCTTATTTTTATAGTTTTGAAATCTTAATAAATAGTGTACATAAGTTATTTGTAAGGTTATACGACAGTAACAGAAATCTAGGTGGTTTTGGTTCAACCAAACCCGGCCAGTTTTTACAGGTAATCAATTTGACCCGTATGACCAAAAATTTATGGCTTCATTGCCCAACCTCCCGCTCAATTTTCCAGGTCTAAACAAATGATAAACATTCCAACTATGTAGCTTCGCGTGACATAAAAAAACCAAAAGAGGTCAAGAAACTCACTTTCATATCTTCCACAAATGAAGGAAACCCTCCAATTGACATAAACGTCACGAAACCAAACACAAATGATGCACAGGCTCCTCTTGCCAGAATAGAGTTGTAGCCCGTCCCGACATTCAAATAGATGGTACCAATGCAGACAGTTACCAAAACATAGATTACGAGCCGTAACCAATAATAACCAAAGTCCCTCGACATATTGACAAAAGAACGTTTAGTCAACATAAACGTCTGCATAAAGAAACTAGCTTGACTACCACCAGAATCCAACACTGTTCCTTTCTGCATTCAACCATCAAGTTGTTTTGACAAAACATCAATATACCAGTTTGTTAACCATTTTAGAAGAAAGGACTAGACATGGCAATTTCAACAATGGGTCAATTCAGGTTTGGGTTGGCTGATGGGCCAAAAGTCACCTAAAATGTAGTGCATAAAATCTTAACTCACTTTATTCAATAAACAGTTACTTATTGAAATACTATGATTTCTATCATCATATTTAACACACTAATTATAACTAAAATGTATAAACTTTGGGCAAAAAAGGTTTCATGTTGACTCAACTCGACCTGTATGGACTTGTACCCAAAATATTACATTATTGACCCATTAGCCAACCCACACAACCATTTTGCCACCTTTTTGAACAGCAGTACTTACAACTTTTGACATCTCTTCAACTTTCTCGTTCGCTGCATAACAGTACTGAGAGGTACGATAATAATCAGTAAGAGTACGGATTGCTTCAGCTGTAGTAACTTTCTCTAGTGGATCATCACTTGCTTCAAACTGATCAAAAAGCAAATAGGTATGTAAAAAGTTAAAAGATACATCACTTTGAAGTACAGTTAATCAAGAGCAAAAGGAATGATTATAGTAAAATACCCTTAGTTTCATGGATCCTTTCAAAGTAGCCTTCACTTTGTCGAAATCAGAATTGATGCAACGCAGAAAATGATCTGACGGGTTTCTAAGAGCTGGGCAAGGAAATCCAGCTTGTGCGAAGAACTGCAAATAAATCGTTTGTCTTGAAGGTTAGTCTAGAGTTGTAATAATTCTGTTTCTGTAGCATTGATTAATTGTAAAAATAACATTAGACATATGATGTTTGTGATAAACCCTGCCTGACCCGACCCATTGTGATATGTCACACAAGCTGACCATTTTGACACTGTTACAATATAAAGTGGTTAATTTTCTGTGAAGTATAGGGAAAAGATTTCTTGCCTCGTAAGCCTCAGAAGCAAGACCAAAGTAAACAGTTTTTCCTCCAGAGAGCAAGTACAAACGATCAAACAGCTCAAAAACCTCACTGCTTGGTTGATGAATCGAAGCAATTACGGTCCTGCCATCTCTAGATAAACCTCTTAATGTTTGAGTAACGAAGAAAGCTGAAGCACTGCAAAAAACATATCAGGAATGCCCAATCAGTCCCTTATTCATTAACACATTGATCTCTTAAAAGGTTATCTTTTTCTTTTAATCTGAACTTTTAATGTTCACAATTTGGAATCATTTTCTGATCAATAAAACGGATGAGGTTATCCTATTTAGGTTACCCGGGGAAGTGAGTCATTTTTTACTCGGATGTACGTGGCCTAACCGGGGTATCCGGTGGCCGTTTCCGAACCCTTCCCTAGCCATCTAGCAAGATTCGAACCTACGACCTCTTGTAAAGATCTCAGGATGTTAACCACTGGGTCGGTGGTTCATTTTCTAATCAATGACTTACCTAAAAAGGATACATGCTAATGGGTCAAGCGTCACCTAGAATGTATTTTTAGTGGATACAAATATACAATCTCCTAAATAGGTTCTTGTAAATACTATATCATGTATAATAACATTGTTTTTATAAGCATATGTAGTACACTAAACCATATATATATAACCTTAATGTTTTGGACAAAAACAGGTTGAAAGTTGACCTGTGGCCCGACCCGTTTCCAACCTATCAAACCTAACATGTTTCCCAACTCTATGGTACCTATTGTCCACAACTTGATTCGTCAAAAAACGCAGTCTTAGTCTCATTTTAATGAAAATGTGTTGGTCACACACAGATTGGTTATCAAGTCGAAATGATGGTCTTTGTCAAAAAATTTGAAGTTTTCAATATCCATCACACATAAAACAAACTCAAGTCGACTTCTTAATAAGAGTACGCAATTGTTTCTTTCGTATGTACCTATCAAGACCACTAGTTGGTTCGTCAAGAAAAAGTAATCTCGGTCTCATTAAGATTTCAAGAGCAATGCTAACTCTTCGTTTTTCACCACCACTAATACCACGCAAATGCCAGTTCCCTATAACTGTATCGGCGCAATCTTGAAGCCCCATTTCTACAATCGTACTCTCTACCAACGCACGTTTGTCAGACCATGCCATCTTATCCGGCAGCCGTAGTCTAGCTGAATATGAGATTGTTTCGCGAACTGTAAGCGTCCCAATCAAGTTATCGTCTTGTGTTACATAAGCCTACAAATCATTAACATCTTCATTAAAAATTATACCAACAAATTTACTTACTACAGTAATAATATTTAACTCCAATTTTATTTTACTTTTAACAATGTATAAAGTTATTTTTTAAAGGGGATATCATCTGTACTGCAACATTACGCAACCTTAGGTACTGCGCCCCTCACATACCGGGGATTTAATATGTACATTAATAAACTTCAGGGGGCGAAATGGAAATTTTTTTCTTAACAAATCTGAATTACAGATCATTTCCCCTTTTTTAAAACATAAATCAAATAACCATAATTCATGTCCTAGTCAATTTCTTAAACCTATAAATTTGCTGGAAATAATACAAACATCTTTTTGTAAGTTAAAATAGGAAAATATTATTAAATAAATTACTGTAATAAATAGTCATTAAAACACCACCTAATAAATTCAATATTATGGGCACACCTGTCGCTATACATTATTATTGATGTTACGTATTTTTGCTCAAAAAATCTAGCTAGTTGAATTGCTTTGATTAGTTGGATATCCCATTTTATTTTATTTTTTAAACGACTATCTTATATATACTTCTATTTCTAATTACCCCAATAAACTGTCAGATACACCAATGTTAGCGATTGAACTATGGACGTTTTTCCGAAAGATAAGAGTTTCTATCACCCGGCTAGTTCTGAATGTCGTATTTAGGTTGTAATGCATTATATATGCAAGATCCGCATGTAACATACATAACTAACTTCAATCATACGAAAATCATTTATATATTTTTGTAACTAATTAATCAATCAATGTTTATACATACAAAACATAATAATAATAATAATAATAATAATGAAAAAAATTAATTCTGTAATATCTTTCAAATCTAATATTTTGATTACATTTTTAGATAGATTATATACATCCTTGATCCTAGCTAGCTTCTTTCATTAAATAACTCAACAAAGTCATGCTATTTCCATGAATTACTTCTCCCTAGATGAGAAATTTATTATATATCTTATCATCAACAAAAATTATAAATCTTAATATCAACAAAAAAATTCTAAAACCATATACTCGTATTATATATTAGATTAGATGCCGATATGACGTTTGCCCACTTGATAAAGGCTCTTGTCGATCAATCCCTATGGCAGGCGTATTTAAGATTATTTGATGGTAATGTAGGTGTTGTAATAAATAGTCATTAAAACACCGCCTAATAAATTCAATATTGAGTCAATATTATGGACACACCTGTCGCTATACATTATTATTGATGTTACGTATTTTTGCTCAAAAAATCTAGCTAGTTGAATTGCTTTAGTTAGTTGTATATCCCATTTTATTTTTATTTTTTGAACGACTATCTTATATATACTTCTATTTCTAATTACCCCAATAAACTGTTAGATATACCAATGTCAGCGATTGAACCATGAACTTTTTCCGAAAGATAAGAGCTTCTACCACGCGGCTAATTTTGAATGGCGTATTTAGGTTTTAATGCATTATATATGCAAGATCCGCATGTAACATACATAACTTGTGGAGCTAGATAGAGTTTGTGATGCATACTACTTACAAAATTAAAACTAACTTCAATCACACGAAAATCATTTATATATCTTTATAACTAATTAATCAATCAATGTTTATACATACAAAACAATATAATAATAATAATAATAATAATAATAATAATAATAAAAATAATAATAATAATAATAATGAAAAAAAAAAAATTAATCTATAATATCTATCAAATCTAATTTTATATAGATTATATACATCCTTCCTAACTAGCTTCTTTCATTAAATAACTCAACAAAGTCATGTTATTTCCATGAATTACTTCTCCCTAGATGAGAAATTTATAATATATCTTATCATCAACAAAAATTATAAATCTTAATATCAACAAAAAAAAAATTCTAAAACCATATACTCGTATTAGATATTAGATTAGACGTCACTATCAGGTTTGCCCACTTGATAAAGGCTCTTGCCGAACAATCCCTATGCAGGCATATTTAGGATTATTTGGTGGTAATGTAGGTATTGTAAGAAATTTTGTCTTCCTTATGGCAAACGTATTTATGATTATTTGGGTGTATTATAGGTGTTGTAAAATATTTTGCCGTTTAATAAAAAATAACATTATTAGATTAGATTCATTAGTACGATAAAAAATCTAAATTTTTTTTCCCTCTATGTGTCATCCTTCGCAATAACCATGTTAATTTTCTCTGTATCGTTCCAATTTTATCTTCCATGAACGAACAACATAAAAAAAATAAAATAAAATAAAAAGGTAGCTAGGTAGTTTAGAAGACTACTTACAGCAGTGCCAAAAGAGAGCTTAGTTTTACGGCCATTAAGAAACACATTCCCAGAAAGAAAAGCATTGGCAGCAAGACGACTCGAAAGCGCATCAAGTAACGTAGATTTCCCGGACCCAGATGGACCCATGAGGGCTGTAAACGTCCCAGGTTCAGCATAACCAGTTAGCCCTTCCAAAACATTCTGAGTTTCACCATTACTTAATGTAACCATGACTGTTAGATCTTTCCAGGCTAGCTTAGCAGATACATCTCCAACCATCATCACTGTGCTTGCTTTTTCTTTCCATATTGACTCACTTAGTGGACTCAAACCAGGAACCATGGTTCCATTATTACTTGAGGAGGAAGGTGCTTCAATTTCCATCATGGTGTGATTGGTTTAATTTGTTGATATAATAAATGTTATAGTTTGTACTACAAGTATGTGTTTTGATGTTTAATGATACATAGTCATTTAAGTGTATATATATATATATATATATATGTATATATAAAGAAGGAAGGAAAGGGAGAGAGAATGAGGATATTGTGAGGAAGTGAAAGAGGAAGAAATGTGTTGTGTGTGAAGGAGAGACAAGTGAGAAGGTGAAGGAAGAATTGTTGTGAATATGGTTTTTGTTTGACTGGTTCAGAGTTCCAGTAAATTTAGCATGCTTTGGTACATTGCTACAACACTGGAAAAGGACATATTTAGTATTGTTATAAATTACTTGTTTTTTTTTTTTTAATGTACTATCCGGCTATCCGGGGTTACCAATGACGAAAGGCACCTCATACGTCCATGAATGACATACAACGCTAGGTAGCCAAAGTCCACCAAAGCCACTAGTAAAATCCGTTCTGGATCAGATTCGAACTTGAGACCCATGATCTCAAATCCGTTTCTTCGTTTCATCATCTTGTTATTCTTATTCTTAGTTTTTTATATTGCATTTTCATCTACATTAACATTAAGGTTTAATAGTTTCTAATATAATTATAATGTTTTGATTCTTGTCTGACTGTAGTTAAAATGATTGGAACAATGGTATTGTATGTGAATTAAATATTAGGTAAAAACTTTCGAGTCTAAGTGTATGAAAAGAATTGGTGTTGTACCATGTGTGTTTATAATGTGAGATTTTTAATTGGGTTTTTTTTAATTTGTGCCCTGAAGCCCTGAAGGTATACATAAGAGTACATATAATGTACCTCGAAAATTGAAAAAAATAACAATATTTTTTTGAAAAATACATTTCTTAATTACCAAAAAGAGTTTGCTCGTCTTATGTAAATTATATATTAAGAGTATATATATATTTTTTAAAGGTGTGAATTACTCGCAAATATCGGGAGGTCTAGCATACGTTGTCTTAACCGAGACCTCTTGTGAGGAAACAAGCCTCCTTGCCACTAGACCATTTGGTGATGGTTAAGATTATATTTCTATTAGTTTTGTTTGTATCAAATAAAGTAACATTTAAATTTGAATGGATTGATACATAAGAATCATATAAAATTTTTGAAAGTCTGCATATAAGAAATATTGTTTATTAGTCAATGTGATTATTATTGTTGTTGTCTATGATCATTGGTCTTTGATTTATAAGAAATCTGATCATGTCCATTGATATAACGAGCCTTTGTGAAAAAAAAATATATATAGCTGGTTTATTGATGGCAACAGATGAAATGAAACAAAATAATTTTACAAGATCTCGATTTATAGTGACTAGAAATAATACCCGCGCATTGCGCGGTGGTTGATAATTGAAGTCAAAAGGTGATGGTGTCCGACAATCGGTTTCGTCGACCGCCGGTTCTGAATTGTCTAATACATGTATATAAAAATTTATTTGTTGTTATTAATAGAATATTTATAATTAAAAATTATGTAAATCAATATAATAAGTTAAAATATTAAATAATAAGTTAAAAATGACAATGTTTAAAAATTTCAAAATTTAAGACACCTTGCAAATGTTTTATAAGGCAGTATATAGATATAACTAAAGAGAAATGATAAACAAATATATAAACAGACGAGGTTTTTCCTGTTAGAGTTAATTAGGAACGGTGAACCATTTTTTGACTCACATATTGTGGCATCAGTTTTTTTTGCACGTGATTAGTTCTAACCATTTCTCTAGCCACCCCAAGTTATTTGTCCAGGATAGTATTCGAACTTAGGAGCTCCTATAAGGGAACAAAACTCATTGCCATTATACCACTTAGTAGTGGTTAAATGATAAACAAACTAGGTTTTAAATGCTCACACATCGTGATGAATTTAAAATGATCAGATGTCGTTGTTAAAGTATGTACTTTCACTTGTTAAAGATATTACGATCATTTAAAGTCAGATTTAAAGTGTTTTAAAATTTATTTAATTTATAAGGAAAAAAATAGGTATAACTTAGTTAGGCTTTTTCTTATATGTTTGACATCTAAAGTGACTAATATATGGATCATTTCTAATCTATGCCTCTCTTGTCATGATTCCAAATCGATACATTATTCTTTTATATTACATAAACTAGCTTTATAACCGGTTATTGGCAGGGAATGAAAATTTATATATAATCTACTGGGGGGAAAAAAGGGACATAAACTTGAATCTGGATTAGGATTTTAATTTGCTAATAGTTACCAACAGATCAAAGAAAACATATGATTAAACAATGTACCATAAAACTTGAAACAAAATATTGAAAAGTTTGATAGGAGGTTATAAGAAGTTAGAAACTTTAGTGATGAAAGTAGCAAGGGCCAAAACTTGAAGTACGAAAATGAAAACTTTAATGGAAGATAAAAATAAAAAACTAAAAACTTTGATGGTGAAAATCGGAAAGCCAAAAGGTTGTAGTATTATAATGAAAAGTTTGGTGGGATACAAAATTACGAAATTAAAAAATTTGGTGGTGAAAGTGAGAAGGAAAAAAATAAAACAATATTCACCACAAATGCATTTTAATTAGATTATAGTATAGCATAATATAATATCATTATTACTTTGTAATTAATATCTAGTCTAAAAATTTGTAGTTCATATTTTAGATATCCAGATTCCAAAGATATTAACTAAATAATTAGTTATGTATGTTTGACAAAAATGATTGGAATTGAGGTTATGATTGGGAGTTGAAGCTGGAACTTGAGATTAGGGTTAGGAGTTTGTGTTTTTTTTTTTTCCAACTCTGTTTACCGAAACTTTTATTTTAAATACCTTTAAAGGCTTTTAAGAGCTGTTTAGGACTGACTTTTTTTTTTCTCAATACCCAAACAAGACTATATGTTTAAAATAATTTTTTTTTAAAAGCTTGAGACTTCTTGGAAGAAAAAAAAAAGCCCTAGCTCCTAGCCCCAGCCCCAGCCTTAAGCTGGAACTCCAACCCGGCCTTATTCATAACCCTAGCTCGAAGCTTTTTACCAAACATACAGCTCCAAACTCAAAAGCCCCTTGCCTAGTGTTACCTTCATGTTACCTTCATGTATTCGGTGGTCAATTTTAAACGTGCAATATTACTAGGTTAAACAATAGACATTAAAATGTGGTGTGTATATATTACAGGTTACACAGTGTAAGTAAAATGATTAATGATTAGTTAACGGTTTTTAAAAATTATTTAAATTATGATGTAAATCAATTTAAAATAAAATTTATAAACTTTTATTAGTACATGCATCTATGGGTGATGATGGTTGGCTGTCGGCTTCGCCCTGCCGGCTTTGTCAATTGCCGGCTTCTGGTTATCTAACACATGTTTATATATAAATTGTGTTTTTTATTTATTAGTGGAATATAAAGATGAAAATTATTAACCAAATTTATTTCCATTTAGAGAAGGTATAAAACTATAAAAGTAATATTGCAGTCTTAAAATTTTTTTCAAAAATGAAGCTTTTTCCTCGAATACTTTATAATGTAGTGGAGGAAAAAGGTTCATGTGAAAACAATTTGAATTGAAAGAACCATGAAAACTTTTGAATTATAACTTGATAACTTGATATGTTCATATGTAAATGGTATATGTGAACAAATTCGTTCACATATTAACACATCAAATTATACTTAATATTATATATGTTCATATGTAAATGGTTCTCACATGAACCTTATTTTGTAGTGGAGAAATTATAAATACAAATTAAATGTGCAATGTTAATTCTTCAAAAATAAAAATATAAAAGGTATACTCTTAAAGTCAACAACTTTTTTTTAAAAATAAATAATAAATGATACCAATGTAAGACACCCATGATAGTATTTGCATTTATTATTATTAATTGCTACATAA
>JAOXNX010000001.1:7185085-7196064 GCA_028566075.1 Solidago caesia | reverse complement strand
ACTCGACCCGTTAACCCACCGATTCCGATTCCGATCCCGAGTTCTCGGCCGAGTCGGCCGAGTTTTACAACACTGGTAAAAGTTGACTAGTCATTCCGTGTAAAAGTTGCACTAGTCATTACTCATTTCTATAAACAGTATAGGAAGTATGTAGGCAAGCATGAGTTACATAGCATGAGTGGCCATAAAGGGTTCGTAACAATAATGTACATGTTTTGATAATTCATTAGATTTATAAAAACAATTATAGTGAAAACGAAAAACGATTTTAACCAATAAAACAATAAACAATCCATCAAAAAAGAAATGAGACTACATGTGGTAGCAATAATAGTTTACATCATACCTCCCTCAAACATCGGCTCTTACCGGGATTGAGTATTATTGTTGTTGTTGTGTTAGCAATAATAGTATATGATGCATTACAAAAAAAACAATATTTGGAAACAATTCTTATTAAAAAGCTGGAAATACACAATCAAGAGGAGATGGTTTGATATTTTTGCATAAACAACCAAGAACCATTGATTAATTTAGCACCGAAAAAATGAAACTGAAACATGTTGAGGGCATATAAACTCCCCTCTATGTTTAAAAGCTACTAGGATGAACAATGATCTGGCACCCTCCTTCCATTTTTTGGTGATTTAATGGAACAAAGAGGAAAATGGGCTATCAACTCCGGGCACATTCATCTTTCTCGGACAGCTTAAGAATGCCATCAAGAACAAGCACTTTTATGTATGTTGCAGACTCCATATCAATTAAACATTTAAACATACATATACACGAATCGATAAACTTTACATATACAAAAAAATTTATAAACGATATACCTCAAAAACGAGGACCTCGACCTCTTGATATTCTGATCTCTTCTTAAACAAAATATTTGCTACATCCAACAAATGTGCTTCTCCTGCACATAAAAACAAACTAATAAATCTATATATTTTGGTCAGAAGGCTAACACGCCTTTCAATACCAGCAAAATAGAGAAAAGACATTTCAAAACCACAATGAATACATTCAGGAATGGGGAAAAGGTTTGAAAGCTTGGTAAAGTACATCTGTCCAAAACTTAATAACTTTGATTAAAGACTTTTATAATTATTACTTTACACTTGATACCTAACTAACATTCAACAGGAACTTTCTTATGAGATCACCTGCTGCGGCTATGGTTATGGCCTAGTTCTGCAACCCCATCCAGCCATAACACAACCTGGTCAATTAATGGTCTCCTAGGATCTTGATCCAAACATTTGCAAGCTATGCCCAAAAACTTCCAGCATTTGAGACTCACAACTTGTATCCCATATCAATAAATCAAATATTTCATCATATCTACCTCCAAGTTTCATCTAGAACACCCATGAAACCAAATGTGCAATAAGTTATTATATGACTATTAAACTAAAAACCTAATATAGGCAAAGTGTCAAATGCAAGTTGTAGCCACATATAATTAGACAGAAATATGCCGCATATACATGCAGTCTGGTCAAATGCAAGTTGTAGCCGTAAGCCTATAAACGATCCTATGAACTACTCAAACTGTCTCATGACAATGTTTTCGATGGCATATAGTATAGGCAAAATGTTTGACTTATAATGCCCTCAATCTAGTGGACAAACGAATACCATCAATTTATTTGTAATAACTATGATCAACTAATAGTTCATTTGACATGGAATGTTGTTGAAAGTGAAATGTGGTCGTTTTTATTGAGCATAGTTATATGAAAAGAGTACCATTTCAAATACAATGGTGTCAAATGATCCCTAGTTCCCTACATCAACTTCAGTTCCGACGCTGGAACTGTTTCTTATCTTATAAAAGCACAAGAACTAAATTATCTAAAGAGTATAGTATAGCCAAAACAAATTACACAACGTTCACTTGAACTCACCTGCTCACTATGGCCTTGTTTCTAGTATACCATACGACTCCCAACCGTAGGAAGAGAAACAAGACAACCTGCTCATGGTCTTTCTTGAAGTTAAACAAACTCTTGAAGTAATTCTCGAATGCAAAGTTAAAGGCCTGCAAAATGTATGAAAAAATAATGATCAATTAAATCCTAATGATAATAAAGATGCTTAATCAAATATATATGCATCATCATACAAGATCAAGGAAGGCAATGTTGTACCTGGGTGGGGAAGTAACGAATGACACTAGCGGTATTTCCTCTCCATAGTGCCACAACTCCATCATCCTTAACTACATAGATGTCTGCACCATATGACAGCGATGGTGGTAGCGACGGCAGTGTGGTGGCGGCAACCGGTGGTGGTGATGGTGGAGGCGGCGGCGAGCAGTGTAGGTTATTGATGTATAAGAGGGTAATGTAGTTAATTTAGGAGTTAAGGGTTAGATGTAAATTAATTCATTAAAGGGTATTTTGGATAGACCATGTTTGTTAGTTGTTAAGTCAGTTGATTGAATAGGGTATATTAGGGAGATTGGTTCATGATTTGAGATTTGGAGGGGAGGGGGTCAAATGCTCTAATACTCTAATAGAGAATAGAGATTATTCTAGAGAAACAATCTTTAATGCCCTTGTATAATTCCCATAAGCAAACTGCTTCTGACTTGCAATTGGTGTCGTGGTGTCGGACCATAAGGACCTCGAACATATTCGGCAGCCAGGTATATAAAGTCTATGGGATGATTTCATTTTCCTTTTTCACACACACGTTCCTTATATTCTAGAACAAGATTAGCCATACGCTCACGATACGGTAAAGCAACTTGGATCGGATCTCCAACCTCTAAACCCAACACATGGCTTAGACGATATAAAACAAATCTACAATAAAGTATATATAAGCACGTAAGCAAAAATCACTAAAGTATATAAATCCAACAAAAGTATATTTGGCTTTGTAATATGTCCCACCTTTAACACTTTATTAGCCATTCTTTTGAAAATGACGTTTTTTAGGCTTGCATATGTGGTGGACCACATGTATGAACCCCATGCAAAAGCATTCCATGCACATATATCCTCCACCAATCTTAGTATATTGTTGCGTACCACGGAATGTATGCTCTCGTCCATTGAAAATCAACTCTAAGCATATGACCAAACAAGCACGTATAATATCCTCATCTTTGAGAAGATCAAACCAGTCACTATGAAACAAACTTGTAAAGTCACATAAAGTAACCGACTTTGACTGCACATCCCTAAAAACTTGGTCTCGGAATGGAATGCCACCACGTGAATATGACAACCAATCTATTGGTCCGAATGGTAGACCGGTAATAAGGCAAAACTGCTCATGACCAAATTCAAGCTCAAACCCACTAACATTGTATACCAATGGGTGGTGTTCCTCATGAAGATTATGGGTCTGAAGCATCTTTATATATGCAATATCTATCCAATGCCCAAAACAAGTTTCTCTAAACATTTTATCTCTATTAATACAACCCAACATTCTTTATAAAAGTAAGAAAACTCATCTTACTCCTAATTGTCAAATCAGCTACATAAAACTGCGTCAAGAAAATAAAACACATACAACACTGAGTTAAAATACTCCAATTCATATACAATTCAAAGCACAAGACAAAATTTAAAGTCAAATAAAACTAATAGGTATGATGTTTTTTTATGGTTAAGGGTGTAATCACTAGTTCACCAATGGACTTTTCTTTTTGTACATAGTTGCACTTTTTTTATTTATATATGTTCCTTACAAACTTTTTAAATTCAAACATGGTTGGTATTGGGTGACTTGTTGACCGGTTCAACAAATCACCTAGGTAACAACCAGTACAAATTTAAAAACTTTGTAGAGAACATCTAAAACACTTAGTTTCTTCATTCGAGTATGTGAGACCAACAATGTCAAGTCTAGAATATTGTATTGTAATCAAAGAATTCTAATCCGAGTAATATACAAAAATTATAAATTAATGTAATAATGTACTTGCAAGACAATACGTTGAAATCATTATGAAAGTAGTTTAAGACACAAATATTTCATCTTTTTGATGGGGAGGTTTCTATATGTGAAAACCGGCTTCCATAGGGGGTTTCTATTCTTTTTAGGGCTATAAAAAACCTGTTTTTATCGTGAAAACTGGTTTCCATAAGGGGGTTTCTAATCGGGTTTTTTTATATTGTATGTATGTTTTCTTCTATTTTATATTTTTCTTCAACATAAACTACCTTCTTCAACTGAATTCTGTTCGATTATGAATAATTTGGTTTGAAGTTTTTGTTTTCAATTTATGAACAATTTGTTTTGAGGTTTTTGGTTGAATGATTTATTGGTTTTTGAATGGTATTTAGTAATTTGACTGACATTTGGTTTCTTTTACTTAAGTGCGCTTTTGTTTTTCTCGGGCCCGCGCTTTTTTTGCGCCTCTTGCCTAGGCCACATTTGGGGTCATTGCACATTGAGTGTGCCTTCGCCTTTGACAACTATGATTGATAGAAAATACTATAAAACATAAAACCATTCAAAATGTTTTAGCATTGTTAATTTAACCTCTTTGTATGGAATGAAACATCAGAATGTCATAACGTAACATAAATAAATCATCAATTGATTTCTGATTGAGAATAAAATAAAATATAGAACATGACGTTTACCTCTAATGGGTTCAATGCATGCTTGAAAATTAGCTCCAAAGGCATACTGGATAATTGTGATGTAAGTAGAGGATTGGTCAAAATCGACCTCATACGGAAGCAAAGTACATACATAATGGCCTGTGCAAATCAGATGAAGATATTGTAATCAAAGTGGATCCAAAAATATAGCCCATATATTACATTCTACTTTATAATTCAGTTTCTAAAAGTATGTCATACCTGGCATCCAGCATAAAAAACTCTATGATTTTTTGGATTGATTTCACCACTCTGGTTTTCACAATACTTGTAACACCAATCCACCACGCTGAAACATCAAAGAATTCATCAGATGCCAGATTGCCAGTAATGGTAAAAGTTAATACGAAATGAAAAGTTCTATTGTAGACACAGATTTCATTGATAATGGTCTCAACACTCGACGATAAACAGTTTTCTGTTTCTGAATGAAATTTTACTGACGCGAGCCAGCATGGTAAAAATCCACACAATGCGTTTTTATTTGTATGAACAAGTGAAGAACTTTGGTTGATTTGACATTCTGGAATTTCTGGTATCATCCTCGACATGACAATTTATTAAGTATAACTAATGCTTGACTGCCTTAAATCATGCAGAACAAAAAATTTACAAGATATGACGACTATGAATATGCATGCCAACCTTTCCAATATGATAGTCACATTCGAAGCGGACAAGAAATTTGCACGAGACAGATAACTAGCCAGATAAGCAACGGCACTTATTCTGCAAAACATCAAGAACATGTTAGCCAATGGGTTGAACCCACCAAAATTTTCTTTGGTATGTTTAACTCATAATTTACATTACAGAAAAAACAAATATGAGAATGTGAAAATTTTATAATGTCATTGGCAACTACTAAGCTGTTTGACCTGTTGTATATTCAAGTATTCTTTAAATATAAATAACCAGATTGATCTGCTACAAGTGTAAAAGCACCAAACTGACCCATTTTCCCACTACTTGATTGAAATTGGCCAATTTATACTTGGGATAACACTAACAAAATGTAGCATTACCTCCAGTCTTGAGGATAGACAGTGCTTCTAAAGATTTCAAGAAGCTTGCTCACAAATTGTGTCCCACAATCTACAGGGTCAAGTGAACAAGCATAGAACATTACAAACTGCAGATACAAGAAATAAAGTTTGGGTAAGCAAATTGTGCAGATCATGTAATAGTTGAAGAGAGAACCAATTAAACTAGACTGGGCAAAATGAGCACATAGGGTGAGTTGGGTAGATTGGTAAATTATTATATGATTATAATTGCACCATGTTGACTTGTCCCGTAAATACCTTTCTGTTGATTCTTTTTTTTTTTTTTGCTTTCTGAATAATTAGAAAGTCAAATACGACCATATATATTATATTATTACAATTAATATCCAGAATAGAAGTGGTTTAGGAGGTATTATGCATTGAAATCACATTTTGGGAAACTACAGACATGTTCGGTCCATTTCCCATTAAGCTACTATTAACTCTTTTCTCTTAGAATCACTAGAGATAAAACATAAAATGTATTGACCCATTCAAAAACAATTCGGCCCAATATGCTATATCTCGAATGAATTCAAGAAAAGTAGAAGTCGGAAGGAGGACTATTTGAATACCTGGGCAAATTTTGACTTGTAAGCATTCAATACAGTACTCTGAAATGACTGGAGAAGTGCCTCGAATACCTAAATGAAATTTTTTATTATAAACATACGGAAACAAAACACAAGAGCATATATAAAAGTCAAAGAACACAAGCTACCTGAACCAAGCGGCCACTTTGGAAGCATGCTTGTAGGTGGTCAAATGTAAGAACCATCAACGTATCCAACTTCTGAGCAACCACGTTACCCCAGAGAACCTTTCGACCAGAATATTCTCTTTGGGGCTGGAAAAAGGTAACAAAATTAAGGTCAATAGAGCAAGCAATGATTTTGTATTTTTATTTGCCTTTTTAAAAAACCGTCAATACATTTATGTAAAGTCTTCGGTTTGGGTTATATTTTATTGACAAGAAGACAGATGTTTATAACTAAAACAAAAATAAAAACAAGTCAAGCAATTCAGAAGTCACTCAATGTGCACAGTGGTGTCTACAATATCTAATTTGCTTTAGTATCAAAAATAAAAAACGGATGGTCAACACAAACCAAAAACTGTCGATTGGCAATCTATATGCAGACTGATACAAATCAATAAAAGCAAAAAGACCAAGGAAGTAAGGAACTACATAACTTGAATACTTGAAATGGCTAAATTTCATTGAAGATATACATTAAATTGTAAGCTAACAATTAAACGAAGTAGTTAAAAATGGTGATAAAGCATTCAGATTACCACATCCATATCCATCTCGGCTTCATCAATTGGTCGTGCCATATCTTCTAGTTCCATCTCAAAGACGCCTTTATTGCAAGGATCATCCGCCAATATTTCATCCCATCCTATCTCAACCTATAGCGAGTTCAATTGCATCATTTACAATCAGCAAGTGTTTTTAAATCCAACTGCTATAATATTAAGAATTTTCAAATGACTCACATCTAGGTCTATCAGCCTATTCACCAATTCAAAAATCATAGAGTTACCAACAAGCTCTCCTATATCACCACTCTCCAACATTAACATGTTCTCCACGTACACGGCAATTTGCTGCAAAAGTAGTAGAGCAAATAAAAATCATCACCAAATGAAAAAATCCAGAAATAAATGCATGGAAGCTTAGAACTAGGCACTCAAGTTATTTTATGAGATTAGTTAACAGTCCAGATTTAGCAAGCCCAACAGATTCTGATATAAGAGCTTTCTAATTTCATAGCTTGACTAACACTAAGTCACCTCACACTACAGGTGTTTGAATGCATATTTTGAAGCTGATTTATGTGGTTTTATATAATCAGAATCAGCTTTGTTGTCACAAACGCATTGTAGAAGACGGTGTTCAGATGTGCTTTTTCTGTTTGCCGTTATAACGTACATTGAATTTTTATTAACAAGGTTGGAGAACTAGTAACTCTGACTCACCTTGGCCGGGGTATAAGGTAAAGTACTCGGCGACTCAGGGGAGTACTCGGATTGGAATTTTTATATATAAAAATAATATAATTTGAAATTATTGTATAACATAAAAAAATATTTTGAAATATTTTGAAAAATAGTTAAAATCTCTACAAATAAGTTGTCATAGTGGTGGTTTGTGTGATATATAAGAGATCGAGCAACAATTTCACCGATCTTGACCAATTTTCACGAATCTTGCCAATTTTTCTGATGTTAACCCATTGACTACATTGACCAATTAATTACTCAGATTTTGCCTAACTTGGATTGGCCGACCTCCGAGGTAAGAGTACCCACCCAGGAATCGGCCAAGTCGGCTGAGTTTTACAACCATGCTTATTAATTTAATAACCTAAAGAATCCATAGATTCATGAAAGAAGAGCATTCTCATTATAAAGATAGATACATCTTGTCAAATGACAGTAAGTCTCTCAAACTAGGTTATCAATTGACGGTCACTTTTGTTGCAGGAATTGACTGCCGATAACTGATTATTGGGCCCTTAAATAATTAAATAACCAGAGACTTAAACTACTTTTCCAAACACTAAAAACTGATGCAGATAATCAGTTTTAACATGCAAATTAGCACCCTCTAGAACACCTAGTAGAAGTGAGAAAATGTCAATGCCTACCAAATACATGCTTCAAGTATATATTAGACTCACCGCTTCCTTCGAAAACGCATTTGGCACCCTCTCCCTAACGATCTGTTCCAATCTTGATGGTGCTAGAGGCACTAGATCAGCAATTCCTTTAAGTGCATAATGTACCCGACTAAGAACCTGGTCTTTTTTTGCTATTCCACGTGGCTGCTTCAATATCTCGAGAAAATTGTAAGGGGGAATGAAGTTGCTTACAAGCATATCCAAGCACAAATCCACATACTTACCACTTGATGAAGCCTGATATGCAGTGTTATGAAAGAAAGTGAGAAATCAGAACAATAAACTGTTTATTCGGAAAATCAGATTGTAGTCATACCAGGGCTAACACTAACTCGACCAATGCATCCATGACATCTGGACCATAGTTCCAGAAGCTCATTCCACATATCTACAAGAATACTCTTATCAGAAGTATCTAACATAAAGGAACAGCCATCACTAGGGAGACAAAACAGGTGGTTCGGTAACAGCAATAAACAGGAAATGTTAAACTGCTGGTTAAGTCAGTGCAGACGGGGTGAACTTGTAACATATAAACAATGTCTGTTTTTTTTATAGGCAATTAATGTGTCAAATGTGATAACAGAACTATATTATTACAGTAACGGTAAGTTCTTTCAAAAAACTGATTCAAAAGTTTTTATACATTTCAATTCACTTTCAGTTTAAATCGTTTTAGAATTTTTTTTTTTAAAAAGGAACATATTCCAATTCACCCATTTGTATCTAAATAGGTCAAATTGTCACCTAAAACCACCACTATAAAATGAGAAATGAAAAGTTGTAAAATTTAAAAACTTTCATCTTACAGAAGAAAGAAGAGTCCGGTGGTGCACAACGTCAATGTAGGAAACTGCGTCGGATAGGGCCCTCAAAATTGTCTGCCAGAAAAAGCACGAGCATCACATTTGTAACATAACTTTTCTCTAAAAATTGATTGATTCATTAACAAGCGAAAAACTTACCACAAGCATAGCTACTTCGTTAGGGACTAGGTTCACATTGTTATACATATTCCCAATGAGTTGATCATATTTATCAGTATCACCCTGGAACAAGACATTTATTCCACATCAATATCCCCTCAATTCCAAACAAATTTTTTGTCTTTTAGGGTCTTTTTTTTTCCCGGGAGCTTTCGAGGTTGAAGCTTTGTCTTTGTAAGAAACACCCCTGCTTGGATGTAGCTCTTAGAACTAAAAATTTAAAAAATCCCCAGCTCAAAAAAAAGCCCAAAAAATAAAAAGGCTGCCCAAAACAAGGTTGAAAAAAAAACAAGTTCCTAGTCCCAACAACAGGGATTCTCAACGTTCTACGGGGCGTAAAACGAAATTTTGAAATGGGGCACTTTCCACTAATAAAATCTACATAATGCAATCTTATGTACTTATATCTTGAATTCATTGTTACTCACTTTTATTTTATAAAATGTATATACTTTATAGAAGATAATCAAGATATGGGTCCTAAATCACCGGTTTTCGCCCACTTGAGCTCTCCTTTTGGTATACATACCCATAATATAAGTAGCATAAATATAATAAAGTTTATATACTGGTGTATTTGTAAAAGTAACTTCATAATTCTACTTAGTCTTTCTTCTTCTTCTTTGATACTTGTCATATGATTACCAGGTGAAAAACCCTAAACAACCCATACACTTACACACAGAAAAAAAAAAATATATATATATAATAATGCAGTCGTCATGCAGACATGTGATACGCGGCCGACAGGTATGGTTATATAAAAATATATATATATTTTTATTTTTTTCCATTTGGCAGGAGGTGCTTATGGAAGCTCTGTACCCTCGGGATGGGGCAAAACTGTCTACACCTCACCTCCCCGTACCCGGTTTATGCAGGAATTGGGTACGGTGGTTGTTGTTGTGTATATATATATATATATATATATATAATAAAAATAAAAAAGAGGGGGAAGGTAATACCGTAAGAACAGATTTGAGGGCTTGGCGAATATGATGAGATAATTCATAATCAGAAACAACAACATCATCATTATTCATCATCATCGTCTGCTCTTCTTCTTCTTCTTCTTCAATTCGTCTAACTGCACCCATCTCCTTTAGAAATTTCGACTGATTTAAGTTAATTTTAATGATGATAATTAAACCTTATTATTATTATGGTGTTGTTGTTAGTGTGTGTTTTGGGATTGTGTGTGTGTGTGTTTGGCCGGCTAGCCGCCAGAACAGAAAAGAAGGTGTGCGTGTTTTTGT
This sequence comes from Solidago caesia, assembly GCA_028566075.1. NCBI lineage: Eukaryota > Viridiplantae > Streptophyta > Magnoliopsida > Asterales > Asteraceae > Solidago > Solidago caesia. Next base: position 7,185,455 of record JAOXNX010000001.1, on the reverse strand, counting down.
ATATGTTCTTAAACCCTAAACTCTCTAGTCTCTATTTCACTTGTTGGTCTTGTGCGTTTGGTATCGTGCGGTACTATATTTTTTTAACGGATAAAACCCGGACTTTGATCCGGGATAGTACCGTACGTAGGTACATTCAGTAGTACCGTACGTACGTATATTCGGTACGTACGGTATTATAATAACAAGAGAAAATAACATGAGTAGCCAAATTTGGCTAAGATTATACCAAATTAGCCAAGATTTTTTGGATTATCACAAAATAGCCACCAAAACCGCAACCAAAAACCCAAAATCGCAACGAGAAACGCAAAATCGCAACCAAAAACGCAAAATCACAACGAGAAATGGTCCAAAATCGCAAAAAAAA
>JAOXNX010000001.1:7167419-7178357 GCA_028566075.1 Solidago caesia | reverse complement strand
ATATGATATATAAGGAAATGTTTAAAAATTTTAAAAATTAAGACACCTCCTAAATGCTTTATAAGGTGTTTAGATTAACATTATTATTTTAGAGAGATTGGTGAAATAGGATGAAAGCCAATGAACGGTTAAGGTGATTCGGTAAAATGAATCGGTGAAGAAAGCTCGATGAAATGAGGTCGGTGGGTCTTTTATTTTTCTTTTTCTTTTTTAATATATTATCGTTTTGTTTTATTTTTGGTTGGATATATTATGAGGTACATTAGGATATTAAATTTGAAGATAAAAGTTTAAAAATAAGAACGTGAAAGGGTGAAAAGATGACGTGACAAAAAAAAATGAAGGGGAAAAAATGAAAGGTTAAGACGGTGTAAATAAAACAATAAACCAAAAGAATCTTCTCCAAGTTTAATGATGCAAATATGCAATCCTAACATATGTTTCTGTCCTGTTTTTTTGTGTAACTCTTTCTAGAATCAGCAAATAGTCACTCTGTTTTCCCCTTACAGTTTTCTCTCTTCTCTTCTCCAAATTTCCCTTTATTTTCTTTAATCTCAACACTAATATTTTTAGTTATATTTATACTTCAATTATTTTTCTCTTTTTCAAAACTTTAAATTCTCTCCTTGTTTTCATGCCTTTCTAGTCAATATAATTTTATGGGTATTGATTGTACATGCACTACCTTCATCTAGCTACCTTAAAAATCCAATCTTTATTCTGGGTTTCTTCAATTCCAATTTTCTTTTTCAAGAAAACCAAAAGAAAAAGACACCCTTCAAGATTCTAAGTATAAAACTCAAATCTTGATTTTGGTTTTCTTCATTCTCAGTCTTCTTTTTCAAAAAAAGGAAAAAAAAAAAAAAAGACACCCTTTAAAATTATAAGTATAAAAATAAAAATTTTGAACATTATAACATAGCCCATAAGGCCAACGATAAAAAAAAATGGCTTTTTTAGTTTATTTTCAAGAGTGTTTGATATCAATAATCTTGATTGCATTCATGTGTTGGGTGGAATCAGTGAATGGAATTGGGGCTAATTGGGGTACACAACTATCTCATCCATTATCACCTAACACAATAGTGAAGTTGCTTAGTGATAATGGAATACAAAAGGTGAAGCTTTTTGATGCAGATTATGGTGTACTAAAAGCTTTGGGTAACTCTGGAATTGAAGTTATGGTTGGTATACCTAATGATATGCTTGCTACTGTTGGAGGTAGTATGAAAGCTGCTGAAAAATGGGTTTCTAAAAATGTTTCTGATCATGTCACTAATCATAATGTTAATATCAGGTTAGTAGTTTTTTTTTTTTAAACTTTTTTTTTTCTGTTAGTTTTTTGACTCGACTATGTTTAATATGTTCGTTTTTTTTTAACGGTTGATGTTAGTTATTAGTAGTTAGTTTTCGAGTTAGTAATTAGACGCCAATGCCCAGATTTGAGCCCGGGACCTACAAAGAGGCAAAGCCTCCACCTCCCTACAGAGGCAAAGCCTCCACCTCCCTCTTGGACAACTAGACCAAGAGCTCATTGCCATGTTTAATGTGTTCTGACAGGTATAAAAGTACTGCATGTTTATGTTTAACCTTATTTTTATAGTACATTTATTTTTTATGTACAATTCTTATATGTTCTCACATAGCTCTAATGGTTATGTTTAGGTCATGATTAGCAAAATCCTAGTTTTTTGGGTATGACTTGATTGGTATGACAGATACTTTAGTTCATATACTTGTCAAAATGTACAAAATTTGAATCATGTTCTACAAGTAGATTGTAGCATAACTATGGTGTGTAATAAGTAAAAAATTTTGTGTACAAATGATACAATGTATTTGTTATGTTGTTAGTCTTGATTAGGCAATTTAAGTTATGTTAATTGTTAAGTTACTGCTTAAACTAGGGGTAAAGTTACTGTTTCGATGCTTGTTTTAGATTTAGATTACTATAATATTATTGACTATTCAAAGACCCCATCAGATAATTAGGTTGCTTAAACAAGTAATTCTATATTTTATCTGAATTATTAGTCTTCTCATGGCAAAGTCTTATATGTCTATTTGAATATGATTATTTTGGGCTTACATCATCAGAAATTCAAAAGCATAAGTAGTTTTGTTTTTGGCTAAGTTATCTCGCAGTAATCGGTTCAAACATCCATAATCCGTAGACTGGATGGTCAAGTTATTAATACATTATATACTAAGCAATCGGATAATCTAAATCTTATTCAGTTTTTATGAAACCGTTTATAATTAAAACATGTATTGATCAGTTCCAGAAATAAGTTCAAACATCTTTTTCATCCTTGTTCGGCTTTTAAAAAGCATCATGGCGCTTCAATATCCTATTGTTTTGGTTTCTTTTAGAAGATTAGCTTTATTTGGGTGGCATTTTAATATTATTATTGTTATATTAGTATATAATTCTTTGCTTGTTTGGAAGATTAGCGTTATACGGGTGACATTTAAAATGGAAAACATTAGAATTACCAACTTCGCATAATATTCATATACATTACACTCGGAATGGTTTTGTCACTTTTTGGACCACGATCACCTTCAAATAACTATGGCTATAATTGAAATTGTATTTAACAAATTAGCAATATACATGCTATAAGCTAAAGTATCGTTTCATTTACTGATGTTAGATCGTTTCGGGCCAAACCCTTTAGGACCAAACCCGACCCGGTTTAACCCGGGACCGAACCGACCCGCCCGACACTGTAACGGGTCGGGCTTCGGGTTTGATTTTCTTGAACTTTCGGGTTTCGGGGCAGGCCGGGTCGGGCCGGATCGGGTTTTGACCCGTGCTCATACCTACACGCAATAGGCACATGTACAAGCATGGGTACCAACACAATTTGGGTTATGGGGCATAGCATTGCCACCGTGAAAGTAAATCATTACAGATACTTTCATGCATTCAATGTTGGCACAAAAACTTTAGATAGTTTTTAATCACCAAATATCACAGAAGGGACTGGATTTAGTAAGACAAAAAGAACTCTAACAAAGGTAATTTAGCATCCCACAAAAGGTAATATTTGAAAATGACACCACATTGCCAAAGAAAAATAGCTGAAAATATAACAGAGCAAACAGTAACTCCTTGTTTCTTATTAATAAGAGTAAATCAGTTGAGGTGCAAATTCCCCAATGCATATTATATTATTATATAATGTTGAATATATTAAATTTAACAAAACAGAGGACTTGGACCAATGTGCTTAAGTATCAAAGACTAGGGCCCAACCAACGTTGTAATTATTAACTATCTGGAGTAGTGGAGTATGAAAGCGAAAGGGTTTTGTTCACTGCTAATGCTTGCGAACATGAACTTTCAAATACGAGATAAACCAGGGTTGATACTTCTCGTTCACAAAACGAACTGAAGAAACATGAAAGAATGTACAAGGAGTAAATTGAATATAAAAACATTACATCGTGTATTTTAATAGACTCGATAAAGGAATCTCAAAACAAATGTAATACTCAAACTAATCTACTAAAAACTAATAAATGAGGTTAGAAGTGGATAAGGTGCAATTCATGCAAATAATGCTTACATTAATTACTCATACATATAAAAGTAGATAAGAGGATAGGGCACTTAAGGTTAACGCTTTCTCCTCTTCAAAAAAGTCAAAATGCAGTAATATAAGCTATGACTTTTTCAATTAAAAATCAGCTACTCAAAGGGAAAAGTGAGAGTACTAAATGCAGTTATATGACATATCCCGATAAAATTTCAATTAAATTTCTAAGATTTATAACAGGAAAAAAAAAAAAAAAAAGAAGGTAAACTTATCCAGAAAAATAGAAGATGCACTGAATGGCTTGTGTGTAAATGCTATACTAAATATTAGAGTTAATGCACTAAAGGGTCACTGTACTCTTCCAAAATATTCGATTGGATCACTTAATTTAGTTTTTGTATATCAACAATACTCTAATCTATAAAAGCCATGATAATAATAACTTATGTTTTAAAAATAACTCATTTAAGTCACTTGAATGACTTGCAACTTGATTTTAGCCGGTAAACCAATCTTTTCAGTTCCACATCACTTACTTTTAATTCCAACTTACCTCCACGTCATTTCCAACTCAGAATTTTAATTTGACTTTTAATAATCATTATTTCCATTCTAATTTTAATTCGAAAACCCAAAATTATCACACATCCTCCCTCTTTGATTCTCCAATTACCGAATTCTCTAAATCCAACCAACAGATGCTTCTAAATCTATTTTGTGCTTCGTTTAATTACCATTTCTATATTTAAAAGTCATTTGTTTACACATCCCATCTGTATAGATTCATGCCACAAAATGATGTATATATAAATTAAATTAAATAATTACAACAATTATTTTTTCTATAAATTTCAACTTTGATTTCTATCACAAAGAAAGAAAAGAAAATTCATTACTTACTATTCTCTTCTTTATCACCACCAAAAATACCACTTTATTATTATCACACAAAAAAAAACAAAACAAAAACCTAACACCAATCACCACCAAAAAAAACCATTTTGTTCAAAGTATAACAAATAACATACATCACATTCACATATACTGAAACACATATACAAACCACAACACTAGAGATCTCAAGAAGAAGAAAACGCACACACAGATCTAGTGGCGGTCACTTGACGGCGGAGGAAGAAGCTGGTGACGGTGAGTCAGGTGGTGTTGGGTGTAGTGGTGGTGAATCAAGTCAAGTGGCTGAAGGATTGATTGATAGAGTGTAAATTTAGATAGGCTTTCTTGTTTTAAGAGATGATGATATTCATATAGAAAGAATTCAAATTGTAGATATAAGAATGGCTATATGTATTTCTTTAGTAAATTGATTTTTATTTTTTTATTTTTTTTGGACACATAGATAAATAGTAGTCTACTAAGCAAAATTGTAACCGGGTAACCTGATGAAATAGGTGTGAATGATCAATTTAACAGGTTTTCCAAAATAGAGTTATGTTGATATAAAATAAATAAATTAAGTGACCCAATCGAATATTTTTTGAAATAGTAGAATGACTCTGTAGTGCATTAACCCTAAATATTATTTCTTTTACAATCTAACTAGCATAATATATGTTTTTCATATCTATATATTGTAGTATATCTAACAGTCCAGGTCACTTAACTAGTTTCCAAAGAAAATGACACTGCCTTCTATTTGCACTGGAAAGAAAGCATCATGTACACATTTTTTTGAAAGAAATAATTTTGTATCTTTAAGTATTGTTAAATTGTGTTATGTACTTATGTTAAAAAAAAATTATTTATGTTAAGAACATTGAGCATAATACCCTGGGCCCAACAGAGGTTCTCGAAGAGAATATACAAAAGAAATAATTGTAAATGAAGATTATTACCGATTGCTAAAAACAGCTGATCTTCTTTACAGACCATATTCTTTAAATAAGAATAGAAAAGATTGACAACCAACTGCAAAAGAATGATGATACTAAACTTCTTGCATCAAAAAGATATAAGAAAAGATCAGATACAAAAAACTTTTGCACTTTTGTTCTGTTTGAGATGTGGGAATCAGTCTGGGATGTGATGGATTGATTACTGGAAATGAAGATACTCGAGGAAAGTTACCTAAGGAGTAAGGAATGAGATGAGGCATTCCTAACAAAATCATAGACCTGAGATCCTGAAAGATTTGTATGTTAAGATCTACATTTATTGGTGCAATTTAATTATTTAATCAAAAACTAAACTCTATTTACCTAGTGTTGACTAGTTGTTGCCATTATTTGGTTTGTATTGTTGAAGTACTCCGTATTTTATATGAATATGCATTGATGATAAATATATGTAGTAGACAAATGCTTCAAAGATAATACACGAATATTCAGATAAAGATGCATGCATATAGATTTAACTTTGACAAGTCATATGACCGTAGATTTTAAATCCTTCCTCATGATGTTCATGTCATTAACATCTGACTAATACTTGGTTGAGCTGTTATTCATCAATATGGACTAGTTCAGCCTTCCTATGATAAACGGAATCAAGTCTATAGAAAAGTTATAAACTATAAGAGCCTTACTCACGTTACTAGCTATCTTATTAATGATTACTCTCATATCTAAGTAATTATTTCTTCCTTCTTGTAAAAGAAAAGGAAGTGAAATTTATAGATTGCTAGTAATCCTCCACTTCATTTTATAACTAAAACTGGTTCATTTCACCAAACTTGAGAAGAAAAACAAATACATGAGTATGATACTTCACAATTGTTAAATCACACAAAATCCTCACAAAAGAGGAACAAGTCTTCAAACTTCGAAAAGATACATTTTAACAAAAGGATAAGATTGACAAAAGTGAGACAATCAGGAAGCAATTTTGAAGGCATTTCTGTGTTTATTTACTAGTGCCCGAAGCCTCAAACAGATTATAAGTGGGCAAGAGGGGGTGTCCATGATACTCTTTGTGTTTGCAACTATATCCTAATCTAATAAAATTACATTTTGTTTCTTTTTTGTATTAGGTATCCATCAATTATGCACACATACTTAACTGGTTCTATTAAAAGCAGCAGTAGTCAAATCAATTAAGCAAAACCACCCGTTCAAATATTCAATATGAGAAAACTATGAAGCAGACAGTGCAGACCATCCAGGGATAATGTAGCTTTCATCACAAACACCAACATGAAAACGAATTATGTGCTAATGACAATGAAGTACAAATTCTGTCAGATGTTCAACCAGCAAAGTGAGCTGAAAAATAAAAATAAGATAAAGATTGCTAGATAATACCCTATTCACATATTATGTGATCTATGATCTGGAAACAAATCAAGGTGATTGTGCCAAAACAAGTACCCTCATTGTCACTGAGTAGTTGGGGAATCATAGTAACAAAAATATATTATTTTGGAGCAACAAGAAGGTGAACTGTTTGTTGTAGAAAACACTCAAAAGATTGGCATCACCATTAACACCCTTCTAACTATTATGTCGTAATCAGTTCTAGCATGCAAAACATATTTGAAAATGTTGCTCTAAAGACACCATAAAGAAGGAGGATCTACATAATAAAGCCTAATCCAAAAAAACTACCATATAATTTGATAAGGAGGATCTACATAATAAAGCCTGATCGACAAAAACCCAATAAACAAAGCAAGATCATAAAAGTTCCACAGGTCCCTGTTTGTTAAAGTCTGTTTGTTAAAGTACAAAGTCTTGTACTTATGTGTTAGGAATGTTTAACTTGGTAAAGGTCCCGTTTCAAACAAAGTTGATAAAGGGGAGTCCTAAATAAAAGCCCCCGTGTTTGCATCTCAGCAAATGAGTGCATCAAAGGGTACACTTTTATATGATGTGTATGCACTAAGGTGTACTTTATATCATGCAGATGCTTTAAAGTAAGTTCTGAAAATTGACACAAATAGCATTTTCATAACCTCAAAAGGCATTTTAGATTGCTCCTTTTTTGGTAATTCTGATTTCCTGCCTTAGGCCATTAATCCACGAGGTCCAACAAGTCCGCCGCCACACAAACTTGAAATGTGTAGAGCTCTCCGAAAGGGAGATTGGCAACGGTTGTCAATTTTCTTATTTTTTGCACTAGTCAAGGTTACAACCTTAAACCTCTAAATCCACAATCTGTAACTGAATGTTGATAACCACTTTGACAAAACTTGTTTGTTTTAATAAGCAAGTCATCAATATGTAATAGTTCATTTTAAACACATGAGCCATGGTGGCACACACACAGAATAGGGCACATACAATCGGTAGATAAAAATACTTCACAATAATAATAACAAAAACACCGTAAATTTATACTAACCTGTCTTTAGCCAAGACCATCTTGTCTACCTTGACCACCACTCCCCGAGTTCGAGTTCTCTGAGTTATTATCGCCATTATTCCCTGCTCCACTATTGCTCGTCCCAGCTGACGCACCAAACCCAGTAAAAGGCCAGGGGAAATTTATGCTAAACCTCCTCTCCATGCTACTCGAGCTATCAGGATTCCCCCGAGACTCACCACTACTACCAGACCTCACCACATTCCTCCCACCACCACCACCACCTTCCCGGTCCCTATTCTCATATTCCACATCATCAGTAGGCAACTCAAACCGACAAACCGGACAAGAATTATGCAACTCCAACCACGGCACAATACACTCCTGGTGATAAACATGTTTACACGGCAACTGTTTCGCCACTTCACTAATCTCAAAACTCTCTTTACAAACAGCACAATCAGAACAATCCGATTCCAACAACTCCCTACTAATCTCAACATTAGGTAATTCAGAAACCACTTGTTTCGAAGCAGGTGGCGTCCCATACCTATTCGGATCATTCTCCGCTAACTGTTGAATCAATTGTTCTAACCCTGGCCCAACAAAATAATCCCCTAAATTCGACTGAACCCGAAACCCAGACCCAGTATCCATATCAATATCACCATCATTATCATTATCATTAGTACTAGCATTCTCAATAACAAATTGAATATCGGCACCACCAGCACGTAAAGTAGCTAAATAGTTTTGAAGAAATGCAAAAGGATTAAACTCACCAGAGCTAGGGTTTTGGAACGCTTCTGATCCACCGAATAAAGCGGATAGATCGGTATTCGTGATGTCGTCGTTATCGGGATCTTGGAAAGCGAGAAAGGGGTTAGGGTTAGGGTTAGGGTTTGGGGGTTCGAATTCTTCAAGGAAACCACCATTGCAATCGGGGCAAAAGAGTTGGGAGGAAGGTGAAGGTGTGATTGAGACGGTGTGATTGCACTGATAACAGAAATATAGTTTTGGTGGTGGTCCGGTGGTGGTGGCGGCGGTGGGAGAGACTACTTGAGACATTGTCTGTTGAAGAAATGGGAAATTTGGTGTGGGCAAAGAGAGTGGCAACGGCGCGTTGTTGACCAAACACCACTTACGCCATCTCCAACCAAACCAACCCAATATACTATACTAATCCAATACATTTTTTTTTGCCTTCTCTCGTATTCGTATTGATTTCGATCACATAGTTAAATGTTAAAAAAAAAATTAAGATTATAAAAGGGTAAGCATCTAACTACATGCTACTAGAAACATATTAGTTATCCTCATACATTTAACTCATTTTGTCTCCAACCGGAGGCAGAATTTATTTGATCCATTATAATCATGGAATCTTAGTGGTTCAAATAAAAAAAACTCCGTCTCCGGTTGGGTTTTTGTGTGTGTGTGCTAAGATCAAACTTATAATGTGATTAATCAAAGCAATTGTGTACTAAGAGACTTAAACGAGTGGTAACTTTTATTTTTGGAAAATAACAATCAATTCTTGTCGGAGAAAAAACACATCAACTTTTGTTGAAAGTAACTTTCATTATTGGAAAATGAACACCAATTCTTGTCGGAGAAAAGATACAACAACTTTTGTTGAAAGTATTCAATCAATATCCACTGTGTTTTGTTGGGATAATCCACTAGTTGGTCTATCCATTAATTACATTATTATTTCTATCGTCTGGATAATCTCATACATTTAACTCATTTTGTCTCCAATGTGGACAAAAAACCCATATCTAATGAGGAAATTAGAAACCTGAAAATTTTGGGTTAGGTTCGGGTCCAAATATGCGGTTCTAGGGCCCGGTACATGGATGGTTTTAATTTTTTTTGCGGGTTTAGGTTCGGAGACGATTTTGATGAAACGTACCGACCAGTATACCCTAAGGGATTTACCCTGAACAGGAACGTCTGAACAACATAAACCAAAAGATACAGTACTAGAAGATCTGAACAAGACAACTTATTACATAAGTACAGAAACATGATCAGCAAATACTAAACAAGACAACTTAAAAATCAATGGTACGATATATATATATATATAATGGGATGTGATCAGGAGAATACTTAAAATTTGGTGAAAACTAAGGGACTCATATGAGCCCTTGGATCAACAATGATCTAAGGCCAGCATCGGTTATAAAAAATACACTGGAAGGGTAATTACGTCATTTGAAATCTAAAAACAGATACATAGTGTTTTTGGTGATTTGTCTATCGCATCTCTCTCATCTGGTCTTCTCCAGCTCTGTCTCCCCCACACCGACGAACACACACAGTCACACACACTATCCCTTTCTCTCTCATCTCGGGCGACGACAACCATCTCTGATCACACCACCATCTACAACCACCACCAAGGGCGGAGCCTGTTTCGACAGAACACACACACACACACTTTCTTTATCTCCGGTAATTTTAACCTTAATTTTCTCTTCTTTATATATGTATCTGTATCTATAGATGTGTATCTATATATGTGTATCTGTATCTATATATGTGTATGTATATAGTTTGTGTAGCTCCGATTCGAAGCTGATGTCTTCCGATTGTTGAATTATAGTGATTCTGTTAGCTCAGTTTCTGTTACTCCTTAGTTTTATTCTTAACTAATTAAGTGTTAATTCGATTTTAAGTTATAGATTGAAGCTTAATTTGTTACTTCATCAGGCTCGTGAATATATATAGGTTTATAGTCTCTGATCTGATTTCATGCCGGCGAGTTTATGGTTAAAGAACCTTTCGAAGTTTGATTTAGTTGAGCGACAATTATAATTGTGTGTATTTTCACTGTACGAATTACATAGACATGATATACGATAGAAACAACCAGCATGTTTCATACGGAGAATGGTTCACGTTTGTTGATTTGGTGGTGGTTGTTAAAAGTGGATCTGTCAAATAGGTCAAATTGTTAAATGAGGATCAAAACCTTTTTTAATGCCTACAATTGTCTAAATCTACTCAAAAAATTATATTATTATTATATTAATATTGGTTGGACCTGCCCTACCCCCGTCCTATCGAACCACCAGCTGAACCTGCCCTACCCCCGCCTCAACCCTTAAAACTCACACAAAAAGAACGC
>JAOXNX010000001.1:7136378-7151378 GCA_028566075.1 Solidago caesia | reverse complement strand
CCTACTTTTCAGCACCCATAACCGAGTAAAACTCCCTGTTAAGTCCAGCCTCTTCTATTGGGTTAAATGGGTAAGGTTGGGGCCCATTTAGGTAGGGTTCGTATCAAACAGTCTCTCTTTCTTTAAATCTAACAAAGGTACAGTTATACCTTTTGCTGATTCTAAGTATGTTTATTATCCCTCAATACTCCTTTCTCACTTGTAGGTGAAGAAATACATAGACGTGTATACAGCTTCATCACTTATAGGATTCTCTATCGAAGACTTGAAGCATGTAGAGGAGATATATGCCGAGGCAGTGAACTGGTCAGCTTCCTTGCATGATGTAACATCATCTGCTGCTCTTAAGAAGCAAATAGACTTGTATTTTAATTTTCTGGCAGTTGTTGCTGAGCTGGCTCGAACAAAGTTCACAGAGTTTAATTTAAGGATGATGGGTACTGGTTTTGGCATTCTGTTGACATCCATATTCATCCCTTTACTTGTCAGCAAGAAAGTGAATGATGTATATATAGATTTTTCCACCGATGAAACGAGTAATTTGTCGTTTGGACTGATTGTTAGCTGTACCATAGTGGCTGCACGGGCATGTAGCTTCTTATCGAATAGTTACATATGTAAGTGCTGATTGTGAACAAATCTTATAAGCTTCGTGTTCTCTCTTTTGCTAACTGTAAGCTCATTTTCTGCTCTTTCTTGTTTTTATTTGAGACAGTGGAAGAAGGGAAAATGACAATATTTTTCTTGGCCTCCATAGGAATTTTGGGCTTACGCCATTCAATCAGGGTAAAGAAGATGATATCTGAAGTAAGTATTGGAAATGACAGAGGATGTTTGATTTTGCCTGTTTACCCCCGAACACCTATGAATCTATTCTGGTTAATTAAAACTGTTCAAACCGAAAATGAGCCAAGTGGATTAAGCTTGTCAAAAGTCACGCAAAGTGCATTTGCAGTACACAAAACCTCCTAAATCATTTGATTCAAAAAGTTGAGTTACAAATAATATAGTTTTTAACACAATATTAGACATTAATTATTACTCGTAATACATAGTTAAAATTGTGGACGAAAAAGTGTGTGTGGCCAAACCAACCCAGCACGTACAATATTACTTGTTTTGACTTGTTACCAAACCTGTCCATATTTCCACCTCTAGTTATTAATTTGTATTATTAAATGTTACGTGCAAGATATAATTTCTTTGTGGGCTTAACTGTTTGTTTGCAGGCTGGTGCACTTGTTTTCTTGATCTCCATTCTGAGATTCATAAATGAACTTGGACTATCAAAGCAAGGTTCCCATGAAGTATTGGAGCTCGATAGTTGGATGTATGTAGCTGAGTTAGCGCCAATACTACCGTTGTTCGTATTGGCTTACCTGATGTATAAAATTATAGCTTGCAGTTCATGTAACTGTCTTTTGAGATTTATTCTAATAGGAAGTATATTTAGTTACATTCTAGTTGCATTACATTGGACCTTAGAAAGTAGCTTATCAAGTATGGCACCACCCATATTTGATGGTTTAAAAGGCAATGTCATTCCTCGTATAATATACATTTTTGGAATTGCACAACTATTTTCCCTTGCAGTTCTTCAGTTTTTTCAAAAAGTCAAAAGTTCAAAGTGGGGAGAAACAACCGTGTTGAAGGCAGTGGCTATGTTATCTGTATGGAGCTCTACTCTCATAATATTGTCTGGGAAACAAGGACCCTTCATTGCTTTGGCATCAGTTATTGGAGGTACCCCTTCCCTGCACCGTGATCATTTCTAGAGCTGTCCATTCCTATCATTATGAATGGATCTATTTGAGCTGTGTTGTACCCAAACAGCTCAAATGCTCTTGTAAAAAATATAGCTATGAGGAGAATGGGTCAAATAGGTTGAAGGTTGACCAATGTGTAAATTTTAATGCATACAAGCTGTAAAACGTTCTTATTCAACGATCTAGATTAATGTGTATGATGTTGCTTTGTAATCTGAATCGTTAAATTTTCTTAACTCTATTAAAAAAAAAAGCAAAAGGTGTTCTGAGTGGATTCTGTCTGGTATGTTCTACACTGTGCTGAAACTGATGACCGGAACCCGTTTTAAGGTCCTATCCAACCTGTGCCCATCTTAGCACCTCTAATCATTTTTGTTTCTTCAACTTTATCTTTTCTCCTTTCAGCAATTCTTTGTTGTACTTAGTCTTAAGTCCCTATCTCATGACTACATTTTGTTATGGTATTTTAAATGGGGCGTCCATCATTGTTATTTTAACTAAATTTGAGTTCACCGGTTTGGTTTGGCAAAATTCCTTTATTTTATCGTTATTGGAGTGTATTTTAGCTACAAGTAAAGTAAGGTATACGGTTCCCTTACATTGTGTCAAATCAAACACATCATTTTTCATGGGACTAGGTAATACCTTTTAAGGCTCAATAGAATTTAGAGTTTACATCATATCTGTTACTGTTTATGTATCTTTCTATTCAGCGGTGTATTTTGCAATTACGCACAGTTTCTGTATCATGTTTTTCTTTAGATGTTGCATTGAGTTCATTTTCATTTTCTGTAGGCTGGTTAATATCGCGGTTGAAAGGTTTGGACCAAGATGATAAGACTGGTCTTTTTGCTCTGTATTCTTCCCCAGTTACACAGTGGAGCCTTTTAGCATCATGTCTGTTCTTCTGTACTGGTCATTGGTAAGTGATTGTCAGATACTTAAATTTATATTTGATATTTTTTTTTTATCTAGAAAGGCAAAGATTACACACCATATAATTATTCAGAGATTTATCACTTTCGGGACTTGAACCGACAACCTCTTAGTTTGTGGGCCAACTCACATACTACTAGGCTAGAAGCCCTTTGGTTTTTTTATGATTTATAAAAAGCTTCTTGTTGAACTTTACACTATGGCAATTTGGTTTTCCTTGAGAATATATAGTTAATAATATTATATCTTGGCCAAATAAAGAAAATTTCTAAATGGGAAACAATTCAAATGGGCCGATTGGGTTGAAATTCGTTCAAAGTTTTTCTTAATTCATACAGCACCCTAAATCATTTATTTTAACAATCTATTGGTATAATTGTAATCGCCTCTCAACGCATTAGCTTTTAGTAATTAGATAGACAGAGAATGTTTGAGGATCAACCTCTCCTGTTCTTCACTTCATGCAGGTGTGCTTTTGATGGCCTGCGGTATGCTGCTGCATTCATTGGGTTAGTACATTTTCTTCTTTCGTTAACCATTACTAAATTCCTAAATTGGTACTCAAAGCTATGTTAAAAGTATCATTGGCTTTTAATCTCTTTCTTTGATCCCTCCTTGAAACAAGTTCTTTAATACGTCTCAGGTTTGATGAATTTACTGTGATACCCCAAGCCATCCTTTTAACAGTCGAGACATATGGCTTTTCTCACATTCTTCCAACTCTTGGACTCCCATTTCTTGTTGCGTCTCGATATTCATCTAATGAAGCTAAGTCGACAAGGCAGTCCTTAATTCAATTATTTCAGGTTGCATTTTTAATTGATTCATCTTTTTTTTGTACTCGACCTCTTTAGAATCAACAGTTACTGATTTTTCATATATTCTTCTGGTACAGGTTTATCTGATATATGGACTTATTATGACCGTTACTACCACGTTCACTGTACTTTGTGTCATAATCCAAAGACGGCATTTGATGGTATGTTGAGTTGAACAAAGGGTCAAATGATAGGGAAATGGGCTTAAAACCTTTTAAATCATTTTATTCTAAATATTAAATGATAATTATACATTTTTGTAATTTTGGACAAAAAATGGTTTCGACCTGACCCAAATCGGTACAAATTTACCAGGATTTGATGAGTACAAGACCCACCTATTTGCCACCATGTTTTTGAATTTTCAGGTTACTGAAATAATTTTGTGATGTTAGATATAATTTCCTCAACTTTCAAAGATTTTTTTGTTCCAATTACATTAACATCAATGCCAGTATAACTTTTAGCTAAGTTCATGACAAAATCCAAATCACCAACTTTGAATCTAGAAAAATTGAATTTTGACCTCGAAAGTTTTAATGTGTAGGTAAGATTTCACAGAATAATAAGCTTCATCGGTTTTTCTTTGTGCAGGTATGGGGATTGTTTGCTCCGAAATTTGTTTTTGATGTAGTAGGACTTATATTAACCGATGTCTTGATCTGTGTTTCTTCGCTCTTCTACTTTATTTAGATATAGGTCAGTGCTAATGACGGGTCACATGGTGTTGCCAAGACAAATAACTTGTGTTTTTCAAATTTTGTTAGTTAATATAAATCATCATTAAAGGAGTCTGTTTTCTTATTTATATGTTTAAAATACGTTTGCTGTTGACGTTGTAGTTGTACATTTCATACATGTACATTATGTGTATTATAGTCGTTATATGTATATGTCGACTTTTGTTCCGCAAGGTAAAAATGAGTTACTGTGACCGGGTTGGTTTGTACGTGTTGGTAAAAATGTGTTACTTGATCATTTAAACCAACGTTTTAATCCTTCATTAAAAAGCATTTTATTCATATGATAAATAAAAGAAAAGGAAAGATTCATATTTGCCAAATGTACTTTAAGATGTAATATACAATATTGCGAAACACGTTTTTTTAATCGTACACTAGTAAATATGCTTTATGATGTTGTACACTTGTACTGTACAATACTTTGAAATACATTTGGTGGTGTATTACAACTTACTTTAAGATGTTGTACTGTATAATACCGTGAATTACGTTAGGTGATGTATTACATAAAATAAAAAGATGGTTGAAGGCTTATCACTCAAAAATATGCACTTTCTTGCAAATTGGAACGTTTTAAAGCTAGTGTTTAAAAATGTTATGAGACGTATTGAATGATTTGATATCTGATGGTTGCTTTCTAGGCAAAACCAAAAGATTATTATTTCAAAAAAATGAACTTAAAACTCAATGAATATGTACAAAAAGAATCTACAGACAAATAAATTTTACTGATATATATTCAGTTTTACAATGACGAAAAATAACAATAATTTTAAGATGGCCGACAAAAAAATAATAAACTTTAATAAAGGCTAAAAAAAAGGGTAAACGGGTAGAAACCTTCTGCTTTCATGTACCGTCTTGGTATCCAAAGCGCACACCGCATAGAAGTCATGCCCGGTGACTCGTCATTCTCACACATGGATCACGATATAGTTTATCCACTTGCCTTTTGTAAAGTTTGAACCTGTGACATGCAGCCTTTATCTGTGGGCCCATGTGATCATATGGTAACGGTACCACTCCATCTAATGATGAGATTGGTTAATAAAGGCTATTCATCTCTTAATATACAAAGTAGATTTCTTTGTCCGTTGTAATTATTTTTGATGTAAATAGTTTAGATCATGAAGTCTATAAATAGACTTCATTTATTAGTAGTAAACACACACGAAGATAATACTCAAGCATTTCATATTATATTTAAAAAAAAAAAGGTTATCAACTTTTTTCACGTTCCTACTATGCAAAATCAATCGACATACTCCAGTCCCTTATTTGTAAGTATATTTTCCTTGATGTATATTCTAAAAATATATATTAGGTTATAAATGTTTTATATTATTCAATACGAGTATATCAAATTCTATGTTTTATATGACATCGCCAACACACAAAATTACAACTTAGACTCTACATCAGGATCACCACAGTTAATAGACAATACCCACAGATTTTTAGAAACATGACATAAGCAATGACAAAACATATCAATAATTTCAAGATGACCGACAAAAAATAATAGGCTTTAATAAAGGCTATTTGTCTCTATATACAAAGTAGATTCCTTTGTTCGTTTGTAATTATTTTTGATCTAAATAGTTTTAGATATTTTAGCCAAATGTACATAATCTAAATACGATCTAAATAGCTGTGCCATGGTCAAATGCTTGATATAACCCATGTATTTCAACCCATCATACCTTTGGTTTTTGTAGGAAACATATTAGGGTAGCCGTAAGCCCGTAACAGATAAACCGTCAAAACGATTTGCTTATAGCATATGCTGGGTCAGTTTGGGCTGACCCTTAAATATGGTCATAGAAATTAAAAGTTATTGCAATTAGGCATGAACATAAAAACCGATTCCCAAAAAACCGGGTCCAAAAAACCGAGCCCGAACCTGAAAAAAACCGGTTCCCAAAAAACAGGTTCGGGTATTTTAAAACCCGACGGGTAGGAACCGGTTTGGGTTTCGGGTTCAAAATCCAACCACATGAGGCTACACAATACCCAGATAGACTCAAATAACTACTCTGTAAATTATATAATTAGGCTATATTGACTACATTAATTAAAATATAAAAACAGACTAAGGATTGTAGAAGAGCAGCTTGGATGAATGATTTTCAAATAAAGAGTACAAAAAATACAGATATTATGAACTCAGTTTCTCTCCCTTTTAACGTTTTCAACATCATATGTTTGTACATCACAGCGGCGGAGAACCAAAACATTAGGCAAAATGTAGTTGACATTTTGTAACTAGTATACCTGAGCACATAGACGTTCCTAAGAAAAAGAAATGGTGCCGCCAGAAAATCCGCTAGTTAGCTTGAAGTTGAAGAAACATTTTTATCTTCTGTACAAGAAGCTCATGACTTCCAAACAGAGGCTTACCATTAGTGATCCAATCCTTCTCAAGCAATCCACCTTTAGAACTAGTAACCATTTCATTTTCGAAACTTGAAACGATTTGGTAGATTGAAGTCCTGAGAATGTCAGCCATGGAATAGGCTTTTGAGTAGTGACGCCCCTCTTTTTTATTTGCTGCAATCCCATTTGTCAGTGTTTCTCTCCTTGTAGGGCTCAGTGCAGCCCATTTGATGGTTGCAGGCCCGGTTAAGTATTGGTTCGATGACTGGATGTTGGTCTTTTTCCCCATTAAACATTCAACAGCTAATAAGCAGGATAAAAGGGTGGAGATTGTAGCAGCGTTGCATCCAGAGAGTTGCGCAACCCCAAAACGATCTTCTTTGTGAGAACGTATAGTCAGTGAAGATGAAATCCGAGCACACCATGCACATACCTGCAGAGTCAAATTAGTCAGCTACAGAGCCAGAAATGAAATATGAAGTAGACGTGGCAAAATAGATGGCCCAAGTGAGTTGGAAACCCACTCGGAACAAGTCTTCTAATGCTGGTCAAGATGGGTCAGATCATGTGATCGACCCACATACATATTTTTTGTCCAATTTTTCTAGGTTTTAAATTAACAACTAATGTGCAAGCAGGATAGTATCATAAGTTCTTGCAAATCTTAAAAACTGTTACCAAGATTGTAGACATCAAGAAAATATTGTTTAAGTTTCAGCAACTCAAAGGGCAAGTTTGTTTTATTCATAACATCTGAGCTGTTTCTAAAGGGTAGATCGATGAGAACCCCTTGATCCCATGTACCGCGTTGGTACCTGCAAAATCCCCCATGCTGAGTTTTTTGCATTGATGGTTAGCTACCATTCTCATTTTTGCCTTTATAACTGTCTGTTCCAAGTTCCAACCATCCCTAAGCACTACAAGTTCCACAGTTCAAATTTCTACTACATTTGTTGATGATAATTCTCTTGCTACAAAGGTCCACTATATTGGAAATGAATCCTTCTCTATACATTCTATGAGCTATGGCTGCAAGTTCAAACTCAATCTCAGATTAGGGTTTTAAAAATCGAAGGGGTGACTAAATGGGCTGGGGGTTTAAAGTAGTTCTTTTGGGGATTCATAATGCGTGTCTATATCTCTATATATTCATACAACTAGGAAGGTACCCGTGCAATGCGGCGGCGGCGAAATGTGATGAGTGTGTTTTTTTTTTATGGGGATGTGTGTTTCTGTATGTGTGTTTAAATGTAATGAGTGTATGTAATTAGATGTGGAAGGGACATTTGTGGGGATGAGCATTTTGGGGGAAATATGGTAGAGAACCAAAAAATTCAAATTAAAAACGGGGTGAAATAATTGCATTAATTTTCTCCTCATAATTAAAGGTCCATAATACCTCTCCTAAATCTTAAACTCAATGCAAGTCAACCCTATGAAGTTAATAGCGGTGCTATAGCAGCGCTATAGCGGTTAGCGGACATGAGATATAATAGCGGTCAAAATAGCGGTTCCGCTATTAGCGGCGCTATTTTACCGATATCGGTGCTATAGCGGTCCAAATAGCGGTAAAATAGCGGTGCTATAGCGGTTTTTTTTTTTTTTTTTTTTTTTTTTTTTGGCCCAATCTTAAAGAAACACTAAATTTTGCAAGTATTAACACTAATGTTTCAAATATTGACACTTTTAAGCTTGACTTTTGATATTTATATTAAGTATAAAGTATTAATTATTATATATATATATAAATGTTGCATAATATTAAAATTACCGCTATACCACCGCTATACCACCACTATAACCAATATCTCAAATATCGGTCCTCGACCGCTATACCGCTATTTTCCGTATTAACTACTTAGGGTAGGTAGTATGTCTTTATCTCATTTGATGTATGCAGATGATGTGCTTCTTATGGATGAATGACCAGAGGATAATTTGCTTAATATCATGACCGCTTTCTCATGCTTTTTTATGACTTCTGGTCTCAAAATCAATTTGCAAAAATCCAAACTTTTTGGGATTGGAGTCCGGGGTCATGACATTGATCACTTCGCTAGACTGGCTCAGTGCTCTAAGGGCACGTTTCCCTTCTCTTATCTGGGGGTACCTATTGGTGCTAATATGATCAAACTTGAGTCGTGGAAACCGGTTATTGATAAGTTTTCTAAAAGATTATCGAGATGGAAGGCGAGTCTTCTTTCTTTTGGTGGTAGGGCTACCCTTGTCTCGGCTGTTCTTGGTTCTTTGGGCTCTTATTTCATGTCTTTGTTTCGATTGCCGGGTGTGGTTAAACGGAAACTTGAGTCATTGCGTGCTAAATTTTTTTGGGGCGGAAGTGATGATGTTAGGAAAATTCATTGGATCAATTGGGAGAGAGTTTTGGCGAGTAAACACAACGGTGGCATTGGTATTGGTTCTCTTGATGCGTTTAATAAAGGGATGCTTCTTAAATGGAGATGGCGTTATGTAAATGCGCCGGATTCGTTATGGGTGCAAGTGCTTCGAAATATTCATAATCCAATTTCATTCTGGGATTGGACTTCTGATGCTAGCATTAAACGGGGCATATGGTATCAAATTTCCAAGGTAGCCACCGAATTGAATAATCAAGGTGTTTTACCTCTGCATACTTTGTCCCTTAGGATTGGAAATGGTAGAATGTCTTCATTTTGGCATGACATTTGGGTTGGTCATACTCCACTTCAGTCTCGATTCCCTCGGCTATATCGGTTGGATCAAGTCAAGGATTGCTTAGTAGCGGACCGATGGAATGGTGAGGTTTTTTATGCTCAATGGAGAAGACCGGTTCGGGGAGGTGTCGAAGAGAGTGAATGGTTGGATATTGTCATCTTTGAATAACATTGCGCTGGTGGATAGGGACGATAAATGGGTTTGGTCCTTGTCGAATTCGCTTGACTTCTCAGTTAAAGATGTTAGACAACATATTGATGATTCTATACTTCCTCATCACCCGATTACTACTAGATGGAGTGGTTTCGTCCCAAAGAAACTTAATATTTTTGCTTGGCGTGTTTTGAATGACCGCATTCCGACTCGTTCTAATATTGCATGCAAAGGAATTGACATCCCTTCCGTCCTTTGTCCTTTATGCATGGCTGCGCCGGAAACTACTAATCATTTATTTTTGGATTGTGCCATTGCTAAAAGACTTTGGTGTGCTATTTGCTGTTGGCTTCAGATTGGTCACATGAATTGTGTAAACGTGCAGGAGATCTTCAAAGTTATTGATGATATGCAGGTCACGTCCATTAAGAAGAATTGTGTTGAGGCTATTTTCTTATGTGTATTTTGGTTTTTGTGGAAGTATCGCAATGAGCAAGTGTTTTCGCCGGCCTCTAAACGCACCACTTACCTTTCCGACATTATCATCTCTCAATCTCATGTGTGGAGCACTGGCAGAAATAGGAAGCGGTTGATTTCGAGGGACGATTGGTTTAAAAAAACCCCTTGCTGTTCTTGTAAAGATTCGTGGGTTTTTGTATCTTTTTGCTTTAGTTTTTCGGTTTTTCCTCCCTTGAGACTTATTCGGGTATGCATCAAAAACATCATAGAGTGGAAACCGGTAGCTCGGCCTCTATTGATGAGGGTTTTTCTCATGTCTCGTGATTGTAAATGGCATGAGTTTTTTCACCCCTTTTTGCATACCTAGCAGTTCGAGTCTCAAGAAGTACCTAGATCTTTCGTTGTGTCGTTGCTTTGATCTTGGTATTGTAATTGTACTGTTATTGGGTGTCTAGTGCTTTGCTAGATACCTTGTTTTTAATTTATATATATTGCCGTTCTAAAAAAACTCCTATTCTTGGACCGCTTCCCATATGTTGAATGAATAACTTAAATCAAAGGGCAAATGTCACTAAGTAACACTAGTAACTAATATAAGTAACAGTAACAAAATTAAATCCTAAAATGGAGAAACAGTCAAACATAAATGCTAGAAATAAATGCTAGAACTCTGGTTTACCATTGTTGAAAAGTTTCATAGGATTTACAGCACAGTCCCGCAAATTTCACAATGCTAGACTAATCTAAAATTAGTGGCTTGTCAATTGCTGACCCTCCTCCGTCCTCATCATAAACTGGTTTGCTAAGCTTCCTCTTTAGTATCCTTTCTGACTTCTTCCTCTTCTTTGACTCACCACACCACTGACTTGGTTCGTAAAGATCATCACCGTCAGGGGATTCTTCTTTACTGGATTGTTGAGAAAGAACATCAAGCCCGTCACCTTGTTCAAAGCGCTCCCTGTCTATCTCATAACCAACTTCAATCAGCTCACCATCTACCTCATAACCAACATCAATCTGATTACCTTCTTGATCGACCATTTGATCACCAGAATGTACTTCTTCAACATCCGGGCTTTCTATACCAAAATGTACTTCTTCAACATCCCCTGGGCTTTCTTGACCAGTATGAACTTCATTGGGAACATACTCTGGTATGTTCTGTATAAAATAAAGTAAATGTTGAATTAGTGTTAGCAAGCAATAACTTGACCAACAAATAGCTTTATGCACTTACCTCATTCATTGTTTCATCAGCTATCCCGCCACCTCTGCGTGCTCTCAGACTTATAGAAGATCTCACAGTTGTAAGTGCTTCGGCTTTTCTGGGCCTCGCCTTCTTTGGAGGTCGGTATATAGTCTCATTCACACAAGACCTAATATTGTGTCCCTTCTTCCAACAATTTTTACAAGTTTTCTTCATCTTGCCTATAAATCTCTTTTCATCTGATTCTAGCCTACCGGGCATCCATCTTTCTTTTGAAGGTACAAGTTTAACATAACTTGTAATATAATAGGCCAAAATGAACTGTCATTCAAAATCATTTAACTGTTACACCAATCACGTCAATCATAATATTTCTACAAACACTTCAGAATTAGTATCTACTTAGGGCTCATTAAATGTTACCAATTTACTGCACTGTCAATAAGGGCATTTCAATGTCAACATCCATTAATAAATGTTCATTGTGAAATTTATTTATTTATTTATGTTTATCTTTTTGGTTAACTTAGGTAATCCCAGGGTGACCACCCACTTTGCGGGTAGCCTGGAGTGGTCGCGGGTGAATCTCATTGTGAAATTTGGTTTCTATTTTGAGGATACTTGGGATTTTGCTTAAAATAAGCATGTACGAGTACCAAAAAAGTCTGACTTCTAAAAGTACTAGTACCGCAATAAAAGTCTATTTTGAGGATACTTGGGATTTTGCTTAAAATAATAATGATGATGATGATGATAACTAATAACATAAAATAATCTAATTTAATGGAAAATAAACCAAAGTCGTATGAATATGTGGTACATTGACACGTGCCAATATTATTTTACTGTAATTTGTGAGTTGCATTACTTTCATTTTATTTTTTGACAGAAAGAGAAAGGGAAAGAGGATGGATGGTGGCCGGAATACCTGAAGATGCGGAGGAGCTGCTGCTCTTTTCACCGGTCACAGACTCACAGTTACCCAAATTTACTCCTCTTGGGCCGTTGTACAGTTTTTCTTTATGGTAAAACCGTAAAAGCAAATAAAACCAATATTTTTACGAGTTTTTTTTTTTGGGCCCGTTCTTTTGAAATCGTTTTTTTTTTTCTTTTCTTTTGTTTTTTCCCGGTTGCCAAATTTTTGTAAGCAAACTTTAGGTTTTGACTATTAAAATAATTTAGTTTTTAATAAATGTAATTTCGCTAGTTTTCATCGTTAGTTACTCGTTAAGTGTTATGTTGACATGCCACGTTATTAAAAAACTAACGACATTATCTTTAATAAAAACTTTTTAAAAACTAAATCCTTTTAATAGTCAAAATCTAAATAGGTTCCCTCAATTATGAATTTTAATTAAAAAAATTTCCTTTTTATGGATTTTTCCCAATAAACATACATGTTTTTAATAGTATATAACTTAGATGCTTCCAAAGGTAAATTAAGGATTATATGTGTATGTTCAAAATAACCGGAGAACCGAAAATATCAATTTGTTTTATAAATTTGCCTTCGGTGTGGTTGGTTCTTTTCTCTCGGTTCCTCTATCGGTTCTTCATCGGATAGCGGTTTCTCCACTTCCTAATTGCCGGCAAACATTGGCACGCGGTTTTGGTTATATAAATTGGCCTCATGGAGCCGATCATTGTTTACGTTAGGAGCATGTTGCGTTGACCCTTTTTTTATGAGGTTGTGGTTCACTGCCATTGATGGCCGGAAACCTAACTTCTAAATTGGGGGTTTTCGATTTTGAGGCTTCTATTGTGATTTTTTTGGCTTTTTATTGTCGGAATCGAAGTCGCTAGCCTAGCTCTCCAATGTTCACCCTTTATTCTGGCGAGATCTGAAACCCCTTGACTTTTTCGGCGAGTCTTGTCTTCTCCGATTGGGGGTTTTCAAGGTCGTCGCGTTTGGGGGTTCATATGTATACTTTCTTATGAGTGTTTGCATGTGTCTTCTCCTTGTTTGGGGGTTTCTTTTCATCGTCGTCCACTTTTGTTACTAGTTTTCTAGCAACCCTTTTTTGGGGTTGTTGCATACTGCTGCTTATGCTTACTCTTTTTTCCAATTCCTCACATCCACCCCTCCCTTCTCAAAACAACCAACGCCCATCGCCCTTTTCGCAATCATTACCCACTCACCAGCATCGCATACTGTTGCGAAGCGCCTAAACAAATTCACAGTAGGCTCCCCACCAAAGGCACGACACACAACCTCAAAACCCTCAGGGGGTGTGGTAATAGTCTGATCCCTGGTAGGGATCCGAAGTAAATCCGCCCTACCGGGGAAAAATCGGTTGGCGAACTCCGATAGTTTGGATTGCGTAATGCTTGATGACATCGTATTTATCCCTACTTTAACCATTTTATAGAAAAAAAATAGAAAATTAGGGCTTTTTTTAGAAAATGGTTACCTGCTTTTTGTTGATGTCGTCGAATGAGAAAATCAAGTATTATAAAACACAACCAAGTATATTCTCGATCGAAGTTGAATATAAAAGATCTAACAAGTCATATGTAATACTTTATGAAAATTATATCAAAAAAATACATTTAAACCCAATTTATTCATATATTTTACATCAAGTATTATAAAACACAACCAAGTATATTCTCGATCGAAGTTGAATATAAAAGATCTAACAAGTCAACTTTGGACATTTAAAATAGAACGGATAAGTATTATATATTTGATTTGATTTGATAAATATGTAATTTTGGTGTGAACCATGTTCCATGATTAAAGTTTGATGTTGTTATATATGGGTTAACCGTAGAAACAATATTGATGGGAAATTGAATGTGGCTAGACGAAATTATAGGGATTGGAAACATGGGTTGAAAATCAAAGGTGGGTAATTAATGAAATTTTATTACCCCCAAATTGTTGAGTAAACCAAGCATAAGTAATCATAATTTTTACCATTTTGTTTTACCTTATATAACCCTTAAATAAGGATTATTTGTTGCATGATCATGGGTGGTGATACAATTGATTTTTATTAATTATTCTTCCCTTTGTGTAGCTCCCTCCCTCTAAATAAGGATTAATATATATCGTTGCATGATTATGGGTGGTGATACAATCGCGTTGATACCTCACCGCGAGAAGATATATGAGAAAATATACAAGACGGGCCTTCACGTACGGTTCATGGACACAAATTAATGATAAAATTGAATCACCTAATTAAAAATGGTCGGGTCATTGAACACACGATTATCGTACTGCTAGCTAGCTAGCTAGCTATTTACATTGTTCATGATAGTGACGTTATATGTGATTTTAAGCCACCCACCTTATTCATTTTGATTATTATCCGCTACCCATATATGATGACAAATTAAGGAACATCGAATTCAGTTTAATTTATGTACGTGAATCCATTAGAAAGGTTTAATGAAAAGAATCCTTTTGGAAGTCTTGCAAGACAAGGTATATATTGAGAATACCATCATGCATAACCAACCAAATATATATATGTAGATTTGATACAAGAATATTGTGTTTATGACTCTATACGACGTCCAGAATTTCCAACTCCTTTCTTCTATAGAATGCTTGAAACGATCAGAAAGAAGAACGATGAAGCAACTTTACTAATGCGGGATACTGGATCAAGATCAAACTATTAATATTATTCCAATATATAATTTAATTTCTTCAGTTTTTATTTTATTGCTTTGATTTTAGAGGATCATTCTTCTTTTATATGTTTGGAAAATTTTATTTTGTCAATAAGTATTGTCAGTTAAGCATTCTTCATTGTTAAATCAAGGGAAAATTACATAAAAAGGTAACCTATTTACCTAAAATTCCTAATTTAGGTAATCTATTTTGTTTTCATCTA
>JAOXNX010000001.1:7115788-7135216 GCA_028566075.1 Solidago caesia | reverse complement strand
TATTCATGCCCTAATTTCCTAGATAACTCATAAGAGTGAAACATTAACTTAATTAATCGCAATTAATTAATTCGTAATTTTTGCAGTTGTTACAATTTCTCTCTTATTTCCCCTTCAAACTTTCCATTTATCTTCTATCTCCCTACCATCACCTCTCTCTTCTATCTTCCAAGAAACATCATCTGTGCGCACACACGTACACATATACACACAAAAGTTCGGATGCCATAACAAACTATTGTTGCCGCCCCTCTATGCGCGAGTAACCCGCTAGTAAAATGTTATAGATGTTTGTAGAGCTGGCAAATCGTATCTTAACAGGTCTTAACAGGTTCGGAGCGCGCGAATAACATAAGTTTCAAATATGAAAACGACTTGTTTAACACTTGACTTTTGTGGTTTAAGTGTGAGAGTTATACGTTTTATGTATAAAAAAAATTAAATAATAAATCCTAAAATACTAAAAATAATTATATTAAAAAATAGAAAAATTACATAGTACATTTTTTCCTTTAACAGTTGGTATATGAAGTTGTTTTGTTAAAAGTTGACCAAGTTTGGTAGGTACCAATAAGCCAAAGTTCACACTCTAGCAAACAGCTCTAATAAACAGCTCCACACCACACACACGTAACAACACCAAGTTCACACTCTAACAAACAGCTCCCAGCTATTTAGGGTTCTTCATTTCAATTCTCTATTAATCAATCAATCAATCGGCTAAGCTTAATGCAGCTCTACCACTGACTGCTGATTTCACTGTCTTTCAATGGCTTCCTTCGACACTAAAAAACTCATTAACAACCCTAACGGTAATCCTCCACTATAATATATATATATGTGTGTGTGTGTGTGTATCTATGTATTCATTTTTTTTATAATTTTTTTCTTTTTTTAAGCTTTGATTCTATTTAATTTAGATAAATGAACTTCTATTGTTGAAATTTGTAATTATTTTTATTAAAATTTATTATTATATTAATTAAATTATGCTGCAAAGATGATCATCTACTTAGGCAAAACTATTCGTGATGTCTAGAGTAAGGTAATAGGTGATTCTAGTTAGGAGTTTATTGTTATTAATAGTTTCTGTCGATGATTACTGATATCGAACCTTGTCGTAAAAACGGTCATAGAGGTAAATGTTGTCTTCAATTTTAGGCGAGGAGACTAGCATAAATGTATATTACGAGCCTGTAAACGTGTGTGTTGTGATTATTTTTGTCCTTTTGGGAATGGGGAACCACATCGACCTTGTTAGTTATACGAAAATAATCATGTATTGAATAGAATTGTGGGAGGAGCTTATGGAATCTAGGATACGAAGCATGACAATATGAAATTGTTGACTTGGTGAGACATAGTTTGGTTTAGTCTCGTATTATCATAGGAAAGAGTGTTATTGATTAAAATCACGTAAAAATCCCTAGAACTAAGTAAACGCAAGGCTAAAGACATAAGAAAAGCGAGTGGTCTAATAGTCTCTACCACCGTTTCTAATTTTCTTTGTTTGTTGATATTAAATTCTCAAACCATTTTCCTACCATATCAATTACACCACATCTGTAAGAACTTTTCTACAATTGTTCCAACAGACTTCCTTTTCCTTCAGACTTGCTATATGTTATAAAGTTTGACAAGAATTTTGTATGAATCTATCTATTTTGCCGACTTCACTATATTCGATATGACAAAAGTGTGGACTCGTAAAGAAAGGTTTGAGTGCCTTTTTGGACAAGAGACACTTTTGGTTTAGATGAGGGTTCCACTGCCTCATCTTAAATATGTTGCTTCAAATCTGTATTTGTGGACATGTGGTATTATAAATGGATTTATGATATAATGAATCTATTTCTTTATTTTGTTTTTCCTGAACTTTTCATATTTTTTCTAAACATCTCATTCTTAATTCTTCATGCTCTATTGATTATAAGGTTGATATTTTGTTGGTACTTGTTGCAGATGTGGTGACCGAGTTCATTGAGGGACTTGTAGAAACTTATCCTGGGTTGCAGTATCTGGATGGATTTCCAGAGGTTTGATTTGTGTTTAAACTTTCTTATATTGTGATATCACCATGGAAACTGGTTTTAGATGAAATCATTTTCTGAATTGTTCTATTACTAATTTGTTGTGAATGAATACAGGTAAAAGTTGTCATACGTGCAGATGTTACAGGTCCAACATATGACAAGGTTGCCGTTATATCAGGTACCCACTATTTCACTTCATGATGGCTTTACTCCTGTTGACGTTCTTTACCTTTGTGTAAATTTTGGGTGTTATGCATCTAAATAGTCTTTTTACATATATATTTCTTGTGTTATTTGGTTTTGATCCTTGGCAATGTTTTTTTTGTTTAAATCTTAGGGGGTGTTTGGGTGAGTTTATGCTTAGTAGCATATGCATTACGTAAAAGCCACATGTATGGGCGTCAGGCTTTTAGCTAATTCACCCCGCAAAAACTAATAAGCTCTTTAATATTCATAAAAATTTTGAGGAGCTTAATAGTTTTAAGATAGCGCTAATAAGCTATTAAGTCACTTAAAATGCTAATGCAAACACCGCCTTAACCTGGAAACCTGTAGGTGCTTAATTTCGTGATGCTAGGCTGCATCTCAATTTTGAAACTTGTCTGCACAACAGTACTTTAATGGTCACTTGTGTGTACTGTATGCATCCACACTTGCAACTTGTGCCATATTTGAAAGATCCTTGTAAATTGTACAAGTCTCTTTCACTTCTTCCATAGGCGATGGAACGAAGAACTTTAAGAAACGTGAACCGTAATGTTTTAATCATGTAGGTGCTATGTAGCGAATACAAGATTTTTAGAGGCGAATATTGAATATTATTAATATTTTACTTCTAATGTTCAATTATGACTTTCAGCACAAGAGTTCAATATTTAGTAAATTTGTATATAGCTCAAATATCAATTTACTTTCATGAATTGGGGAATCGACTATAGTAGTATGGATACCAAATATAGATTAGACTAGATTTAAGATGTCATGCAATAAGAAGTTTTGAATGCTTTATAGTATAGTAGGGTTGAGTATGTTATTCTCATACAAAGTTTATAAATGTTACACTTTAAGTGAATCATATTCTTGAGGGGTAAAATGGAAATAGAGAGCAGATAATCATCATGTACCACTTTAGTGCTGCTATGTGAATTTTTATTTTTTTAATCTTGCTAAAACTTCGTAATGGTCACTCTCAGTTTACCAGCTCAAATCAATTAGAAAAGGTTGAGTTTTGTTATATGTAAAAGAAAATAAACAGAAAGATCGTGCAGTAAACCAACAATATTTTTGTCATGGAGTTAGTTTGTGATTTTACATGTGAAAACAGATATAAAGTTGTGGAATTTACGAAAGTGAATGTATCTTGCTACTTTAAAGCTTATTAAAAACTGAAGGAACACAATGGTGAAAGAAACTATCAGTGGAGTTTATGGAAAATAAATTAACACATTAACCTATAGAGAAAAGAACCAGGATGAGGAGAAATGCAAAAACAAATCAAGGAGCATATATATTTTTACAGACAGGCCAAGTTACCAAAGTTTAAAGAAGAGGCACAAAGCCGATGCTCTATAAGTGTTAGGTTGTTAATAAAGTATTGGTTTCTAAAGCCTAATATTTTGTGGGCATTTTTTATATTGGTATATTAATTTGATAACATAGCCAATTATTGTATGTAAACAAACTTTCAAAGCATATGCAGCCCTAGACAAAGCAAGATTTTTTTGTTACAACATCAGAAGAAACAATGATAACCCATCTGCAGGAAATGCGTGAGTAGATATCTATATTACCGCTGAAAATGTAAACTATCCCACATCAATGACAAAATGGGGGTATTTTGTGAATTTGTGGATCAAATTTAAAGCCGTAAGTTGTAATAGCGTTTGAGCTGATTTTAGCTTGAAGCTGTACAAAATAAGGACATTCAAAATTAATTTTAAAAATCTTAAAAAAGCAGATCACCGAAGTTATATTTGGATGGAGTGAGTAGTTTTTGGTGGTGTTCCTTTGCATAGGCAACCAAGACCTGTAAAAGGTATAATTAGTGATGGGAATTTGATCCTTTTAAAGTCTTACTGATGAATGGGTTCATTTGTATAACCTTTATTTTTTAATTCTTATGGTCAAATAAACAAATTAGCTTGAAAAGGAATGTGTAAAATGAGTCGAACGAGTTAAATGGGTTGAAAGTCGCTCAAAGTACACTCTAGCGTGTAAGCCTTTTCGGCTATGTAATTTTATAATTAAAAGATCTAATCGACAAACGGTGTTTGAGCGACTTCCTAACCCAACTCATTTCAACCTGTACTAAGAAGTGACCGTTTCAACCTGTGCTCGTTATGATCTGTTAGCCAAACTGCCAGAGCCGCCGCCCATCTTGCCACCTCTAGGAATGATATTATTAAAATAGGAAACGGTCTAAAGATCTGAGCTGGAAGCTACGCAACTCTGAGGAGCCCTTCTTTTTGAATTCAGGGTATTCTCCGGGAACCTGCACTCGTTATGACCTGTTAGCCAAACCTCCAGAGCCACCCATCTTGCCACCTCTAGGAATGATATTATTAAGATAGGAAAAGGCCAAAAGAGCTGAGAAGGAAGCTACACATCCTGTGGAGCCCTTACTTTTGAATTTAGGGTATTCCCTGTTTATTTGGCTAGTTAGATCAAGCACATAAGTTTTACTTTGTCAATGCGTCTAATTTTATCCTTGTGATCTCTTTTATCAATATTGATGTGCACTATAAATTTACTTGGTTTCAAGTAACTGTTAGTGTTGGAGTCTTTATTTTCAACTAATTTGTTTTGACTGTTCTTTACTTGTACAGGAGGTGGGAGTGGGCATGAGCCTGCACATGCTGGATTTGTAGGGGACGGGATGCTGACTGCAGCTATTTGTGGCGATGTTTTTACCTCACCACCTGTCGCTTCAATCCTTGCTGTATTGGCCTTCAAATTAGATGAACTGGAATTCTATTCAAGTGGTTCTCTTTTTGTTCTTCATTTTGATATTGCAACTAATGTTATCCAACTATAGGGCATACGAGCTGTCACCGGGCCAATGGGATGCCTCCTAATTGTCAAGGTGTTGTAACTTTCTGATGCCTAACTAATGTCTTCATTTAAACTAATACCAGAGGTGGTAATATTGACCCATTTATTCATGAATGGGTCAACACCTACCTGTCAAGCTAGTTTCGACTCTTTGTGACGTGCTCTTAGTAAAGCTAAGTTCTTTAAGCACATGACTGAAGCTGACAACTTTAAAGGCATCTTGAAAGCTAGAATTTGTGTCTCCCAGAGTTAACTAAAAAAATAGAAACGGTCAGATGTGCCAAAAATAGCCCAAAGTGTATCCTTAATGCTTAACACGTCCTGAATCAATTTGTAAGAAGAAAGTATAATATTATAGAAATGTCATAGTTTTCCAATCATATTTGACACTCTACTTGTTTTTATACTGTATATGTGTTTAAAACTATGCCACAAAAAGTGTTTTGGGTCAACACAACCTATTTGAACCTATAACAAATAGTTACTCTCTTCGACCTGCCCAACCTGCCAGAATTGCCACCTCAATCCAAATGCATCAGCTTATGCTCTTTAGTTATCACGCTAAGTTTAGATGATAGTTGAATGTGGATTTTTTTTCTGTTTCTTATTCAAGAGGATACCATTTAGTTAGCAACTTTGATTTTCATTGTTGTAGTTAAATGGAACTGTATATTCTGGAGATTAAGAAATTACAAGCATTGAGAGATATTTGTATGCACTTTTCGTTTCATGAGACAAGGACACTGATTTCTGATTTACAGAACTACACTGGGGATCGATTAAATTTTGGATTAGCAGCCGAGGAAGCTAAATCTGAAGGTTACAAAGTAGAGGTCAGTGCATATCTTTGACATGCATTTTTGAATTGTGCTGCCATTCTTTTAAGGTAGATTGGTAGCATTAAAACATGTTATCTTGATACAATTCAAAGCATGTGCTGTAGATGGTAATTGTTGGAGACGATTGTGCTTTGCCACCCCCACGAGGCATATCTGGGAGAAGAGGATTGGCTGGAACCATTCTCGTTCATAAGGTTTATCCTCATTGATCCTATAATCTATATTGCAAGTGCATAAAAGGATAAAGAAATGATATTTTGTTTATATACCAAAACATGGATGCCGACTGAGAACGTGTACATTGGTGAATATGTTTACTTTCTGTGGTTTGTGCTCAAGGTTTAAAGTTCATTCTTTATCATTTTTTTACTTGTCCTTTTTTTTTTAAACCTTCTCTTTGTTTGGGATACTAAATGCATATCTATATGTTAGCGGTGGCAACTTTGAGTGTCAAATTGGTAAAAGGCTATTAGCAAAAATGAAAGATGGATCTGAAGTCGTTTTGAGTGTATGTTTAGTAATTGACTTGTGCATGTTGATGCATTACCCAAACCATCTGTTGTGTTGACTCTAGTATGTGTGTGCATGTATTTACTCTCTGCTGCAAGGTTCTTCTATACTTAAAATCTAATATGCTCTTGTTGTAACCAACATAGTCATTTATATGGGATGTTATACCGCCAGTCATCCAGACAAATATGATGTCACTTGTTCTTTTCTTCTACATTTTTGAAGATGGAATCATGGAATCATTTTTTTCATATTGCATTTTGCTGCAAAATGATTACCACGGGCCATAGAGGATGCTTTATGAATGGCTTTTGAACAACTATTATTTAGTTTGTATGAATCGCCTCATCTCTGGTTATGATAATTGATACATCCATAGCTGAATTAGTTTGATGCATTACGCGAATCATCTGTTTTTTCAACTCTAGGAGCATGTGTATGTATTTAGTTTCTTCTTCTGGGTTCCTCTACTAAACCTAAATGCTCTTTGCTTTAACCAACATAGTGACATATATGGGAAGTTCTAATTCTTTCTATCATCTAGGCAAATGTGGCGTCACTAATTGTTTTCTTTTACATTGTTGATGATGGATAACTTTTTTTCATACTGCATTTTGTTGCAAAATGAATCTTTGGGCTATTGATGCTGCTTTGTGTATGGCTTTTAAATAACTATTTAATCACCTCCTCATCTCTTGTTATGATGCATCCATTCGTGAATTAGTTTGTTTGTGTGGCGGGATCAAACAGCACTTACGTAAATTTATTTAGGATCATTTTGACTTTTTTATTTATATTTCTTGAGAAATTCAGATTGCAGGAGCAGCAGCAGCTTCTGGTCTTTCTCTTTCTGACGTTGCTGTTGAAGCAAGGCATGCATGTGAAATTGTTGGTACAATGGGTGTTGCGCTGTCAGTTTGCACACTTCCTGGTCAGCCTAAATCAGACCGTTTAGGCCCAGGAAAAATGGAACTTGGTCTTGGAATTGTAAGTAGGATTTTCTTATGTACATCATAGATTGGTATAGTTAGGTATGTTAATTAAGTTCCATTTGTTTCAGCATGGAGAAGCTGGTGCTATTGTAACAGACATCCAACCTGTGGATTTAGTGGTATCACATGTGCTGAATCGCATACTGTCAGAAGTACGTCAATACAAAGCAAATACTGTTTCAGTGGTTATAATCAAGTATTCTTTTTTAATGGCGAAATGGGTGGGACGGGTGACTGGTCAAATTGGGCTGGGCTGACCCAAAGTACTTCCTCCCTGAAGTTTTCACACGCTTTAAAATAGTTGGTCTCAAATACTCAAATATGATTTGCAGAAATTATAATTTTTTTTAGTAGTAATCTAATTTTTAGAATAAAATGACTTGGAAGGTTTTATGCATTAAGCATACACTATGGGAAACTTTCAACTTGTTTGTCACAATTTCTCTATTATCACAGGAAACCAACTATGTTCCAATTAAACGTGGGAGCCGTGTTGTACTCATGATTAATGGGTATGTGATCTCTTTTCATTTTTATCTTTTGCAAGTGTTATCCTACCATAGATTTACAATCTTGACATTTTAAAGGATGTCAGAAGTTATGTAGATGCATATGATGTGTATTTTGATGATTAAGAAGCAACTAAATTTCTCATACATCTGGTAAATTAATTTCTTTCTTACTTTGGGTTTCTGCATGGTGTTTGTTGAAACAAATCATTTAGGTCAAGAATTTTATAAATACATCATAAGATCTTCGTAGGCTGTATTATTCGGATTACTCATGCAATGGCCGGTATACATAATACATGGTTTTATGCTTTCTCTGAAGATATAAGACAATAGTCCAAATAATACTGGTTGTCATTTGAATATTGTTGCCAACTCAGGAGCAAAGTCAGCAAACTATGTGAATTATGTGTAATTTGCCACTAGACTGCCAATCAAAATCGTAATGTGCAGTTCTTTAGCATTTACCATAGACTTATTAGCTAATTTATATTGTTTCTGTACATTTATGCATATAAACTTGAAATTATTGTGTATACATGCGTGTAATGCCTTCTATCCCTTTTTTTTACTCGGATCCTTGCCTAGATAAATTGGATAATATGTAAGACGACATTCTTGTTCTTAACTCATAATTTGGTTCATGTGCTATTAGAATACTTGTTTCTGTGTTTTGCTTTTGTACATATTTTTTGAATTGGTTTAGAAAGAGTTTAACTTAACACAATCTGAGATCCATGATTTCATGGTTCATGATTCATGAAGTTTGTGGGGGGATTCTTGATTTTATTGGATGATGCATTTCATATTATTGCCATATCTCATTGGTATCAGATGTCCAGGTAATTGAAAATATTTGACCTTTTCGCTTAATAAATTTTAGATTAGGGGCAACACCTGTGATGGAATTAATGATTGCTGCTGGAAAGGCTGTCCCTATTTTACAGCTCGAACATGGACTAGCTGTTGTTAGAGTATATACGGGGTCATTTATGACTTCTCTTGATATGGCAGGTTTGTTAACTTCCATGACCCTTGTTAGGGTGGCAAAATGGACAGGTTAGGTTGTTTGTGTAACTTTTAGTTTATTGGTGCTGAAACAGGCTGGGGTGGCTTTGCTTGACCCAAAACACATTTTGTCAGAACTTTATTATTTTTATATAAATTTAATGCATCATATGATTCATATCCACTTTGTGATATTAAGCTAGGTTTATTTTCTACACTTCTACCTTTTTGTGACACCAAATTAAGCACTTCTTTTAAATCTGTAATTCTGTATCTTACAGGGTTTTCAATAACTATAATGAAGGCAGAACAAGCAGTTTTGCAACGCCTGGATGCTGCAACTAAGGCTCCACATTGGCCTGTTGGTGTTGATGGTTTGTAATTCCATTCATTCACATTTTTGCTTGCTTTT
The DNA here is from genome assembly GCA_028566075.1 of Solidago caesia. NCBI lineage: Eukaryota > Viridiplantae > Streptophyta > Magnoliopsida > Asterales > Asteraceae > Solidago > Solidago caesia. The sequence goes on along the minus strand of JAOXNX010000001.1, from coordinate 7,125,862 downwards.
AGTGTCACAGTGTTGATTGCTTTACTTGGTCGATGTTATCTTCTATATAACTATATACTTGGTGCATAAAATATTGACAGTTACATCTCTTGATTTCTGAACTGGTAGTGGTTATGTATAGAGGTGTCGATTAGGACACATAAACTTACGAATTGGTCAATTTGGGTTGGGTTTTATTCCTAATGGGTCATATGGGTAATTATATGAAAATCAAAATTTAGTTCTAACGGAAATGGGTTGTCACTCAAAGTAAATTGTTAGTCGTTCTCTTCAAGAAATCAAGTTGTGTTTGAAATAATATTACTTTTTTGTTATAGTATTTGATGCTAGTTATTTGTAAATGTATTTGGACATCATGTTTTTTGTGTCTCCCTGACACGACCCGTTTCAACGGTAAATTGTTTTACTTGTTTTGACATGTTAGTCGATCCCCGCTCCACCACTAGCTACATTATATATTATATATGAAATATACACCTGTACATAAAACTCAGTAGTTCTAGTTACTTGTAGGTGATCACCCACCATCCAAGATTCCTGTTCCAGTTCCACCTTCTCGTACGGCAAAGAGTGATGAGGTTTATTGAGCATAAATGACTCTTATTTTTTAACATGATAACAAATATTTCTTGCTAACATATATTTATCTGTAACAGTTTTTTTCCCTTCGTTTTTATAGTTTTTTATAGTTTTATATTTGGCTTGTTTACATTCATTGGAGTGCATGGTCTCTTTGTGTTGCTTTCTTGTTTAAGTGGCCTATAGCAATGCTGAAATGCAAATATATTTTAGTACTGATTTAGCTCTGTAAACTTCTAAGAAAACATTAATAACCATCGAGTCAAATGACAGTTTATAGATTATTATTGGTTTAATTTAATAATTTAATTTATAACCTGTTGTGTGGTTCTTGTAATCTCTTAATGATTCATATAAACAGCCATTAGACCCCCTCATTTGTTTTGTTTTATTTGATTGGTAATAGGCCAAACTGGTAAAAAGTCAAATTTTAGCTAAATATGAAATGTGTCATCTGAGTCAAACCGGTCAAAAGTTGCTAAACATGTATTCATTTGTTTAGGTCCTAAATGGTTTTATCTAAAAGAAAGTATATTGTTATTTTATTAACATAGTTTGTAATCACATGCAATGGGAGGTGAATTGTACACCACCAAATTAATCTTGGCTGTCTACAAATCACCTCCCATATGCAGTACACTAATATCTAAATGTTTTTCTTTTTAGCTTTTACAAGGACTTAAAAATGTTTAACCTGACTCTTTTCTTTGACCCACATATTTCTTTTTTAGCTTACCACAACTCATTAGAGATTAAAGGCATGATATTGTTTTTGTCGTATTATTTTGGTCTCCTAGCAGTCTTTTTTTATTTCATTTATGTCCGTGCCAAAATGTATGTTCTCTTATGTTTCGCAAGGTATTGAGTCGGCCACAGCAGCTTAGTCCACAAGGTCGTGCTCTGGAGGTAGCTATAGAAGCAGCAACGCTCGCGATTATTGATCTTAGGGACAGTTTAAATGACTGGGACAGCAAAGTGGGTGATGGTGATTGTGGATCAACAGTAAGTCCAAGTATATTCAGATTGATATTGGATGATATATACACATTAGTAACTCATAATCACATAGTGACGTATTTGTATGTGATAATACAGATGTCTAGAGGCGCAATAGCTATTCAAGAAGACCTGAAGAAATAGTATGTTCTCTATTTGATTAGCTTGAGGGTGCCAAAATGGGTGGGTCAGAAGGGTTGGGTAATGGGTTAAAATTGGTCTGGGTCAAAATGAACCATCTTAACTTTGGGTCAAAACAGGTGGGTGTCGATTGACCTACCGGTACCTTTTTTTGGTCAAGTTATCGTGCTTCGATAATTAATTAATGAGTTACAAGTTATCAGAAGTAGGTGAAATAGTATTGTTTAACTTTTTAAATAAATATGAGATGATTTAGGAGGGTTTAAGCATTTAAATGCACTTCAGATAACTTTTTTTTTTCTTTCTATTTTTCCCGTTTCACTCGTTTTCTTCATGGATAAATTTTTCTGTTTTACCCAGAATCAATGATATACAACTTGAATTGACTTGTTTTATCACTTTATATATAAATGGGTTAAACTTGCCACCTCTGCAATTAGTCGTATCTACTTTCACCCCACTTGGTTTTGACGCTACTTGTTTTTTAAATCTTATCGAGGATTAGTCAGGGACGCCTTTCATTGTTTGCGTCAGTTTACCTATGACTGTTTGAGTTCATGCTGGTTTCTTTTCTTTACTCTTTTTATTTTTTATTTTAAATTTCGGTTTTCTAGCTATCCCCTCAATGATGCTGCTGAAACTATCAATGAGATTGGTTCATCTGTCCGAAGAGTCATGGGAGGAACAAGTGGAATCCTGTATGACACATCTCCTTTCTAATTGTTTAAATACTTTTTTGTGCTTTTAGAAGTCTTATCTTCATTTATTGATCTTTGAAACAGATATGACATATTTTGCAAGGCAGCATATGCACGGTTGAAACTAAACAAGAACTCATACATTACACCACTCCAATGTGATAATTTTTTCAATATATATCTGGAGTATTTGTTTCTTAACATTATATTCTGTTATTTACATGGTCTGAGTATTTGTCCAGGGGCTGATGCATTTGAAGGGGCAATCGATGCAGTTATGCTGTATGGTGGGGCTGCTGCCGGTTATCGGACCATGTTGGATGCTCTTATTCCGGCTAAGACAGTTCTCAGAGAGGTAAAATAGGCAGAACCTATATTTTAGAGGTGGAAATCTTGACCCATTTATCTATAGTATGGGTCGATTTGGGTCTTTTTAATCTCTGTAGGGTCATTCAGGTTAATTGAAAGGATTTAACCAAGAAGAAATTAGGTCAGCTTGGTCCCAAGTCAAGTGGGCTTAAAGTCATCAATATCTCATAAATTGCTTAATTAATATTGTTTTTAGTAAAAGATTCTGTAATCACATGTAGCACATTAAGTATTTACAAACCTTCAGAAAGAAGGATTCAGAAGTGTTCATGGACTGCCCTAACCCAACCGGACCCTTTTGCCTGGCACTAAGCAATTACCCCTATTTTGACTTTTGACTTGTTACCTGACCTGGAAAGCCCTGCCTATATTACCAAACAATAATGTAATGCAGATTACTTTTTAGTATAGATGTTATATTTTTATTTTGAGTTGAAGATGATGTTGGCCTTTCAGAACATAGGTTATCTATATATGTGTACTGTGTATGCATCACTAACAGAGGTTAGGTATGTGCAAAGTTGTAACGATATGTTTGTGTGTGTGTATACTCACAATATTGATTCCTTAAACAGAGGTTGACCATTGGGGATGATCCCTTCGATGCTTTTGTTGTCTCATCTGATGCGGCAATTGCAGGAGCAGAGTCCACTAAACATATGGAGGCTCAGGTACCCTTAAAAGCTTCTTTCTCTCACTTTGTAAAATGGCTGATATGACTAAAACCCAATGTTCAAAAGTTCTGATTTAAGCCAATCACTTTTTTTCTGAACTTTAAAAGTATCATTTTGGTTGCCAGTTGGAAAAATGACCATAATACCCTTGCAAAAGTCTGCATATATTAGCGAGTGAATTTCATATATGCCCTTCTAAACTCCACTTATCATATATGTGGATGTTAATATCATATTTACCCTTTTTAAGTTTATTATTAATTTTAAAATCAATATGTAATGCATTCAGACTAAACCTGAGTATCGACTTCAAGTATAATCTTCTTGACAACTTAGTGTAATATTTAGTCATTTAATAATAATATGATTATTTAAATATAATGATTTAGGAGGTTTGTATGCCTGAATAATTTAACTTCCGATCCGTTTCCTGTCAAGCTATTTATTAAATTTTACCAGTTATATGTAAAAACATAACCTAGATAAACGAAAAGTAAGCAAGTTGAAATTACGACACCTATTATTTTTACTAGTTTTTGTTGTTGCATGTGGTTTTCTACTGCTTCTACTATGGTTTCTTTTTATATAGGCTGGGCGTTCAACGTACGTCTCTGCGGATATCCTTACATCAGTTCCTGATCCAGGTGCCATGGCTGCAGCTTCATGGTACCGTGCAGCTGCTCTTGCTTTAATAGACAAATTCAAATCAGGACATTGACCATTTGTAGCCGGGTACAATTTTGTTGACCATTTATGCACAGCAACCAAATCAACAGGGAGATCCGCTTATGCCATGCGTTGCATAAAGCCGAGAGAGCCATCTAAACATATACATACAATTTTAAACCCTATGATTCGATAAGATATTTCTGCAGAGTGAGTTATATGGTGCATCTTAAACTTGTTATCAAACTTGTAACCAACTGATTGTCTGAAATTGCATAAACTTTAATGCAAGTTTTTAAGTTCATCCTTGAATCTGAAACTATTACAAAAATTGGTCCTTATCATTGAATCTTTGAAATGAAAGGCAACAATTACTTTTATATCTATATCTATATTATTATATACTACATTATAAAACATTTATCCCTTTTCTTTTCTCAAAAAAGAACTTGATAACCTCAAAATGTCCTTCCCTTTTTATTTTTAATTTTAAACATCTCCATTTGAAATATCTATAATACCTACTTGAAATACCTATAATACCCTTAATAAAATTAATTACAATATCTACCCTTAACTACTAAAATAATTACATCACCCATTTTACATCAATAACCTACGCTACTCGTCGCCGCCGTTGCCAACACCACCATCTGTCGCCACTACCACCATTTGTCGTCACTGCGAGTTTACATAAGATCAAGTTAGGAGAATTTATGGATCAAACTCCAACATAGTTTTTTGAGTAATGCAATGTAATGGTTATTAATCTTTTGTTCGACCATCCTTGTTAATAATTATTAAGTTATCTGATTTTGTAACCCTTGGGCCGAAGGGAGTGGTGATCGGTTAGGAGTCGGCGTTGATCGGTTAGATCGGTAACACCGCCGCCACCTAGTTGGGTAGGCGAAATCGGCAACCAATTTGGGTAGTGAAGTTGAGTGTGAAAGAGACATTAGTGGTTGGGGCCCACAAATGGTCAAAAAAAAAGAGTCGTTCACCATTTTTTTTTTTAAAATAAAAATTTTCCTACCCCTTTTCAAACCATTTTCAACTATAAATACTGATGTGTAATTTCAGTGCTAAGTTTATTGAATCGTTTTGCTCGTAAAAATCACCCAAGTTTTAAATTTATAAAACAAGGATATACTAATAATTATATTACACACGGGCAGTGGACCCTTCCATGTATAGTATAGTTAGTAGTAAGTCCAGGATCGTCCACAGGGAATCAGATTTAGTAGTTAATAATAATATTAAATTTAATCTAAAAAGAAGTGTAAAATTGGGGGGTTGTGACCGAGTTGTCACGTTGCCTAACAACTACAAGTGATCTCTTGAAAAGCTTTTAAATGACAAAAATTAAAATGATTTGCAACCAAGCGTAAGCGGAGCAAAAGCTATTAGCTTAAGGTCATTACAGCTTATAAAATAGTCAGCAACTATTTTTGGTTAAAAAAAGAAGTTGATTTGATTTTTAGAACTAGAAAATGTTTCTCAACCCCCGTATATTAATTGGATTGTCACGGGTCCAAATAATATACTAATAATTGAAAAATCTAACCTTTGAACGAAGCGATTAAAGAAAAGTAATAATGCTAGAGCATTATCCTCCAATATCACGATGGCTTGAATTTCTCACACAGCAACACAATGCTAGAAAATATGTTATTGTTGTGGGTAAAAAATGTTTATGGGAATGATGTATGGAAAGCTGATGTAGCATGTAGATTAAGCTGTTTGTAGGAAGGACAACCCGAACTAATCAGACATTCTTATCTTTACTCCTATATAAAGGAGCACCCCCCCCCCCCCTTTTTTTTTTCTTTCTCAAATAATGATTTGAGGTACTTAAATTACCTTTATCGTTTATTAACTAATTTAAATATCTCCACATAATATACCTACAATACCCTTAATGAAATAATTTACAACATAGATCCTTCTACCCTTAAAATAACTACACTACCCTCTTTAACATCAATTACTTTCACATTTACCACCACACCACCACTCCCGCCACCACCGCCGCCACCACCACCCGTCGCTGCCACCGCCACCGCCGTCGCCCGTTGCCATCACCGCCACACGTCGTCGCCGTCGCATCGCACGGGCATGCTTCTAGTAATCTCATATATGGCTCAAAATCATTCTTATGTTTTGTTAAAATAAGAATGTTTTTATATGATCACTAATTTGTTTGCAGGTATCTCATATTGTAAAAGACAACAAGTTTCAATTAATACACGTTTGGCCCCTGCAATTTCAATGTTATATATATATATATATATGTGTGTGTGTGTAACTATATAACTTTCAGTTTAACCCTTTAAATTATTAACATATTTTGAAGTTTTGAAAATTAAAAAGAAAAAACTAATTTAAATTAGTTTTGTTAACATATTGAATATGTTTAAATATCTTTCTTATTTAATTATGTATTAAATATATATATATATATATAGAGGAGGGGTTATTTAAGAACATCCTTAAAAAAAAGAATGAGAGAACAATCTTGGGCCCTTAGATCAAATTATTTGGATGGATCAGATTTAAATCCCCCCCCCCCAAAAAAATGACTGCATGTAACATTGTGGGGGGTAGTATTGTAATTTTGCTACGCAATGATAAAACCCGATTATTTCACCCACAGTTCATTCCATTCTCTCTTTCTCATACTTCCTCCCACCTATAATCTATTGATCGGAAAATCAAACTCTGATCAACTTCCGTCGTCCTTTCTTTCTCTCTACTATCAAAATCAAGGTCTTCAATCTATCTACTTTCTTCATTCCAAAACTCTGATCAGTGTTAGGGTTTCGTTATATCTCCAATCAAAATTAGGGTTTTAATTGTTGAGAAAATGTTATCTCCTCTATAAACGAGAAAGACTGGTAAGCTTTTATTCATATGCATTTCAATTAATTTTTATTACATTTTTATTAATATTTATTACATTCTTATTAATTAATATTTATATGCATGTTTGATTAATTTTATATATTACATTTTTATTTTTAATATTCTTTAAATTCATGAGTTTTTAAGTAGGTCTTTACAGATGTGTAGGCAGGGACACCTATATGTGACTATCAATTTATGTGGATTATACATGTGTATTTTTGTCTACTTTGATTAGGTGTTTACACATGTGTAGTTACACTTGTATTAAATACACATGTATAATCTTTAAATTCGGTAAAAAAAAATAATTCCAATTCTTTCAAACATGATTTCGTATTGATTCGGTTTTGGTTGTTGATTTGAATGGGAAACTTGTTTGATTGATGAATTTAGTTGAAAGTTTAGCTGATTGCGAATTCATTTGTTGTTTGTTGTTGTTTTGCTAATAAATGTTGGCAGAATTCTTCTTAATCTTATTTGATATAAGAAATGCACACAAACTGTTTGATGAGTTGCCTGAATGATCAAAAGCATTGCTCACGTACATTTTTCACATCAATAATCTGAATTTTAATTTAATGTACATATGAACAATCTGAAAATTCTTCGTCTAAGAGATATAATATAAGCAATAGGTAAAGCCTGAAAATACGTTCCCTCTTGCCTTAGGGGCTCGCCTTATGTTGGCCTTTGACTAGCCGTCTAGTTTACTAGTCATGATTATTGCCTCTAAATGTATTTGTAATATTCATATATGTATTCTTTTACCTAGATAATCATAGTATATGTTATGGACACATAAATATTTCTATTTGTTGTAGGCTTAGGAAGCTGTGTCAAAAGCTTTTAAGGACGAGGAGGCGCTCGAGCAGAAACTATGCGAAGATTTGAATAATCTGGTACGTTACTTGTTGTTTCATTCAAGTTCAATTCTTCCTCTATACTCATTTGAATTTTATAGGTCCAAGAGAGCAGTAGCTCTCAGTTTCACAGATCACAATTTCAGGTATATAGCTTAGTCTATCTTTCTTTCAGTAATTTGTCGTCAAAGGTGTTGTATGTTCCAACAATCCATGAAGTTATAGATAGGTTCGATACATCTTTTTGAGATTCTATTTCAAGTATATTGGTAAGAGAAAATTACGGCTTTCAGCAAGAAAAAGATAGGATTATTGGAAGTCTTTTATTCATCAAATGTCATAATTTCATATACCAGTATGGGATACTCGTGAATGTTTTTTTTGGTTAAATTGTTGGAGAATAACATAATGCCTTATTATTGAAAGTCTCTTATCTGATTATTGTCACTTGAAGTTGCACCAATCTTTGTTCAATAAAATGAAAGATTTTAAGCTGGTTTAGTTACTAGTTTTTGATGTTCGGTTTGTTTGCAGGGGAGAAAAGATGTTTGAATTTTGAACTTTGGCATGCTTGTGCCAGTCCTCTTGTTTTTCTTCCCACTGTTGGAAGTCGTGTGGTACACTTCCCACAGGGTCATAGTGAGCAGGTTAGTTTAAGTGGGCCATAAATGAGTTTGATGAAAGATATGACATTTCAGAAGGCAAGAAGGTGATTCAAGAAGCCGTTAAGAATCGTCATTTACGTGTTTTGTGAGTGTAATGGGATAATGTGTTCTTCATGTCTAGGATTTTTGTTCTTTTGAAATTACGCTAGCAAGTTCTTGTCATTTATGTGTCGTGTTAGTGTAATAGGATAATGTGGTTTTTGATGTCTAGGATTTTTGCTGAAATTACACTACCAAGTTCTTTTCTTCTTTCATTTGTTATTTATTTTCACATGTGTAAACCAATTAATTTGATTTAGATATCTAACTTTCAAATGTGCAAGGTATATAACTTGCACATGTGTAAATGGACTAATTTGATTTAGATATTTAACTTTCACAAGTGTAAGGTATATAACTTACACATGGGTAAAACAATATTATTAAACATTTAACAAAGAAGTGTATATAACAAATTAATCTGTAACACATTTTCTACGGTTTTTGAGAATGTGTTTGATATTTTTTGTCGTTTGATATTTCTGATGAATTGGTATCTAATTTTCTTGACATCACTTTGTTTTTGGTTTTTTGATGCCTAACTTACACATGTGTAGGTTATACAACTTACACATGTGTAAGGTATAATACTTGTCAGTTCTGTATAATAATATTTACTTTCACATGTGTAAACTTATCAGTTCTGAATAATCATGTAATTTTGATATCTAACTTACACATGTTTAGGTCATACAACTTACACACGTGTAAGTTGTATTTACTTACCAATTTTGAATAGTAATAACTTATTTCCATTTTTGTTGTCATTACTCATTGTATATTGTAACCTTAAATTTGAATGGAAATATCATTCAAGTAACAAAAGTAAAACATACAACTGCATTACTCACACATATTCTTTCACATCTTTAAAACAATTTTATTAAACATTCAGAACATTTAACAAATGAAAAAAATAATATTCATGAATTAAGTATTTATTCATCCAGCAGTTTATACTAATTCAAACATCAGAGAACTTAATTCTTTTCAAGATTTTCAAGAGCTAGAGCCATCGCCTTTGCTTTAGCTTTTTCTGTTTTATTCTTTTCACAATTCCTTGCGTCGTGTTTTCTTGTCATTTTCCCACACTTTCCGCACTTTCTTTTTGGCTTTAGATACTCTTCAGTCACTGTTTCTTTCAAAGACTGTAATCTGCTGTCCCTTCCACATCCTTTGTAGGCTAAAACAGGTAGATTTTCAACATCATTGGTACTTGGCTTTGGAACTCCTAGGAATTGCTCGATTACCTCATCGTGTTTCTTTGATCTTGAGTTTGGATGTGCAGCCTCTAGCTCATCTTTTAGCGCCCTGACTTTTTCAACAAAATCAGATAACTTTTGTTCATCCTTACCCAATATGTCTACGCAAACATCTACCATAAAATGCAACTCGTTTCTCATCCTCTCACATTCTTCACTTGATTCACCATACCTCGATCTTCGTGTTCGCATTCCCGGAGGTATTAAATCCTTTTTCCACC